>CANXME010001361.1:1740000-2120000 GCA_948144175.1 Closterium sp. NIES-65
GACGCCTTCTCCATATCATGGGCCCGCGAGCATGCATATGCGTTTCCGTCACCCCACCTCATCCTAGCGGTGTTGCATCACGCCCAAAGGACGCGAGCATCGCTCACGCTCGTCGTGCCTCATTGGCCAGGGGCAAGCTGGTGGCCGTTACTACAACCCGCCCCGCCCCAATGGGCAGCCTGCATTCTCGCTCATATCTGCCTCACCCATGGGAGCGAGTGCCTGACAGCAGACACCCACACTCACGCATTTTCTGTTGAAGGATTGCCTCATAGCCCGATTGTTGCATTACAAGTGTCCTTCGCCACCTGACCATTCACACATCAGGTGCAGGATTGCTCGAGCGGCTCAAGCGAGAGTTGCTTCGGATAACGACGCATACAAGGGCTGACTCCACCATTCGCACCTACGAACCATACTGGGCCAAGTTCCGAGCATTCTGCATAGACGTGAAACTGCAGTTCCTGCCATGCACAGACATGACACTCGCATTATACCTGGTCCACGCGATTCAACAGAAGGCCACCATATCAGCAATACAACTGACATGCTCGGCAGTCAGCTTCGCGCATCGGATGATTGGGGCCACATGCTCGTCAACCGGGCCGTTCACATCCAATGTGCGAGACTTTGCCAAGCGACATTGTCCGCGACCTCAACGACTCAAGGATCCCGTCTCGCTGCATCAAGTACATGCAATGGCGGCGGAATTCCTGAAATCGAACAACTCGGGCGAGTTTCAGAAGGGGCTCATCCCACTACTCATGTACGTCGGCTTCCTGCGATACTCAGACCTCGTTGCACTCAATTGGCACGAGATTGAGTTCAAGAAAGACGCTATGTGGCTCCTGAGAAAATAAGAACGAGAATGAATGAACTATGAATGGAGTGGGTACAAATAGGAAACCCTAATTGGGTTGTACCCCCTATGGGATACCCCACTATAGCCTACAGAATAGTGTAAGCTATAAAGTTTTGACACACCCCCATAGGCAAAGTGGGGGAGAACAAGGGGTCACAAGACCAGTCAAGCAAAGCAAAGCAAAGCTAAGGGTGGATCACAAAGTCACCACACAATCCGAGCACAAGTTCAAAGGCCAGAAGGCCAGTTCAAATGCAAGATCACATATATAGATATACAAGAGGCTAAGCAAGCAAGAGCAAGAGAACATATATGTGAAAGTACAAGCAAGGTCAAGAAGTGAGCAAGTGAGGCAAGACAGGCACAAGACCCAGCTGAGTGTAGTAGCGCTGATGATCACAAGGCGCAAGTGCCTTTGTGAAGACATCAGCAGTGTTGGCCTCAGAGGCCACGTACGCAAGCCGCAACTGTCCACGCTGCTGTAGCTCACGAGCAAGGAAGTAGCGTAGAGCAATGTGCTTCGTTCTGTGCTCCAATCGCTGCTCTCGACACAAGGCCAGCATGGCCTTGTTGTCTACGTACAGAACTGGAGGAGAACGAGGCTGCTCTCAAAGGTCGGTCAGCAAGTAGGTGAGCCAGCGAAGCTCCTGTGCAGCCATGGCCCCGGCGTAGATCTCAGCCTCACAACTGGAGCTGAAAACAGAAGACGAGCGAGTAGCCCGCCAGGAGACAAAGCCGGAACCAAGGCTGAAGGTGTAACCCTGTGACGACCGCTGCGAAGTCTGGTCGTCAGCCCAGGAAGCGTCTGCGTGCCCAGTGAGGACCACTGGACGTCGCCCTCCAAGCACTAGCCCCATGCCCGATGTACTGCACAAGTAGCGCAACACCCTCTTCGCTGCAGCCATGTGCTATGGACGGTGTCTCCCAGGAGCAACATAGCGTGCGAGAATGCTAAGAGGGTATGCAAGGTCAGGTCGTGTGCAGGTCATCAGGTACATGAGGCAGCCAACAAGCTCTGGATACGGGCCACTCGACTCTACGGACTCATCCGAAGGCAGAGCTGAGAGCGAGTGGCGAGTAGCCAGAGGAGTGGCCTGAGGCGAGGAGTACGTGAAGTCGAAGCGCTGAAGGACCTGCTGCACCATGTGTGACTGAGTCAGGGTAATGGTGCGGCGTGCTCTGTCCCAGGTGATCTCCAAGCCAAGGTAGCTGCGCAGTTCACCCAGGTCTGTGCACGTGTGTCTCTTCTGCAGCTCGGACTTCACGTAGGCGAGTCCAGCAATGTCAGCAGTGGCAAAGACCAAGTCGTTGATGTACACGAGGATGTAGAAAGGCAGCAGAGAGGTGTCGGTGCGCAGAAACAGCGACAGGTTGGCAGTAGAAGGAGCAAACCCAAGAGCCGCAAGTGTAGTCCTCAGTGTGTCGTGCCACTTACGGGGCGCCTGGCGGAGACCGTAGACTGGACGCCGGAGACTCCACTGGGTACCAGGAGGGAACGACCCAGTGAAGCCAAGTGGGCGGCGCAGCCAGATCTCCTCGTGCAGGCTGCCCTGCAAGAAAGCTGTGCTGAAGTCGAGCGAGTGCAGCTCGTAGTGAGCCGGACACGGGAGGACTGTGGAGAAGTGAGACAGGACAGGACCCCCAGAGGGGTCAGACAGAGACACTGCAACCGGCCGACTAAGCGGCGTGAGTGTGGTGCGGTCCCGAAAGAAGGAGCGAGAAGCCCCACAGTCAAGGGTGAAGGTGAGGGAGGCCGAAGCCGACGGAGTACCTGAGAGCGCAGACTTACCAGTACCTGAGGACGAAGACGCACTAGCGCCTAGAGCAGCAGCGTCGGAAGCACCTAGGGCAGCAGCCGCACCAGTACCTAAAGCAGCAGTCTCAATGCCCGGATCGGGCGGGAAACACCGGTAACAGTCACCCTCATTACTAATAGTCACAGAATACATGGCAGACAAGATAGCATCAAAATCAAGATCATAGATGGCTACTCTCGCCCTAGAAAGCTCGCCCCAGCGAGGGATCTCTGAGGCCTCAGGGAACTGGTGACGCCACGCGTCCGTCAGGCGGCCAAAGCAGCGCTGGGTGGGGTGCGCACCCCCACACTGCTCACCCGCACGGTCGCCGGTGCGCAGGACGTAGGTGCACGGACCAAAACCCCCACCCCGCTGGCGTGCAGTGTACCACTCACGGAGCTGCTGAGGGGACAGGGTCTCATGACCACGCTGCTGCTGGTGGCGCGGACCACCACCGGAGCCACTCCTCTGCGTAGACCCGTGACCAGCTCCACCGCCTCCTCCTCCGCCTCCGCCGCCTCCGCCACCACCGCCGCCTCCGCCACTACCGCCGCCACCGCTACCACCGCCTCCTCCGCTCCCTCCGCCTCCGCCCCCACTGGTGCCACCGGTACCCCCATCTCCTCCACCACTCCCACCACCACCCCCACTCCCTCCGCCGCCTCCACCGCCACCTCCACCGCCCCCGCCAGCTCCTCCAGCGCCCTTGCCCCCCTTGCCCTTGCCTGCGCGGCGCTTCCCCGAAGGGGCACACGCAGCGCCGACCGACTCGAAACCAACGAGGTCGGCCGCAGCAGCAGAAGCAACAGAGGGCAAGAGGGGGGAGGGAGAACACCCCTCAAAGACAGGGGTGCGGGGGTCACCACGAGAGGCTCCTACAGCGACTATGCTCTTCTCTGCCGACAGGAGGGACTTCTCGAGGAGGTCAATGGTGAGAGTGGTGGGGCACACAGCGAGGAAGTGGTCCCTGACTACTCTAAGGGAGTCAGGAAGTCGGGTGACTATGAAGTAGAGGGTGATGTACATGGGGGGGGGGGGGGTTCTTGGCGCAGAAGACAGCAGGGAGCGCAGCGCGGTAGCGAGTGTCACTAGTGCGGAGGTGCGTAATGAGGTCAGCGAATGTGGGAAAGGCAGCAAGGTCAGGGAAGAGGTACGGTAGCATGAGGCGGCTCAGTGCAGCAGTGGCAGGGGAAGAGTAGCATGCAACTACAGCCTCGTACAAGGTCTGAGCACTCTTGTACTGGCTAAAGTGCGCACGCTCGGAGGTAGGGAGGTGGCGACGCACAGCAAGACGTGCAGCAGCGTCGCGCGTGGCCCACTGGGAGCGTACAATGGCGTCAGCATCAGCAGCAGGGGCAGGGGAAGCGCCAAAGGTGAGGTCAAAGAGAGAGAGGCCGTCTGCCCTATTGCACTGTAAGAACAACTGCAGGTCATCTACCCAGACCTCAAAGTCAATGGCCCGACCCTCAGCGTCAAAAGCGAGGACACTAGGGGTAGCCATGACGACAATAGGCTAGTAGTGCAATCAGTAGGGTGAGGGCAGTGCAGTGAAAGAGGCGCTGTGCTCACCAGACTGGGCAACTCGGTCAGCTCGGCGGCTCGGCGGCTCGGCTGCTGGGCGGCTTGGCTGATGGGCGGCTCGGCTGCTGGGCGGCTCGGCTGCTGGGCGGCTCGGCGGCTCAGCTGCATGGCGGCTCGGCTGCTGGGCGGCTCGGCTGCTGGGCGGCTCGGCTGCAGGGCGGCTCGGCTGCTGGGCGGCTCAGCTGCTGGGCGGCTCGGCTGTCCGGCTGCTCCGGTGCCCGGGCGGCTCGGCGGTGCTGCTGCAGGGCAGCGCGGCGGTCGGCTGCTCGGCTAGGTGGGGTGGGTCCGGCACTCATGGTGGCGGGCGGCGCTACAGCAGGTGAGAGGCGGCGAGGCCGCAGCAGAGGGCGACGAGGCCGCAGTAGAAGGTGGCGAGGCCGCAGGTGACGGCGGCAGAGCCGCAGGGGAGGGCGGCGAGGCCGCAGCAAAGGGCGGCAGAGGCCGCAGTAGAAGGCGGCGAGGCTGCAGCAGA
The DNA here is from genome assembly GCA_948144175.1 of Closterium sp. NIES-65. Classification (NCBI taxonomy): domain Eukaryota; kingdom Viridiplantae; phylum Streptophyta; class Zygnematophyceae; order Desmidiales; family Closteriaceae; genus Closterium; species Closterium sp. NIES-65. The sequence goes on from CANXME010001361.1 coordinate 1,744,712, forward strand.
GGGCGGCGTGGCCGCAGCAGAAGGCGGCGAGGCCGCAGGTGAGCGCGGCGAGGCCGCAGCAGAGACGGGCGGCGACGGGCCGCTAGTAGGGCGGCGATGGGGCCGCAGGGAAAAGGGCAGCGACGGGCCACCTTAGGGCGGCGGCGGGCCGCCGTTGAAAGGGCGGCGACGGGCGCCGGCTAGGGCGGCGACGGGCCGCTGCTAGGGCTGCGACGGGCCGTCGCTAGGGTCAGGGCAACGGGCCGCTAAGGGCGACGGGCCGCTAGGGCGACGGGCCGCTGAGGGCGACGAGCCGCTAAGGGCGACGGGCCACTAGGGCGACAGGCCGCTGTTAAGGCGACGGGCCGCTAGGGCGATGGGCCGCTAAGGGCGACGGGCCGCTAAGGGCGACGGGCCGCTCCTAGGGCGACGGGTCGCTAAGAGCGACGCGACGGGCCGCTAAGAAGGGCGCGCCCTTAGGCGCGCTTCGAGCAGGGGCAGGACGCGCCCCGGGCAGGAAAAAAAAGGTTGGTGGGCCCTAGGAACAGTTCCCACGAGGGAACCTACTCTGATACCATGAGAAAATATGAACGAGAATGAATCAACTATGAATGAGGTGGGTACAAGTACTAACCCTAATTAGGTTGTACCCCCTATGGGATACCCCACTACAGCCTACACAAAAGCATAAGCTATAATGTTCTGATAGCCCTCGTATCCCACAACGCCGTATTTTGAACTTTTTACCTTATCTTTAGCAGAGCTGTGGGCCATGCCCTCCGTGTCAGCACTAAAGTTGTCTTTGTACACGTAGCTGTAATCTTTACGGCCATCCCTAGTGATGTTTACCATATTAGGATCGCTCATGTCTGTCGTGAAGCAGGTCGATCCAAAACCCTCCTCCGGCCATGATCCACCTTTGAGGTTGAAGAATACGTAATTCATGAAAACATAGAAGGAGTATGCATTGTACCTGCAAACAGGGCAAGAGATGATAGTCAGAAAAACTGCCGTGGCCCATCAGTCCTTTCCAGGAGTACTGTCATTGACACAAAGTTGGCCCTTTCAAGCCGATTGGGAGGGGTGACACATTGAACGCTCGTGAACTAGTACGTCACATCTCAAATCGTTACCTGACTGCCTCACTGCCTGACTGCAGGTGCGGCTGTCTGCACTGCCTATGGCACGTCTGCCACATCGTTGTTTGCGCCTCTTCTCTCTCACGACGGCAACTCTTCTGCCGCTTCTGTCGCTCAGGCCAGGCCTCAGAAGTTGTGGAAGGGAAAGACACTTGGTAAGTGCGAAATGCTCAGTAGTGCACCCGCCGACTCCGACTCGGAGTCTCGGCCGTGCAGCGCGGCACGAAACCGTGTGAAGGTCGCGTTGTGCTTCTGCTTAGCGTCCGCTCCGCGCCCGAGTCTCCGCGTTCGTGCATCATGGAACTTCTCAGCTCCTCAAGAAACTGATGGGTAGCAGCTTACTTCCCCGTCTTCCCCATCCCCCCCAACGACTCCCGTTTCCAGTGAAATACGTGGTCAAGCTGCGTCCTACCAAGCGCAACGGAAAGGTGGTCGGTGACGCAGGAGCTTCGGGGAAACTTATAGTGAAGGCGGTGAGGTAAGCTACGGTTCCCTCGTTGTTCCACTGGCGCTGACACGATCCTTCAACTTTTCTGAGTCTTGCGAGTTGGAGTCCCTTCCTATTTGTGTCGAAGCGTGCTTAAGCAACCACCGTGCACTCTCACGGGTCTTGAACAAGTGACTGCACTGGAGAGGGAGGAGCATTTGGTGCCATGACTGCAACGGTGCCCTCTGAGGAACTTCACAAAATTCCTGGCCCCAACAACATACCCACAAAGGTGGCATAGTACGAAGTATCCTAGCGACGGGCCGCGTAAGGGCGGCAACGGGCCGCGTAAGGGCGGCGTCTGGCCGCGGAAGGGTGGCGACAGGCCGCGGAAGGGTGGCGACGGGCCGGAAAGGGCGGCGACGGGCCGAGTGAGGGCGGCGACGGGCCGCGTAGGGCGGCGACGGGCCGCGTAGGGCGGCGACGGGCCGAGTAGGGCGGCGACGAGCCGCTCAGGGCGACGACGGGCCGCGTAAGGGCGGCGACGGGCCAAAGGATGGCAGCGACGGGCCGCTTAGGGCGACGACAGGCCGAAGAAGGGCTGCGACAGGCCGCTTAGGGCGGCGACGGGCCGCTTAGGGCGGCGACGGGCCGGGTAAGGGCGGCTACGGGCCTAGTAAAGGGCGACGGTAGAGAGAGCACACGAGGCGCGACTCGGGCCTAAGCGGAGCGCGCTCCGGGCAGGAAAAAAAATAAATCTCGACTTGGTGGGCCCTAGGAACAGTTCCCACGAGGGAACCTGCTCGATACCATGAGAAGAAATGAGCATGAATGAACTATGAATGAAGTGGGTACAAGTACTAACCCTAATTGGGTTGTACCCACTATGGGATACCCCACTATAGCCTACACAAATGCATAAGCTATAATGTTCTGACAGTCCCATCCCCTCGAGCACCTATTTCAGCCGAGCAAATCCACCTGCGATTCTTGAGCCTATTATATTCTGCTGCTTCTATGTAGTTCGAGGAAAGGAAGACCCACCCATTTCATAAGCGAGAGCGCCGTTTATTTTCCCCTCTATCTTTCTCTCTTTATGTTCTCCCTTGTCCGCCAGCTTTAGCCTCGCTTGCCGTTCGCTTAGCCGCCTGGTTCTGCCAGCCGCCGTTCATACCGCGCAGCGCCATCGCCTGGTCGCGCAAGATTTTCCGCGTCATGCGCGTGCGCCCTCCCCTTCTCGTCTACCCGCCCTCTCATCGCCGTCATCGAACTTGACTTGTCGTCCCCAGACGCTTTTATTGGCGCTCGCCTCATCTCTTCTTGCTCCTCCTCGCTCCTTCTCCTCACACACGCTCCTTCTTTTCGCACCCAGTCCTCCTCTTTTCCGCCCTATTCATCGACCGGATTTGGACTCTTTATACTCTCCGTCCAATTAATTTTTTTTTTGAATTGTCTGACATCCGCGAGATTTCCTAATCGTTTGCCAGGTGATTTACTGCCTTTGTGTACGTCCGCATGATCAGTTTTGGTGTGCTCAGCAAGGGGATGTGTGGACTGGCGAGTTCCTCGTCAGACGCAGAGACGGCTCGCCTTTCCCCGCCATGGTGCGAGTTACCCTTCACCACCATGTTGCGCGCCATTCTTCCGAGCCTTGCTGCGCGCTACCTCTAATACCACATTCCCTCCATACCCATGTCTCTCCGCACCCACCCGTCTTCCCCCCCCACCCCCCCACCCGCCGCCACACAATCGCCTCTCCGTTGCATCTCACCGTCTGCTCCCTGCGCGCGCCACCTCGCAGGTGACACACACGCTCATTCTGACCCCGTCGGGACAGCTGGTGGGGGTGGATCAGCGTGTAGGCACATCACCGACATCAAGCGCAAGGAGGGCGAGATCCGCGCGCTCAACGCAGCACTGGAGGAGCGCATTGTGGAGCGCACGGAGCAGCTGCAGCGCAACAACCAGGTGCTGCGGCAAGAAATGGAGGCCTTATCAACTTTTGACTCGCAATCCTCGGTAGCTCCCTCTGATCCCTCGTCGTGCTGCCACCCTCCCATTCCCATCTTCAAGACCCGTGAGAGTGCACGGTGGTTGCTTGAGCACGCTTCGACACAGATAGGAAGGGACTCCAACTCGCAAGACTCAGAAAAGTTGAAGGATCGTGTCAGCGCTAGTGGAACAACGAGGGAACCGTAGCTTACCTCACCGCCTTCACTATAAGTTTCCCCGAAGCTCCTGCGTCGCCGAACACCTTTCCGTTGCGCTTGGTAGGACGCAGCTTGACCACATATTTCACTGGTAATGGGAGTCGTTGGGGGGGATGGGGAAGACGGGGAAGTCAGCTGCTACACATCAGTTTCTTGAGGAGCTGAGAAGTTCCATGATGCACGAACGCGGAGACTCGGGAGCGGAGCGGACGCTAAGTAGAAGTACAATGCGACCTTCACACGGTTTCGTGCCGCGCTGCACGGCCGAGACTCCGAGTCGGAGTCGGCGGGTGCACTACTGAGCATTTCGCACTTACCAAGTGTCTTTCCCTTCCACAACTTCTGAGGCCTGGCCTGAGCGACAGAAGCGGCAGAAGAGTTGCCGTCGTGAGAGAGAAGAGGCGCAAACAACGATGTGGCAGACGCGCCATAGGCAGTGCAGACAGCCGCACCTGCAGTCAGGCAGTGAGGCAGTCAAGTAACGATTTGAGATGTGACGTACTAGTTCACGAGCGTTCAATGCGTTCAATGTGTCACCCCTCCCAATCGGCTTGAAAGGGCCAACTTTGGTCTGTGGAAACACGCAGCGCCAGCAGCAGCATCAGCCGCCAAGAACCACGCAAAGCATCTGAACAGGGCTCGGAAAACAGCGCACAAATACAACATCACACCCCTCCCCGAAGGTACGGCAGCACGAAGGTACGGCAGCACGTGCATCTTATCCTCCTCACAGTCCGCATAGCTTTAGAATGAGATGGTATGTGGACAAACCTTCCACATACCTCGAAGCCTAAAAACCCCACCTGCGGTGCAAGCGGTGGTCGAGAGCGGCGCGAAGGTACGGCAGCACGTGCGTCCTGTCCTCCTCATAGTCCACATAGCCCGGCGTGAATCCGCGCCAGAAAATTAAGTCCGGCTCCATTGCCTCTATGCCCATTGCTGACCGCTATACTATACACTTACAAAATGTCTTTCCCTTCCACACCAGAGGCCTGGCCTGAGTAGCAGAAGCGGCAGATGAGACGCCATCGTAAGAGAGGAGAGGCGTAGACAAGGATGTAGCAGACGCGCTGTAGGCAGTGCAGATCGTCGCTTTTGCAGCCAGGCAGGGGTGCAGGTAACAATTCGAGACGTGACATGGTTCGCGAGTGTTCAACGTGACAAAGCAAACCCTGGGTTCCGACCGAAATCGCTGTGAATTTCGCAACCCCCCCCCCCCCCCCATTCTTGGGATGCAGCGCTTACATAGCAGCAGGCGGTAGAGGCGAGATGATGTGTGACACCCCATGCTGATCGCATTACTTCGTAGGCTTGTTTTGCCAAATTCTAGCCAGCCACGAGATGAGTGACCTGGTGGATAGAAGATGTAACCCGGTGCACAGAAGGGGAACCCTGTTATGAGTTGTCAAACTGTAAGGATTTACAGAATCCTTACTGAGGCACTCGTTAGCGAGGCCATCCCGAGGATCACGCGACGAACCTGTCCTTCCTATTTCGTCACACCGAACCACCCCCGAGTCGCCTCCGCACCAATCGCATCCATCACCGAGCCATCCTCGCCCAACCTCCCCGCCTTGCTAGGACTTCCCCTATTTAGGCCTCGTCACTTCCATTCAGTAATTCAGTACTCAATCATTCTTGATATTCGTTTTACTGCGCACTCTGCAAGTTCATTCATAACACCTGGTATCAGAGCTACTTTCCTAGCCTACCCCGCTTTTAGAGTGTAGTACCCCTCGGGGGGGGGGGGGGACGAGGAAGGATGTCTTGGGGTCCAGGAGTTGCGTAGGCCGGCCAGGAGAACGAGTTAGTTGCTCCTCGCGGCCATGGTTTTACGGGTACTCCTTCGGCACCGCTAGATCCTTGCCTCGAACGGTCGCGATCGACCGTGACCTCCCTCCCCCCGTGCAACGGGCAGCTGTAGCTGTCGCGACGTTAATGTGAGTAAATTTCCGCTGCGATTTACCGACGATTTCGGAAGTTTTGTGTGGCAGCTGGCGTCAGCGGACCTATGTCGGCACCTGCCCGAAATTCGCGGAGTTGTCAACGTGTGTGGCAGTTGACGCCGTCGGACTTGGGTCAACAGCTGCGCGACAATTTCGGAGTTCGTCTGATGCGGCAATTTACGACGGTGGCTCGTCGTCATTTTGCGCGCATGCCTCGCGGAATGTGTTTCAGCAGCTGGCGACAATGGACGTGCGTCACTGTGGGCGACATTCTCTGAGCTACTGTGAAGAAATGTCGGCTGGGGAACTCGCCAGGCGCAAAAGGAGTTTGCATCCGAAAATGTCGGTGGCGAGGAGAGACGACACAAGACTGCCCGACTTAGCGGGAGTCAACTGCCGTCCCGCCCGACCTGTTAAGTGCGGCGGCTTTTACTGCATTGGCGGGCGCGTCATCGAATATTTTGGCAAGAGTGCTCGTGGACAGACGGGAACTTCAGACCCGCCAACACTTACGGGCTGCAACAGAAAACGGAGTGGCTAAATCGCACTCAGGAGGAGTGGGACGCAGGCGGCGAGGGCAATACGGGCCCATACACCCTGAAGAACACTCGGATGACGCTGCGTGCCTGGTACTGTTGACAGCTGGCCAACAATTTCGAGAGTGGATTCCCGGTAAGGAAGTCATTTTCGGGGACAGCCTCAACAACCCACGATTAAACGGTGTTCAAGGTACCACGCCGACAATTACGGAGGAGAGTGGTACAGGCCGCCGGGACACACGAGAAGAAACTACCCGACGGCTAAGCGGGGGTTGAAGAACGGCGCGAAAGGCAGGTTAAAAGCCGGTGTGAACGATCTGTGACCTTCCGTCGCCTGAACCTCACCATCCCCACCAAGTTTCTAGTTCTGACTCATGCAGTCAACTTGCTTGGCCGAATAACGGGGGTGAACACGGGCCTACCCTGTGCTGGTTAATGGTACCTGGATTGGTGCTCGTTCAACTGCTGTACAGAAAAAACAAAAAAAGGGGGAGTTGCGGCACTGTTCTACTCCGACAAAAGCGGGCTGGGTGAAACAGCACGCGAAAAAATCGAGGCGCCGCATGACAACAACGGTGCAGTTCGCTGGTTTCTCCTGACCCAGGCATCTACACGATGTGACGATGCAGCGGCGAAGCGGGGACCGGGATTCTGTGGAGTTTAGTGGCGTGATGGTCGCGGTGGGCTGCAAAACGGTTGGGCGACTGTTCCTTTTAATTAAGGGTCCCCGACTCCGATAGTTTTTGCCCCTCCACCGTGGCTGGGTTCGCGCGGGCAACACCGACTATACCCCATCAGAAAAATGCGGACGCTAGGTGAACGGCGGGAAGCGGAATTGTCGGGGGGTGAAACGACCAAAAAAAATGAAGCTGCGGGTATTTCTTCGCTTCTTGGAGTGCGGTTGAGTCGTTGGGGGACTTCGCCTGAAGGGCACTATTCGAAGTTGCCTGGCAAGAAACACAACGGCAAGGATACCTAGGACCTCCGGTGTTTAAACGCACACCTTGGGAAATTCTTCAGAAAAAAGGGAGCGTGGGAGCAGTCGTAGCTTCGGGAACTTATCGACCGGCGATGAGCGATGCGGTGAAACATCTACAAAGCGCTGGTGGGAGAAACGTGGGTTTTTGTTCAACAGCATCGGCGGGAGCAGTTTCGACTACGGAGTCAACGGCGTTGATGCCTCTAGGTTCCGTGAAATTCGGTCTCGGAATAACCCAGGGCAGTCCCCGGTTCTCGATTGAACCCACATGCTGGGGTCGGGTAACCGACGGAAACTGATGGTGACCGAGTGGGCGGCTATAGCACGTCCGAGGTTTTCGGAGGCGAACTACAACTGCAACTGCGGATTTACGGGGTCTGATTCGAGCGACAATTTCGGAGTGTTTACGTGGAGACTTACAAGTTTTACGGCAAGGAGCGCCGACAATTTCGGAGGAGCATTCGGCGTTCGGTTAAACACGCGCAACAATTACGTGGGGCAACACCGCGAGAACTGTCAGAACATTATAGCTTATGCTTTTGTGTAGGCTGTAGTGGGGTATCCCATAAGAGGTACAACCCAATTAGGGTTAGTACTTGTACCCACTTCATTCATAGTTCATTCATTCCCGTTCATACTTTCTCATGGTATCGAGCAGGTTCCCTCGTGGGAACTGTTCCTAGGGCCCACCGATCCCTTTTTTTTTCTCCCCGGGGCGCGTCCTGCCCCTGCCCGAAGCGCGCCTAGGGTCGCACCCTTCTTTGCGGACCCGTCGCGTCACCTTAGCGGCCCGTCGCGTTGCCCTTAGCGGCCCGTTGCGGCGCCCTTACGGTAGCGTCGCGCAGCCCTAACGGCCGCGTCGCACCGCCCTTTCACAAGCGGCCCGTCGCCGCCCTAGCATCGGCCTGTCGCCACCCTAGCAGCGGCCCGTCGCCGCCCTAGCAGCGGCCCGTCGCCGCCCTAGCAGCGGCCCGACGCCGCCCTAGCAGCGGCTCGACGCCGCCCTTTCACCTGCGGCCCGTCGCCGCCCTAGCAGCGGCCCGTCGCCGCCCTTCTCACCTGCGGCCCGTCGCCGCCCTTCTCACCTGCGGCCCATCGCCGCCCTAGCAGCTGCCCGTCGCCGCCCTTCTCACCTGCGGCTCGTTGCCGCCCTTCTCACCTGCGGCCCGTCGCCGCCCTAGCAGCGGCCCGTCGCCGCCCTTCTCACCTGCGGCCCGTCGTCGCCCTTCTCACTTGCGGCCCGTCGCCGCCCTTCGTAGCGGCCCGTCGCCGCCCTTCTCATCTGCCGCCCGTCGCCGCCCTAGCAGCGGCCCTGTCGCCCTTATCTGCGGCCTCGCCGCACTCTGCTGCGGCCTCGTCGCCTCTCACCTGCGGCCCCGCCGCTCCCCTCTGCGGCCCCGTCACCTGCTGCAGCGCCGCCCGCCACCAGGGCTGCCCGACCCGCCCCACCCAGCCGAGCAGCCGAGCGCCGCGCCGCCCTACAGCAGCACCGCCGAGCCGCCCGAGCGACGGAGCAGCCGGACAGCCGAGCCGCCAGGCCGCTCAGCAGCCGAGTAGCCGAGCCGCCTTGCAGCCGAGCCGCCCAGCAGCCGAGCTGCCCTGCAGCCGAGCCGCCCAACAGCGGAGCCGCCCTGCAGCCAAGCCACCAAGCAGCCGAGCCGCCGTACAGTCGAGCCGCCGGGCCGCCGAGCCGCACTGTACCCGAGCCGCCCAGTAGCCGAGCCGCTGAGCCGCCCGAGCTGCCCCGTCCGGTAAGCACTGCGTCTCCTTCACTCCACTGCCCTCACCCTACTGTTTGCACTGCTAGTCTACTGTGGTCATGGCTACCCCTAGTGTCCTAGCTTTTGACGCTGAGGGTCGGGCCATTGACTTTGAGGTCTGGGTAGATGACCTGCAGCTGTTCTTACAGTGCGATAGGGCAGACGGCCTCTCTCTCTTTGACCTCACATCTGGCGCTTCCCCTGCCCCTGCTGCTGATGCTGACGCAGTGGGCCACGCGCGACGCTGCTGCACGTCTTGCTGTGCGTTGCCACCTCCCTACCTCCGAGCGTGCACACTTTAGTCAGTACAAGAGTGCTCAGACCTTGTACGACGCTGTAGTTGCGTGCTACTCCTTTCTCTGCCACTGCTGCACTGAGCCGTCTCATGCTGCCGTACCTCTTCCCTGACCTTGCTGCCTTTCCCACATTCGCTGACCTCATTACGCACCTCCGCACTAGTGACACTCGCTACCGCGCTGTGCTTCCTGCTGACTTCTGCGCCAAGATCTCCCCCCCCATGTACATCACCCTCTACTTCATAGTCACCCGACTCCCTGACTTCCTTAGAGTAGTCAGGGACCACTTCCTCGCAGTGTGCCCCACCACTCTCACCATTGACCTCCTCGAGAAGTCCCTCCTAGCGGCGGAGAAGAGCATAGTCGCTGTAGGAGCCTCTCGTGGTGACCCCCGCACCCCTGTCTTTGAGGGGTGTTCTCCCTCCCCCCTCTTGCCCTCTGTTGCTTCTGCTGCTGCGGCCGACCTCGTTGGTTTCGAGTCGGTCGGCGCTGCGTCTGCCCCTTCGGGGAAGCGCCGCACAGGCAAGGGCAAGGGGGGCAAGGGCGCTGGAGGAGCTGGCGGGGGCGGTGGAGGTGGTGGTGGAGGCGGCGGAGGGGGTGGGGGTGGTGGTGGGAGTGGTGGAGGGGGTGGGGGTACCGGTAACAGCAGTGGGGGCGGAGGCGGCCGCTGTGGCGGAGGGAGCGGAGGAGGCGGTAGTAGCGGTGGCGGCAGTGGTGGCGGAGGCGGCGGTGGTGGCGGAGGCGGCGGAGGCGGCAGAGGAGGCGGAGGTGGCGGTGGAGCTGGTCGCGGGTCTACGCAGAGGAGTGGCTCCGGTGGTGGTCCGCGCCAACAGCAGCAGCGCGGTCGTGAGATCCTGTCCCCTCAGCAGCTCCGTGAGTGGTACACTGCACGCCAGCGGGGTGGGGGTTTTGGTCCGTGCACCTACGTCCTGCGCACCGGCGACCGTGCGGGTGAGAAGTGTGGGGGTGCGCACCCCACCCAGCGCTGCTTTGGCCGCCTGACGGACGCGTGGCGTCACCAGTTCCCTGAGGCCACAGAGATCCCTCGCTGGGGAGAGCTGTCTAGGGCGGGAGCTGCCATCCATGATCTTGATTTTGATGCTATTCTGTTTGCCATGTATGCTGTGACTAATAGTGATGAGGGTGACTGTTACCGGTGTTTCCCGCCCGATCCGGGCATTGAGACTGCTGCTCTAGGTACTGGTGCGGCTGCTGCCCTAGGTGCTTGCGACGCTGCTGCTCTAGGTGCGAGTGCGTCTGCGTCCTCAGGTACTGGTGAGTCTGCGCTCTCAGGTACTACGTCGGCTTCGGCCTCCCTCACCTTCACCCTTGACTCCGGGGCTTCTCGCTCCTTCTTTCGGGACCGCACCACACTCACGCCGCTGAGTCGGCCGGTTGCGTGTCAAACATTATATATGTTGTTGTAGTTATTTAGGCTACAGTGGGTTAGCCTATAGGGGGTACACATTTCTAGGGTTTCATACTTGTACTCATTTCACTGTTAGTTCATCTATTCTTGTTCAACATGGTATAGAGCAGGTCCTTCCTATGACCGATTTTTTTTTAGGGCGCACCACTACCTACCTACCTACCTACCTACCTACCTACGCCCTAGGGCGCCTCGGCTTTCACACCCCTAGAGGCCCCGTCGGCCCCGCGCTCTCGCACCTAGAGGCCTCGATCGGCCCCGCGCTCGCTTTTAGAGGCCCCGAATCGGCCCCGCGCTTACCCCTAGAGGCCCGCGTCGGCCCCGCGCTCGTCCTTAACGGCCCCGATCGGCCCCGCGTTTGCCCTTAGCGGCCCACGTTGGCCCCGCGCTCGCCCTTAGCGGCCCTTAACGGCCCCGCGCTCACCCTTTACGACCTCGAATCGGCCCCGCGCTCGTCCCTAAGGCCCCGGGTGGCCCCGCGTTTGCCCTTCCGGCCCCGCGCTCGTCCCTTACGGCCCCGATCGGCCCTGCGCTCGTCCCTCACGGCCCCGATAGGCTCCGCGCTCGCCCTTAGAGGACCACGTTGGCCCCGCGCTGGTCCTTGACGGCCCCACCCGCTCCCCGCGCTCGCCCTTAGCGGCCCCGAACGGCCCCACCCAGAATGAGCCGCCCGAACCGAGCAGCCCGAACCGAGCCGACCCGAGCCGCCCAGCTCTAACGGAACCGAGCCGCCCGACCCGAGCCGCCCAGCCCTAACCGAGCCGAGCCGCCCGACCCGAGCCGACCAGCCCTAACCGAGCCGCGCCACCCGACACGAGCCGCGCCGCCCTACCTATACCGAGCCGCGCCGCCCTACCTATACCGAGCCGCACCGCCCTACCTACCCTTTGACTGCTCCTATTGCTTTTCCTACTGCTGCTACCATGGCTAGCCCTCCTGTGCTAGCCTTTGATGCTGAGGGCCGCCCAGTGAAGTTCGACACCTGGCTGGATGGCCTACAACTCTTCCTACAGCTCACTGCCAAGGAAGACATCTCACTGTACGATCACGCCCTAGGCCACGCTACTGCTCCTGCTGCTATTGCTGACAGCACTGCCCGCTCACAGTGGCAGACTCGTGACGCCCATGCTCGCTTCGCTATTTGCAACTCTCAACCGATAGATGAGCGTGAGCACTTTGGGCAGCACAAGACTGCGCAGGCACTGTACACTGCTGTCGTTGCCCGCTACTCCTCACCGGCCTCTGCCGCTCTAGGCCGTCTCTCTCTTCCCTACCTGTTCCCCGACTTAGCTTCCTTCCACACTGTCGCTGATCTCATTACCCACCTCCGCACTAGTGAGGCTCGCTTCCGCGCCGCTATGCCTGATGAGTTCCTTGCCAAGAACCCACCCCCGCTCTGGCTCACTCTCTACCACCTAGTCACCTGCCTCCCTGACACTCTGCGCTCAGTCATGGACCACTTCCTAGCTCGCTGCCCCACCGAACTCACCATTGCCCTCCTCGAGAAGGAACTCCTTGCAGCTGAGGCTAGCATAGTCGCTGTAGGTGCATCTCGCGGTGACCCCCGTACCGCGTTCTTTGAGGGGTGTTCTCCCTCCCCCCTTCTTCCCTCTGTCGCCTCTGCTGCTGCTCTCGACCTCCTTGGTGCTGAGAAGGTCGGGACTGCGTCTGCTTCGAGCGGGCGCCGCAGCGGCAAGGGCAAGGGGGGCAAGGGCGGTGGTGGTGACAGCGGGGGTGGCGGTGGTGGGGGAGGTGGTGGTGGCGGGGGGGGTGGCGCGGGTGGGGGAGGTAGCAGCAGTGGGGGGGGTGGCGGCAGCGGCGGGGGAGGTGGCCGGGGCGGAGGAGGTGGTGGGGGTGGCAGTGGACGAGGCAGCGGCCGGGGTTGGGGTGCTCGAGGAGGTGGTAGCGGAGGTGGTGGTCGTGGAGGCACTGGCGGTGGCCAGGGCCAGCAGCAGACTCCGTCGCCCCAGGAGGTCCGTGAGTGGTACTCTCAGCACGAGGGGGGGGGTGGCCTTAGCTACACGTACGTCATTCGCACTGGTGACCGCACTGGCCAGCCGTGTGGGGGACCGCACGCCACACAGTGTTGCTTCGCTCGTCTCAACGACGCTTGGCATGTTCAGTTCCCCCAGGCCACTGAGCTGCCCCGCTGGGTTGATCTCATGAAGAAGGGGATTGATATCTATGCTCTAGACTTTGATGCTATTCTCACTGCCATGTATGTGATGTCTACTAGTGGAGAGGGTGCTGAGTACCTGAGTGTCCCGCTCGACCCGGGCATTGGGACTAGTGCGTCTGCCGCTCCAGGTACTCGCGTGTCTGCTACCCCAGGTGCTGGTGAGGCTGCTGCTCTAGGTGCTTGTACGTCTGCCCCCCCTAGTACTGTGTCGACTGCAGCACTGCACACCTTCACGCTGGATCCAGGTGCCTCTCGTTGTTTCTTTCGTGACCGCACTGCCCTTGAGCCCCTTGCTCGGCCAGTAGCTGTTTCCCTCGCTGACCCCTCTTGGGTTCCGGTCCTTGCGACCTCCTCCACTGTCCTTCCCTGTCCTACGGTCCCGTCGGGCACACTGTCAGGTCTCCACCTCCCCTCGTTCTCCACGAAATTGGTGGCGGGTTGTGCACTCCAGGACGCGGGTGTTCACCAGTTCACCCCTGCCTACGAGCATGTCACACACTGCACGTGTGCTCGTACAGGCCGCCACTTGGCTACCTTCACCCGGCAGCCGCGGTCGGACCTGTACACACTGACTACTGCCTCCCCTCAGGTAGCTGCGCCTGCGTCTGCGTTTGCGTCCACGTCAGGTCAGCTGTCTGCCCCCTGCTCGTGTCGCTCTCTAGCGCACGAGACTATCCTCTGGCACCACCGACTTGGCCACCCGTCTGTGCAGCGCCTTCGTGCCATGCACTCCCGGTACCTTGTCTCTGGTCTTCCCAGGGTCCTTCCTCCCCTCCCTCCCTCGCCTGCTCCTCCCTGCCTTCCCTGTGTCGAGGGGCGGCAGCGCGCCGCTCCTCACTCCTCCTCGTTTCCCCCGATGACTGCTCCTTTGCAGACGCTCCACATGGACGTGTGGGACCCAGCCCGCGTCCGTGGTCAGGGTCAGGAGAGGTACTTCCTGATCGTTGTTGACGACTACTCGCACTACACCACGGTCTTCCCCTTGCGCACCAAGGGTGAGGTCCCTGATGTTTTGATCCCTTGGATCCGCAGAGCTCGTCTCCAGCTCAACGAGCGTTTCCGCTCGGACTTTCCTGTCCTGCGCTTGCACTTTGACAGAGGTGGTGAGTTCTCCTCCGACCTCTTGGCAGCCTACTGTGCTGAGCACGGCATTGAGCAGTCGTTCACGCTTCCAGCCTCTCCACAGCAGAATGGGGTTGCGGAGCGCCGCATTGGCCTGGTCATGGAGGTTGCTCGTACCTCCTTGATCCATGCGGCTGCCCCCCACTTTCTGTGGCCGTTTGCGGTTCGGTACGCTGCGCATCAGCTCAACCTCTGGCCCCGTGTCTCCTTGCCGGAGACCTCGCCCACACTCCTGTAGACGGGGGAGGTTGGCGATGTGTCGCGTTTCCGGGTCTGGGGATCTCGAGCTTTTGTCCGCGATTCGTCTGCGGACAAGCTCTCCTCTCGTGCTGTTCCCTTCGTCTTCCTCGGCTTTGTTCCGGACGCGCCTGGTTGGCAGTTTTACCACGCCACCTCGCACCGGGTCTTGCCCTCTCAGGACGTCACTTTTGACGAGTCTGTCCCCTAATACCGCCTCTTCCCCTACCGCACTGCCCCGCTCCCACCCCCGCCTCTCTTCCTCGCGCCAGGTGCTGCTGTCGTAGACCCCCTCCCCCCTCAGGGTGCCGCTCCCTCAGGTGTGTCTCAGGTAGACCCAGTCGAGCCTGTTGAGGTTGCTGTCGACTCTCGTCCTGCTGGGGGTGCTGAGCCTGGGGGTGCGGACTCTGGGGGTGCTGAGCCTGGGGGTGCGGACTCTGGGGGTGCTGAGCCTGGGGGTGCGGACTCTGGGGGTGCTGAGCCTGGGGGTGCGGACACTGGGGGTACTAGGCCTGGGGGTGCTGAGCCTGGGGGTGCGGTGACTGGGGGTGCTGAGCCTGGGGGTGCTGGGTCTGGGGGCTCTACCTCTGGCGGTGCTGGGCCTGAGGGTGCTACACCTGGACGAGACCTCTCCTCGGAGCAGTTGCGTGAGTGGTACTTACAGTACTGCAGCCTCTGGAGAGGTACCTCTGGGACCAGGCGCACTACAGGGACTGGTGCTGGTACTTCTCCTCCTAGTCGGGAGCTTCCCTCCCGTGAGCGGATCCGTGAGTGGTACGAGCGCCGTTGCACACTTCGGAGTGGCGCGCCTCGTCTCACGGACCCGGCTGCTGCTGGTGCTACGGACCCGGGCGTTGGAGCTGCTGCTGGTGCTGCGGACCCGGGCGTTGGAGCTGCTGCTGGTGCTGCGGACCCTGGCGTTGGAGGTGCTGCTGGTGCTGTGGACCCTGGTGTTGGAGTCCCTGCTGGTGCTGAGGACTCGGGCGTTGGTGCTGAGGCTAGTACTGAGGACCTGGGCGTTGGAGCTGCTGCTGGTTCTGGTACTGCCGCTGGGGGTCCTGGTGCTGTCCCTGCTGTGTCTGGAGTCGCCGTGCGCCCTCAGCCGTACTTCGTTCCGCTCCTTCAGCAGGTTCTTGGTCTCTCGCCTCCTCCTGGTCCTCCTCCCTTAGCGTGTTCACAGCCTGTCCCGTCACAGTTACAGCTGCAGCCGGCCTCCCCACTACCTGCTCCTTCTCTTTACACTGGTCCTACTGGCGGTCTTGCTGAGCGTCATGAGTCTGCGTCTCGCCCTGCGTCGCCTGTCCGTCCTGCTAGCGCTAGTGCTCGTAGTTCGTGTCAGCGTCCTCCTCCTGCCCCTGGCACGCACCGGATGTCTCTGCGTCCGTCTACTGCTCCTCTGTGTGCCCCTTTGCCTTCTCCTCCTGCGTCCTCTCTTCCTCCTCTCGCCGACCCTGCGTCGGACTCTCTTCGTGCTGCCAGTCCTACTGTCACGCGTCTCGTTGCTATTGCCGTCACTGACCCTTCTTTCGAGTCTTCTGCTGCGTCTGCCCTAGTTGCTGAGCTCGTCGACTTTGCTGCTCGCTTTCGACTAGACTACGCTGCTAGTCTTGTCACTGAGTCTGAGTTTGTCTATCCTCCGTCCATCGGGGGTGCGTGTGCCCTTGGCACGAACGTCCTTGAGGACAGGCAGGAGGAGAGTGCTTGGCCGCTGCTTCACCTCATCTCGTGTCCGTACTGCTTACCCCTGAGGGAGACCCGGATGCACTTTACATCCCGACTCCGCGCTCTTACGCGGAGGCGATAGAGGGTCCCTACTCCTCTTAGTGGCAGGCAGCTATGGATGCAGAGATGGCTTCATGGAAGTCCACAGGCACCTACGTTGACGCTGTCCCCCCTCCTGGGGCGAACATCGTCAGTGGCATGTGGATCTTCAGGGTGAAGCGGCCGCCGGGTTCTCCGCCTGTCTTCAAGGCGCGTTACGTGGCTCGTGGCTTCAGTCAGCGGCAGGGAGTTGACTACTTTCAGACCTTCTCCCCCACCCCGAAGATGACCACTCTTCGGGTAGTGCTGCACGTTGCTGCTCACCGTGACTACGAGCTGCACTCTCTCGACTTCAGCACAGCTTTCTTGCAGGGCAGCCTGCACGAGGAGATCTGGCTGCGCCGCCCACCTGGCTTCACTGGGTCTTTCCCTCCCGGTACCCAGTGGAGCCTCCGGCGTCCAGTCTACGGTCTCCGCCAGGCGCCACCTGAGTGGCACGACACACTGACGACTACGCTTGCGGCTCTTGGGTTCGCTCCTTCTACTGCCGACCCGTCGCTGTTTCTGCGCACCGACACCTCTCTGCCGCCGTTCTACATCCTCGTGTACGTCGACGACTTGGTCTTTGCCACAGCTGACACTACTGGACTCGCCTACGTGAAGTCCGAGCTGCAGAAGAGACACACGTGCACTGACCTGGGTGAACTGCGCAGCTACCTTGGCTTGCAGATCACCCGGGACAGAGCACGCCGCACCATCACCCTGACTCAGTCACACATGGTGCAGCAGGTCCTTCAGCGCTTCGGCTTCACGTACTCCTCGCCTCAGGCCACTCCTCTGTCTACTCGCCACTCGCTCTCAGCTCTGCCTTCGGATGAGTCCGTAGAGTCGAGTGGCCCGTACCCAGAGCTTGTTGGCTGTCTCATGTACCTGATGACCTCCACACGACCCGACCTTGCATACCCTCTTAGCATTCTTGCACGCTATGTTGCTCCTGGGAGACACCGACCAGAGCACATGGCTACAGCGAAGAGGGTGTTGCGCTACTTGTGCAGTACGTCGGGCATGGGGCTAGTGCTTGGAGGGCGGAGTCCAGTGGTCGTCACTGGACACGCAGACGCTTCTTGGGCTGACGACCAGGCTACGCAGCGGTCATCACAGGGTTACACCTTCAGCCTTGGTTCCGGCTCTGTTTTGTGGCGGGCTACTCGCTCGTCTTCTGTTCTCGGCTCCAGTTGTGAGGCTGAGATCTACGCCGGGGCTATGGCTGCCCAGGAGCTTCGCTGGCTCACCTACCTGCTGACCGACCTTGGAGAGCCGCCTCGTTCTCCTCCAGTCCTGTACGTCGACAACAAGGCCATGCTGGCCTTGTGTCGAAAGCAGAGACTGGAGCATAGAAGAAAGCACATTGCTCTCCGCTACTTCCTTGCTCGTGAGCTAACACTTCTGCTCGTGAGCAGAGACAGTTGCGACTTGCGTATGTGGCCTTCGAGGCCAACACTGCTGATGTCTTCACCAAGGCACTTGCGCCTTGTGATCATCAGCCCTGCTGTACCCAGTTGGGTCTTCTGTCTGTCTTGCCTCACTTGCTGTCCTCTTGACCCTCTTTGTGCTGTTACATATATATATATATATTGCTGCTCTTGCTTGTTTAGTCTTATATATATATATGTTCTCCTGCATGTGAACTTGCCTTGTGGCCTTGAACTTGTGCTCGGATTGTGTGGTGACGTTGTGATCCACCCTGAGCTTGCTTTGCTTTGCTTTACTTGACTGGTCTTGTGACCCCTAGTTCTCCCCCACTTCGCCTATGGGGGTGTGTCAAGCATTATATATGTTGTTGTAGTTATTTAGGCTACAGTGGGTTAGCCTATAGGGGGTACACATTTCTAGGGTTTCATGCTTGTACTCATTTCTTTGCTAGTTCATCCATTCTTGTTCAACATTGCGGTGTCTCTGGCTGACCCCTCTGGGGGTCCTGTCCTGTCTCACTTCTCCACAGTCCTCCCGTGTCCGGCGGCTCCCTCTGGCACCCTGTCTGGTCTCTACCTCCCCTCGTTCTGTACGAATTTGGTGAGTGGTGCTGACCTACAAGATGGGGGAGTGCACCAGTTCACTCCTGCGCGTTAGCGAGTGACGCACTGCACAGAGGCTCGCACAGGCCAACACTTGGCTACGTTTACACGTCAGCCGGGGTCGAGCCTGTACACACTGACCACTGCGTCTCCTCCAGTTGTTCAGTCTGGTAGGGTAGCTGCGTCGGGTCAGGTGTTTGGTGCAGCGTCCAGGTCTGGTCCTGAGTCTGCCCCCTGTTCGTGTCGGCTCCTGTCCCAGGAGACTCTCCTCTGGCACCACCGCCTTGGTCACCCCTCTCTGCTTTGGCTCCGAGGCATGGCCTCCCGTCTTCTTGTTTCTGGTCTCCCCAGGTCCTTCCCTCCCCTTCCTCAGGGGCCTGGCCCTTCCGGTGTCCCCTGTGTTGAGGGGCGCCAGCGGGCTGCCCCTCACTCCTCCCAGTTTCCTCCGACAGAGGCCCCGCTGCAGACGCTTCACATGGACGTGTGGGGCCCAGCCTGCGTCCGTGGACAGGGTCACGAGCGCTATTTCCTGCTTGTTGTTGACGACTACTCGCGCTACACCGCAGTCTTCTCCTTGCGCAGCAAGGGTGATGTCACTGAGGTGCTGATCGACTAGATCCGTGCAGCTCGTCTCCAGCTCAGGCAGAGCTTTGGCTCAGACTTACCTGTTCTGCGTCTGCACTCGGACAGAGGCGGAGAGTTTTCCCCTGGCCTTCTGAGAGCCTACTGTCAAGCACGAGGCATCCGTCAAACCTTAACGCTTCCGGAATCTCCGCAGCAAAATGGGATCGCTGAGCGCCGCATTGGCATGGTCATGGACGTCGCTCGTACGTCCATGATGCATGCGGCTGCCCCCCATTTTCTGTGGCCGTTTGCGGTGAGGTACGCGGCGCATCAGATCAACCTTCACCCCCGTGTCTCCAGGCCGGAGACCTCCCCAGCCTTGCTGTGGACGGGGAAGGTTGGCGATGCGTCGGCGTTCCGTGTCTGGGGATCTCGGGCGTTTGTCCGCGACTTGTCTGCGCACAAGCTGTCCCCTCGTGCTGCTTCTTGCGTCTTCCTGGGGTTCCCCCCTGACGCGCCTGGGTGGCAGTTCTACCACCCCACCTCTCGCCGTGTTCTGTCCTCCTAGGACGTCACGTTTGACGAGTCGGTCCACTACTACCGCCTCTTCCCCTACCGCACTCCGTCCCTCCCCCCACCGCCGCTCTTCCTTGTCCCAGGTCCCCCCCCCCGGTAGACCCCCTCCCCCCTCGGGGTCCTGCCCCTTCAGGTGTGTCCCAGGTAGACGCGATCGAGCCTGTCGAGGTTACTCGTGACACTGGTGCTGCTGAGGGAGCTGAGCCTGGGGGTGCTGAGACTGGGGGTGCTGAGCCTAGGGGTGCTGAGACTGGGGGTGCTGAGCCTGGGGGTGCTGAGACTAGGAGTGCTGAGCCTGGGGGTGCTGAGCCTGGGGGTACTGTGCCTGGGGGTGCTACGCCTGGGGGTGCTGTGCCTGGGGGTACTGAGCCTAGGGGTGCTGAGCCTGGGGGTGCTGAGCTTGGAGGTGCTATGCCTGGCGGTCCTCCGGGTGCTTCGTCTCGCCGGGAGCCACTCTCTCCACCGGAGCTGCGCGAGTGGTTTGCCCGGCGCTGGAGGCGTGCTGCTGGAGCTGGAGGTTGTTCGTTTGCTGAGGGTGCTGGTGCCGCGGGTCCCGGAGGTGCTCGCCCACTGGTGCTGCTGGAGGTTCTGCTGGGGGTACTACTGGTGCTGCTGGAGGTTCTGGAGCTACTGGAGGTGCTGCCGGAGCGGGTCCTCCTGGTGGGGGTCCTGGTACTGTCCCTGCTGTGTCTGGCGTCCCCGCGCGGCCTCGACCGTACTTCGTTCCACTCCTGCAGCAAGTTCTTGGTCTTCCACAATCTACAGGTCCTCCTCCTTCTTTAGAGTGTCCATATCCTGTCCCGTCACAGTTACAGTAACAGCCTGCCTCCCCACTACCTGCTCCCGCTCCTTACACTGGTCCTACTGGAGGTCTTGCTGAGCGCCGTGAGCCTGCGTCTCGTCCTGCGTCGCCTGTTTGTGCTGCTCGCACTAGTGGTCGTGGTTCGCGTCAGCGTCCTCCTCCTGTCCCTGGCATGCACCAGATGTCTCTGCGTCCGTCCACTACTCCTCTGCGCGCCCCTTTGCCTTCTCCTCCTGAGTCCTCTCTTCCTGCTCTTGCCGACCCGGAGTCGGACTCTCTTCGTGCTGCCAGTCGTAATGTCACACGTCTCCTTGCTACTGTCATCACTGACCCTACTTTTGAGTCCACTGCTGCATCTGCCCTAGTTGCTGAGCTCGTCGACTTTGCTGCTCGCTGTCGTCTAGACTACGCAGCCAGTCTTGTCGCTGAGTCTGAGTCTGTCTGTCCTCCGTGCGTCGGGGGTGAATGTGCCCTTGGCACGGACGTCCTTGAGGACAGGCAAGAGGAGTTCCAGTGTCTGGCTGCTGCTTCACCTCATCTCGTGTCCGTACTGCTTACCCCTCAGGGAGATCCGGATGCACTTGACATCCCGACTCCGCGCTCTTACGCGGAGGCGATAGAGGGTCCCTACTCTTCTTAGTGGCAGGCAGCTATGGACACAGAGATGGCTTCCTGGAAGTCCACAGGCACCTACGTTGACGAGGTTCCCCCGCCTGGGGCGAACATCGTCAGTGGCATGTGGATCTTCAGGGTGAAGCGGCTGCCGGGTTCTCAACCTGTCTTCAAGGCACGGTACGTGGCTCGTGGCTTCAGTCAGCGGCAGGGAGTTGACTACTTTCAGACCTTCTCCCCCACCCCGAAGATGACCACTCTTCGGGTACTGCTGCACGTTGCTGCTCACCATGACTACGAGCTGCACTCTCTCGACTTCAGCACAGCTTTCTTGCAGGGCAGTCTGCACGAGGAGATCTGGCTGCGCCGCCCGCCTGGCTTAACTAGGTCGTTCCCTTCTGGTACCCAGTGGAGTCTCCGGGGTCCAGTCTATGGTCTCCGCCAGGCGCCCCGTGAGTGGCACGACACACTGAGGACTACACTTGCAGCTCTTGGGTTTGCTCCGTCTACTGCCGACCCGTCGCTGTTTCTGTGCACCGACACCTCTCTGCCACCTCTCTACATCCTCGTGTACGTCGACGACTTGGTCTTTGCCACAGCTGACACTGCTGGACTCGCCTACGTGAAGTCCGAGCTGCAGAAGAGACACATGTGCACAGACCTGGGTGAACTGCGCAGCTACCTTGGCTTGCAGATCACCTGGGACAGAGCACGCCGCACCATTACCCTGACTCAGTCACACATGGTGCAGCAGGTCCTTCTGCGCTTCGGCTTCACGTACTCCTTGCCTCAGGCCTCTCCTCTGCCTACTCGCCACTCGCTCTCAACTCTGCGTTCGGATGAGTCCGTAGAGTCGTGTGGCCCGTATCCAGAGCTTGTTGGCTGCCTCATGTACCTAATGACGTGCACACGACCTGACTTTGCATACCCTCTTAGCATTCTCGCACGCTATGTTGCTCCTGGGAGACACTGACTAGAGCACATGGCTGCAGCGAAGAGGGTGTTGCGCTACTTGTGCAGTACGTCGGGCATGGGGCTAGTGCTTGGAGGGCGCAGTCGAGTGGTCCTCACTGGGCACGCAGACGCTTCCTGGGCTGACGACCAGGCTACGCAGCGGTCGTCACAGGGTTACACCTTCAGCCTTGGTTCCGGCTCTGTCTCGTGGTGGGCTACTCGCTCGTCTTCTGTTCTCGGCTCCAGTTGTGAGGCTGAGATCTACGCTGGGGCCATGGCTGCATAGGAGCTTCGCTGGCTCACCTACCTGCTGATTGACCTCGGAGAGCCGCCTCGTTCTCCTCCAGTTCTGTACGTAGACAACAAGGCCATGCTAGCCTTGTGTCGAGAGCAGCGACTGGAGCACAGAACAAAGCACATTGCTCTCCGCTACTTCCTTGCTCGTGAGCTACAGTAGCGTGGACAGTTGCGGCTTGCGTACGTGGCCTCTGAGGCCAACACTGCTGATGTTTTCACCAAGGCACTTGCGCCTTGTGATCATCAGCGCTTCTGCACTCAGCTGGGTCTTGTCCCTGTGTTGCCTCACTTGCTCACCTCTTAACTTTACTTGTACTGTTACATATATATATACCTGCTCTTGCTTGTCTAGCCTTATATATATATGTACTCCTGCATGTGAACTGGCCTTGTGGCCTTGAACTTGTGCTCGGAATGCGTGGTGACTTTGTGATCCACCCTGAGCTTTGCCTTGCTTTGCTTGACTGGTCTTGTGACCCCTTGTTCTCCCCCACTTTGCCTATGGGGGTGTGTCAGAACATTATAGCTTATGTTTTTGTGTAGGCTGTAGTGGGGTATCCCATAGGGGGTACATTCCAATTAGGGTTAGTACTTGTAGCCACTTCATTCATAGTTCATTCATTCTCGTTCATACTTTCTCAAGAACTACACGGAGTTTTCAGGGGTACGAACGACTTACGACGAACTGAAGAAGGCGGCATCAACAGTGAAGGGGTGGGAGAGACAGCTGCATTTTTTCATCCCTGCCCAGGAGCCCTCGGCGCACTACGACAAATGGCTCGGCGAGTCTGGACAAAACCGCTGGAGGTGCTGACATCATCTGACCCTAGATCGTGCTCGACATCAATTTCGGAGTGACATTCAATTTCGGTTACTGCTTCAACGAATTTCGCCGACGCTCGTATTTGACTTTACGACGAATCGCTCTCACCGACGACATTTTCGTACCAACCCCAACTTCACGGCCAGAGGATTTCGGGATACAGACAAATCGATCCACTCGACCCGCCCACGACAACTGCACTGATTTCAAACACGTCAGGTGCTGCTAGCTGCATCTGCTGAAGATACTGCATGATTCTGGCGAATTGAAGACAAATTGGTTCAGTTCGAGTAACATGGATTTTCCGTCGCGGTTTCCGGGCTACATCTGATGGTTCCCCTTTGGGCACTTTGCACCTGGTTTCGTCATCGAGTTTCGACACCGACGCAATTTCATATGGTTTAACACTCATTTCATTGGGACTTAACACCTGGTTTTGGTGGTTTTCTTCTCGGCGCAGCAGTGACATTTTCTGGTGTGTTTTCTTGGAGAGGGGGGAGAAAGTGCGCGGCACTGTTTCTTTCCTTGGCGTTTTCTCGGCTTTCTTCTTGACCTTTGTCAGGTTGCGTCAGCACGACGGACGATCGCGATTACACCGACAAGATCGACGGCTCCTGATTGATCGCGATTGAATTTCGCGTCAGTCTGTTCCCTCCAAAATCGCATCTGCCTCGACCGTCAGATTCACAATTACTGGATCGACGGCCCATATTCCAACTTCTACTTCAAATTTGGGTCAGTTCATCGTCGATCGTCAGATCGAAATTGGACTTCATCGACGGCCTACATTCCAACCTTTTCAAAATATTGTCTAAGGCATTTCAGCCGTCGGATTCAGCTGAAGAGGAGATCGACGGCATCCCTACTAGTGTGGGGTCTGTTTCAGTACAGGGCTGCCTTATTTAGAAGGTGGGAGAGTGTAAGGATTTACAAAATCCTTACTGAGGCACTCGTTAGCGAGGCCATCCCAAGGATCACGCGACGAACCTGTCCTTCCTATTTCGTCACACCGAACCACCCCCGAGTCGCCTCCGCACCAATCGCATCCATCTCCGAGCCATCCTCGCCCAACCTCCCCGCCTTGCTAGGACTTCCCCTATTTAGGCCTCGTCACTTCCATTCGGTAATTCAGTGTCAGAATGTTATCTTATGCTCTAGCCTGTAGTGGGGTGCTCTATAGCGAGTACAACCCTTCTAGGGTTTGCTATTTGTGTTCCCATTCCTGCTAGTGCAACCCCTTCTCCTTTCTAAATTTTCACATGCTATCAGAGCAGGTCGATCCTCTTGGATCGATCCTGTGGGTGGGCTTACCACCTCCTAGCTTCCGCTGCAACTTCCGCTGCTACTCTCTTTGCCGCACGCCCCGTGGCGTGCGGCAGATTTTCTCCCGCCGTGCGCCCCGAGGCGCGCGGCGGTTTTCTGCCCGCCGTGCGCCCCGAGGCGCGCGGCGGTTCTTTGCCTGCTGTGCGCCCCGAGGCGCGCGGCGGGCTTCTGCCTCGTCGCTTGGCGCGTCGCCCTCGGGAGGCGCTGCGACGGGCGACGGGGACCCGCGCGTCGGCCCCGTCGCCGCCCGTCCAGGCCCCACGCCGCCTGTGCGCCGCCCATCTCGGCCGCGCGCCGCTGCCCCGGCCTGTCAACGCCCGTGCGCCGCCCGTCCAGGCCCCACGTCGCCTGTGCGCCACCCGTCCCGGCCGCGCGCCGCTGCCCCGACCCGTCGACGCCCGTGCGCCCACCATCCCGGCCCCACGTCGCTGTCCCGGCCCGTCGCCGCCCGTGCGCCGCTTGTCCCGGCCCCGCGCACCTGCGCCCCGGCCCCGTCGCCCTACCTGCGCCCCGGCCCCGGCTCCTTTTCCCGTCGCCTGTCGAGGCGACCCTCGAGGGCCTACCTGGTGGGGGCGGGCGAGCGCCGCCCCTTCTGCCGCCAGTTTTGGCGCCCTTGGAGGCTGCGCGTCGGTCCCCCCCCCCCCCCCCCCTTTCCCCGTAACCTCCCTACCCGCCATCCCGCCCTGCTGCTGTTAGGGTTTGGGGGGCGGCGAGTCGGGGGTGGCGAGTATGGGGGTGTCACTCATGCATTCCTCCCTTTTCTCCTCCTCCTTCTTCGTCTCCCACTGCTGCAGCTGTCGCTGAGGGGGGTGGATGTGTGGGAGACTGGGGTTTAGGGTTTAAGGGGGGTGCGTGGGAGTGGAGCTAGCGGTGTAGCAGCGGGTGCGTGCCAGGGGGAGTGGGATAGTTTGGGGAAGCTGAATGGAGGTTGCCGTCGTGTCGCCAGCAGCACCTGTAGTCCGGGGACTCCGGTAGCCCAGCCGTAGCCAGCTGTGCCAGCCGCCCGTGGGTCCGTTGCTCGTCTGCCGCTACTTTAGCCGCGGGGCCAGTTACCCCAGTAGTCCGGAGCGTTGTTCCGGTAGCCGCTGTGCCAGTCTGCCTCCTGTTGCCCGTGTGTTTGCAGCTTCAGCCGTCGCCTCCTATCTCCTCTCCTCTCACTGTCCCTCCTCCTCCTCACTTGCCCGTTGTGACTACCACTAGCTTTGCTCATAATTGTGAACCTTAAACTATTGCTTCTTGAACTTGTGCTCAGAATGTGTGGTGACATTGTGATCCACCCTGAGCTTGTACTGCTTTGCTTGCTCTGCTGATTACACCCCACTTTGGCTATGGGGGTGTGTCAGAATGTTATCTTATGCTCTAGCCTGTAGTGGGGTGCTCTATAGCGAGTACAACCCTTCTAGGGTTTGCTATTTGTGTCCCCATTCCTGCTAGTGCAACCCCTTCTCCTTTCTAAATTTTCACATTCAGTACTCAATCATTCTCGATATTCGTTATACTGCGCACTCTGCAAGTTCATTCATAACACAAACAAAGTTGCGCGGAAAACGAATAGCGAAGCTTGTGACTGAATTAATTCATGATACGTTACAATGAAAGGCACGTGATTATATAGTGAGTGTTACGAGTGCAACTGAGTGAGCGAGAATTACACTATCGAAGCAAGAGTCCAATGAGCGAAGGCATGAGCGAAGAATATATAGTGAAACCACAGTGGTAACGGTAATGAATTGTGGTTGTCGCACGACGGGCCTGGGGCTGAGCTTTGGGGAAATGTCGAAGTGGAGGTTTGGAGCGCGGGTTACCCGCCGAGCCGTGAGGTCCGGGTGCGACGTGCGAAGGTGGCGGGAGGATTGTCGATGCGAGGGTTGCGAGTGGTAACGGTGCTTACTGTGGTGCTACAGTGGTGTACGCGCTGAACGGGGATGCGAAGTAAGGAAAATGAATTTTCCTTACACACCCCCCCCCCCCCCCCCCCCTTCTTAAGGAGGTCCTCCTTACGAAAGTGCGTGTACATCCCTGAAGTTTCGGCTGCGCAGATACTCTGTGAGGACGGGGTGGTTTTCGACTCTATCCAGAGGAACCCAGTTGTCTTCGGTGGGTGTACGGTCTTTCCAGCGGATGAGGAACTCGATCTTTCAGGCTCCTCGAGAGTCACGAACTCTGTGGCTCAGAATTTTCTCCGGTGCGATGATTGTTTCAGTCGGGGGTTGTCTCATGCTTGTCGGAAAATATATGTTAATATTTTCTATATGTAACTGCCTGTAGGATTGGTTACTGTAGTTATAGCGTTTTCCTATTTGGTGGTGCACCTTTCTTGTTTGTTCTTTCCTATTTGTACCCTCACTCAATATTGAATCTCCCTCTTTTTGGCCTTCTCTCTCGACTCTCGTTCCTTACTCTCACCATACCTAGGGTTCCTACTATCTTGCCTAAGATACTATTTCAACAATGCTGGCTGGGCGATTACGTTTAGCGATGATGTTTGATTTTTTTATTGCGCCTGCGCTCGGGTCCGTGCTGCTTGTAAAATTTCGGCGAACTGTTGTGCTCGTGGCACCGGGATGTCAGGATTCGGGGTCATGGGTACTATCGGGTCTTGTCCGTAGTTAAGGTAAAACGGTGACTGTTGGGTCGTGGCGGACGGTGACTTGTATGCGAACTCAATGAGTGGCAGCTGTTGTTCCCAGGTGGTTGGGTCGTCGCACGTGGCTCGGATGAGTTGCTCCATAGTCTGGTTTGTCCGTTCTGTCTGTCCGTCAGTTTCGGGGTGGTACAAAGAACTGAACTGTAGTCGCGTGCCGAACTGCTGCCACAGGTTCCGCCAAAAGTTGCTGGTGAATTTCGTGTCGCGGTCGCTGATTATCGTTCCTGGTATCCCGTGCAGTCGAACGACGGTGGAGATGAAGAGGCGTGCTGTTTCTTCGGCTGTGATTGATTTTTTGCAGGCTGCGAAGTGTGCCATTTTCGTCAGAAGATCGACGACGACAAGGATAACGTCGTTCCCACTCGCCCCGGCCGGTAACCCCGTGATGAAGTCCATCGTCACCTGCTGCAAAGCACGCTCAGGGGGTGGTATCGGCTACAAAAGTCCAGCCAGCCACTGCTGTTATGATTTCATGAGTTGGCAATTGGGACACGATGCCACGTGTTGTTGTACGTCGGTCAACATTTCGAGAGAGTAATATTACCGCTGCAGCTGCTGCCGTGTTTTCTCTACCCTGAAATGCCCCGTGTGAAATAATGAGGAATGAATGAACTAGGAAAGTGTATGATACAAATATGAAACCCTAGAAACTTGTACCCCTTGGTGTCTACCCCACTAGAGCCTACAAACACTAAGTCATATATATCGGACACACCCCCATAGGCAAAGTGGGGTAGAACTAGGGGTCACAAGACCCCTCAAGCAAAGCAAGCTCAGGGTGGATAACAATGTCACCACACATTCCGAGCACCAGTTCAAGGCCACAAGGCTAGTTCACATGCAGGATTATATATAAAGGCAAACAAGCAAGTGCAGGTATAGATAGATCACAGTACAAGCAAGGTCAAGAAGTGAGCAAGTGAGGCCAAGTAGGCACAAGACCTAGCATCGTACAAAAGCACTGATGATCACAAGGCTGAAGTGCCTTGGTAAAGATATCCGCAGTGTTGGCCCGAGAGGCCACGTAAGCAAGGCGCAGCTGACCAAGCTGCTGCAGCTCACGAGCAAGGAAGTAGCGAAGAGCAATGTGCTTCGTTCTGTGCTCCAGTCTGTGCTCCCGATACAAGGCCAGCATAGCCTTGTTGTCTAGGTACAGAACAGGAGGAGAACGAGGCGGCTCTCCTAGGTCGGTCAGTAGGTAGGTGAGCCAGCGTAACTCCTGTGCAGCCATGGCTCCTGCGTAGATCTCAGCCTCACAGCTGGAGCCGAGAACAGAAGACGAGCGGGTAGACCGCCACGAAACAGAGCCGGAACCAAGGCTGAAGGTGTAACCCTGGGACGACCGCTGCGTAGCCTGGTCGTCCGCCCACGAGGCATCTGCGTGACCAGTGAGGACCACTGGACTCCGCCCTCGAAGCATAAGCCCCATGCCCGACGTACTGCACAAGTAGCGCAACACCCTCTTTGCTGCAGCCATGTGCTCTGGTCTGTGTCTCCCAGGAGCAACATAGCGTGCCAAGATGCTAAGAGGGTATGCAAGCTCAGGTCGAGTGCAGGTCATCAGGTACATGAGGCAGCCAACAAGCTCTGTGTACGGGCTACTCGGCTCTACGAACTCATCCGAAGGCAGAGCTGAGAGCGAGTGGCGAGTAGACAGAGGAGTGGCCTGAGGCGAGGAGTACGTGAAGTCGAAGCGCTGAAGGACCTGCTGCACCATGTGTGACTGAGTCAGGGTAATGGTGAGCTCTGCTCTGTCCCGGGTGATCTGCAAGCCAAGATAGGTGCGCAATTCACCCAGGTGTGTGCACGTGTGTCTCTTCTGCATCTCGGACTTCACGTGGGCGAGTCCAGCAGTGTCAGCAGTGGCAAAGACCAAGTCGTCGACGTACACGAGGATGTAGAACGGCCGCAAAGAGGTGTCAGTGCATAGAAAAAGCAACGGGTCAGCAGAAGAAGGAGCAAACCCAAGAGCCGCAAGTGTAGTCCTCAGTGTGTCGTGCCACTCACGGGGCGCCTGGCGGAGACCATAGACTGCCCGCCGGAGGCTCCACTGGGTACCAGGAGGAAACGACCCAGTGAAGCCAGGTGGGCGGCGCAGCCATATCTCCTCGTGCAGGCTGCCCTGCAAGAAAGCAGTGCCGAAGTCAAGAAATTGAAGCTCGTAGTCGCACTGAGCGGCTATGCGCAGCAGCACCCGAAGAGTGGTCATCTTCGGGGTGGAAGAGAAGGTCTGAAAGTAGTCAACTCCCTGCCGCTGACTGAAGCCTCGAGCCACGTAACGCGCCTTGAAGACAGGCCGAGAACCCGGCGGCCGCTTCACCCTGAAAATCCACATGTCACTGATCATGTTCGCCCCAGGTGGGGGAGCCTTGGCGACATAGGTGCCTGTGGACTTCCAGGAAGCCATCTCTGCGTCCATGGCTGACTGCCACTGAGAGGAGTAGGGACCCTCTATCGCCTCTGCGTAAGAGCGCGGGGTCGGGATGTCTGGTGCATCCGGATCTCCCTTAGGGGCAATCTGCATGGACACGAGATGAGGTAAAGCAGCAGCAAAACACTGGAACTCCTCTTGCTTGTCCTCAAGGACGTCCGTGCCAAGAGCACACTCACCCCCGACGGACAGAGGACAGACAGAATCAGACTCAGCAACAAGACAAGCAGCGCTGTCTAGACGACAGTGAGCAGCGAAGTCCACAAGCTTAGCAACTAGGGCAGACGCAGCTGTGGACTCAAAAGGAGGGTCAGTGACAACAGTAGCCAGAAGACGCGTGACAATAGGATTGCCAACACGAAGAGAGTCGGACTCCGGGTCAGCAAGAGCAGGAAGAGAGGACTCTAGAGGAGACGGCAAAGGGACACGCAGTGGAGCAGTGGAAGGACGCAGTGCCATCTGGTGCGTGCCCGGGACCGCAGGAGGACGCTGACGCGGAACACGACTACTAGTGCGAGCAGCACGAATAGGCGACGCAGGACGAGACGCACGCTCATGACGCTCAGCAAGACCTCCAGTAGGACCAGTGTAGGGAGAAGGAGCAGGCCGTGGGGAGGCGGGCTGAAACAGTGGCTCAGACTGGACAGGCGGTGGACACTCTAAGGAAGGAGCAGGACCAGCAGAAGGCGGGAGACCAAGAACCTGCTCAAGGAGCGGAACAAAGTACGGCCACAGCTGTGCAGCACCTCCAGAACTAGCAGGTACAGCACCAGCACCCCCAGCGGTAGCACCAGCGCCAGTAGCACCCCAAGAAGCAGCGCCAACTCCAGCAACCTCAGAAGCACCAGCGTCGGCAGCACCTCCAGCGCCAACACCCCCAGCAGCTCCAGCGCCACCTGAACCACCGGAAGACTCAACAGCTCTAGCTCCAGTAGCTCCAGCAGCACGTACCCCAGCAGCACCGCTAGCTCTAGCTCAACCAGCAGCTCCAGCACAAGGAGCACCCCAAGGCCCAGCAGCTCCAGTACCTCCAGCACGAGCACCTCCGGGACCCGTGGCACAAGTACCCTCAGCGGTAGTAGAACCTCCAGCTCCAGCAGCACCTCCAGCTCCAGCAGCACGGCTAGAGCGCCGAGAAAACCACTCGCGCAGCTCCTATAGAGAGGGTAGCTCCCGCCGAGATGAAGCACCTGAAGGACCTCCAGACCCAGTACTGCCAGACTCCACACGAGCACGCCCAACACCCTCAGGCTCCACACCTCTAGTCGCAGCACCCCCAGGCTCAGCACCCCCAAACGCAGCACCCCCAGGCTCAGCAACTCCAGGCTCCACACACTCAGGCTCAGCACCCTTAGGCTCAGCACCCTTAGGCTCAGCACCCCCAGACCCCGCACCTGCAGGCTCAGCACCCCTAGCAGCACCAGAGTCAACAGCTACCTCGACTGGCTCGACTGCATCTACCTGAGACAAACTTGAGGGGGCAGGACCCTGAGGGGGAAGGGGGACTACCGGGGGGGGACCGGGAGCGAGGAAGAGCGGCGGCGGGGGAAGGGGTGCAGTGCGGTAGGGGAAACGACGGTAGTAAGGAACCGACTCGTCAAACATGACGTCCTTGAAGGACAGAACACGGCGCGAGGTAGGGTGGTAAAACTGCCAACCAGGCGCGTCAGGGGGGAAGCCAAGGAAGACGCAGGGAACAGCTCGAGGGGACAGCTTGTGCGCAGACAAGTCGCGGACAAACGCCCGAGATCCCCAGACCCGAAACGCAGACGCATCGCCAACCTTCCCCGTCCACCGCAGGGTGGGGGAGGTCTCTGGCAAGGAGACCCGGGGCTGAAGCTTGAGCTGATGCGCCGCGTACTGAACTGCAAACGGCCACAGAAAATGGGGAGCAGCCGCATGGATCATGGACGTACGAGCGACGTCCATGACCATGCCAATGCGGCACTCAAAAATCCCATTTTGCTGTGGAGAGGCCGGAAGCGTGAAGGTCTGGCGAATGCCCTGTGCACGATAGAAAGCTCCCAGACGGGCAGAGGAAATCTCCCCGTCTCTGTCAGAGTGCAGACGCAGAACAGGAAAGTCCGAGCCGAAACTCTCTCTGAGCTGGAGACGAGCTGCGCGGATCCAGTCGATCAACACCTCAGTGACGTCACCCTTGCTACGCAAGGGGAACACCGTGGTGTAACGCGAGTAGTCGTCAACCACCAATAGGAAGTAACGCTCGTGACCCTGGCCACGGACGCGGGCGGGGCCCCACACGCCCAGGTGAAGTGTCTGCAGGGGAGCCTCTGTCGAAGAAAACTCGGAGGAGTGACGAGCAGCGCGTTGCCGCCCCTTGACGCAGGGAACGCAGGTAGGGGCAGGCCCCGGAGGAATAGGAGGGAGGGACCGGGGGAGAACAGAGACAAGGACACGGGAGGCCATGCCTCGGAGACGAGGCAGGGAGGGGTGACCAAGGCGGTGGTGCCAGAGGAGAGTCTGGTGAGACAGGAGACGACACGAGCAGGGGGCAGAATCTGGACTAGACCTGGACGCTGCAGCAAACACCTGACCCGACGCAGCTACCTGACCAGACGCAGAAACCAGAGGAGACTCAGTAGTCAGTGTGTACAGGCTCTACCCCGGCTGACGGGTAAACATGGCCAAGTGTCGGCCCGTCCGAGCACACGTGCAGTGGGTCACTCGCTGACTTGCAGGAGTGAACTGGTCAACCCCCCCCATCCTGTAGATCAGCACCACTCACCAAGTTCGTAGAGAATGAGGGGAGGTAAAGACCTGAAAGGGTGGCAGAAGGGGCCGCCGGACACGGTAAGACAGTGGAGAAGTGGGCAAGGACAGGACCTCCAGAGGGGTCTGCCGGGGAGACTGCAACCGGTCGACTAAGCGGCGTGAGTGTGGTGCGGTCTTGAAAGAAGGAGCGGGAAGCACCCGAGTCAAGGGTGAAGGTGTGCAAAGCCTGAGCCGACGTGGTACCTGAGAGAGCAGACTCAACAGCACCTGGGGTAGCAGACTCACCAGCACCTGGAGCAGCAGACGCACTAGCACCTAGAGCAGCAGCCTTACCAGCACCTAGAGTAGCAGCCTCAATGCCCGGATCAGGCGGAACACACAGGTAACAGTCACCCTGATCACTAGTAGACACAACATACATGGCAGCAAGAATAGCATCATAATCAAGATCAAAGATAGCAACCCCCGACCTAAGCAGCTCGCCCCAGCGAGGGATCTCAGTGGCGTCAGGGAATTGGAGACGCCAGGCATCCATCAAGCGGCCAAAGAAGCGATGGGTGGTGTGCGGGCCACTGCACGGCTCACCAGTGCGGTCGCCGGTACACAGGACGTAGGCACAGGGACCAGCACCCCCACCCCGGTGATGCGCAGTGTACCACTCACGAAGCTGCTTGGGGGGCGGGGTCTCTCGAGTGCGCTGCTGCTGCTGGCGCTGACCACCACCGAAGCCGCCCCGCTGCACAGAGCCACCCCGACCAGCTCCACCGCCGCCGCCACCACTGCCGCCTCCACCGCCACCGCCGCCACCTCCACTCCCACCGCCACCGCCGCCGCCGCCTCCACCTCCACCGCCGCCACCGAAGCCCCCACCCCGGCCACCACTCCCACCGCCACCCCCACCCCCTCCGCCGCCTCCACTGCCACCTCCACCGCCCCCGCAAGCTCCTCCAGCGCCCTTGCCCCCCTTGCCCTTGCCATTGCGGCGTCTCCCGCTATGGGAAGACGCAGCGTCGACCGACTCGGTGCCAACGAGGTCGACGGCAGAAGCAGAGGCAACAGCGGGCAAAAGGGGGGAGGGGGAGCACCCCTCAAAGAAGGGGGCACGAGGGTCACTACAAGAGGCTCCTACAGCGACTATACTCTTCTCAGCTGCCAAGAGGCGCTCCTCGAGGAGGTCAACGGTGAGTGTGGTGGGGCAAACAGAGAGGAAGTGGTCCCTGACCGAGCGAAGGGAGTCAGGGAGCCGGGTGACTAGGTAGTAGAGGGTGATGTTCATTGGGGGGGGAGGGGGGGGGGGTTCTTGGCGCAGAACTCAGCAGGAAGCACAGCGCGGTAGCGGGTGTCACTAGTGCAAAGGTGCGTAATGAGGTCAGCGACTGTGGGAAAGGCGGCTAGGTCAGGGAACAGGTACGGCAGCATGAGGCGACTAAGGGCAGCAGTGGCAGCGGAAGAGTAGCGTGCAACTACAGCGTCGTACAAGGTCTCAGCACTCTTGTACTGACTAAAGTGTGCGCGCTCAGTGGACGGCAAGTGACTACGCACGGCAAGACGTATAGCAGCATCGCGTGTGGCCCACTATGAGCGAACAGTACTGACAGCATCGGCAGCAGGGGCAGTAGAGGCGCCAAACGTGAGATCAAACAGTGAGAGACCATCTTTTCGATCGCCCTGTAGGAAAAGCTGCAGATCATCGACCCAGACCTCAAAGTCGACAGCCCGACCCTCAGCATCAAAGGTGAGAACACTAGGGGTGGCCATGACAGCAGCAGCAGCAGCAAGCTAGCAGTGGCAGCTGCAGACTAGGAGCAGCTCAGCAGGAGAGGCGCGGCTCGGTGGTGCTCTTACCAGGGCCGTGTGGGTAGAGGGCCACAAGCGGTGGGGCAGGGCCGAGGCGCGCCGGCAGGGACAGGGCCGTGACAGGGCGGTAGAGGTGCGCCGCGCCTCGGCTACAGGGCAGGGCCGAGACGGCAGCGGTGGCTGTCACGGCAGCGGCAGCGGCGGTTGTCCCAGCAGGAGCGGCGGCGGCTTTCACGGCAGTAGCGACGGCGACGACCGGCCGTAGAAGAAATAGCAGCGGCAACAGGCACGACGGCAGATGCTGCTGGGGCGGCGACTGTGGGGCGGCAGGGCCGTGAAGAGCCGGGGAGGGGCTGCGAAGGGGCCGCGACGAGCCGCGAAGGAGCCACGGAGGGGCAGTGAAGGAGCCGCGAGGGGCCGCGAAGGGCCGTGGAGGGGCCGGGAAGGGGCCGCTAAGGGCGGCGAAGGGGCCGCGAGGGGCCGCGAGGGGCCGCGAAGGGGCCGCTAGGGGCCGCGAAGAGCGGCGAAGGGGCCGCGAGGGGCCGCGAGGGGCCGCGCGGGGCCGTGAGGGGCCGTGAGAGGGGCCACGAAGGGCCGCAGAGAGGTCGCGAGGGAGCCGCGAAGGGGCCGCGAAGGGCCGTGAGAGGGGCCGCGAAGGGGCCTTAAGAGGGCGCGAAGGGCCGCTTAGGGCAGGGGACGCGACGGGAGGGCAGGCGCACGGGGCGCGACTAGGGTAGGCGCGAAGCGCGCTACGGGCAGGTAAAAAAAATGTTCCCACTAGGGAACCTGCTCCATACCATGTGAAATAATGAGGAATAAATGAACTAGGAAAGTGTGTGATACAAATATGAAACCCTAGAAACTTGTACCCCTTAGCCGACCCTGAAAAAACTCGCGCTTGGAACCCTTTGTCAGGAGCCGATGCTCGTCTAAAATCTTAAACACTCCTTCCAGATCTGCTAAGTGCTGCTGCTTGTCGCGACTGTAGACGAGGATCTCGTCGAGGTAAACTATCACGCATTTATCTAAAATAGGCATAAACGCCTCGTTCATGGTCATCTGAAACGTCGCTGGTGCGTTGGTCAGTCCGAAAGGCATCACGGTGTACTCGAATGACCCGTACCTAGTCTGAAAAGTTGTTTTGGCGCAGTCCGATGGTTCGACCCTAATCTGATGGTAACCTCCCCGTAAATCTATTTTCGAAAAATCCCGTGCTGTTCGCAGTTGGTCGATCAGTTTGTCAGCGCGGGGAATGGGGTCCGGCGACTTGACTGTTACCCTGTTGAGCGCTCGGTGATCGATGCACACGCGAAACCCTCCGTCTTTATTTTTGGCGTGAATAGTATCGGTGCAGCGAACGGTGACGAGCTCAGTCGGATGAATTTCTTCGCTAATAAGTAATCTAACTGCTTCCTCAGTTCGTCGAGTTCGGGTTGTTGTTGGAATGAACAAAATGTGAGTGCACTAGAAAAGTGGTGGGTACAAATAGGAAACCCTAAACTTATTGTACCCCATAGTAACTACCCCACTACAATCTAAACAAATTGTAGAGTATAAGTTTGACACACCCCCATAGGCAAAGTGGGGGAGAAGAAGGGGTCACAAGACCAGTCAAGAGAAGCAAAGCAAGCTAAGGGTGGATCACAACATCACCACGCATTCTGAACGCAGGCAGACGGCCATAAGGCCAGTTCACACGCACAGTTATATAGCATAGAACAAACAGGACAGTGATCAAAACCTAGCAAGTGAAAGCATGCAGGTATAGATACATTGATCACAGTACAAGCAAAGTCGAGAAGTGAGCAAGTGAGGCAAGGAAGGCACAAGGCCTAGAACATTACAAAAACGCTGATAACCACAAGGCGGAAGTGCCTTCGTGAAGATATCAGCAGTGTTGGCCCGAGAGGCCACGTAAGCAAGACAAAGTTGACCGCGCTGCTTTAGCTCTCGAGCAAGAAAGTAGCGAAGGGCAATATGCTTCGTTCTGTGCTCCAATCTGTGCTCCTGACACAAGGCCAGCATGGCCATGTTGTCGACGTACAGAACTGGAGGAGAACGAGGCACCTCTCCCAAGCCGGTCAGCAGGTAGGTGAGCCAGCGTAACTCCTGTGCAGCCATGGCTCCCGCGTAGATCTCAGCCTCACAACTGCAGCTGAGAACACAAGACGAGCGGGTAGACCACCAAGAAAAAGAGCCGGAGCCAAGGCTGAATGTGTAACCCTAAGATTACTGCTGCGTAGCCAGGTCGTTAACCCAAGAAGCGTCTGAGTGTCCAGCAAGGACAACTGGACCCCGCCCTCCAAGCACGAGCCCCATGCCCGATGTACTACAAAAGTATCGTAGTACCCTCTTAGCAGCATCCCAGTGCACCTTTCAGTGTCTACCAGGAGCCACGTAGCATGCCAGAAGGCCAAGACGGTACGCGAGGTCAGGACGAGTGCAGGTCATCATGTACATGAGGCAGCCCACTAGCTCTGGATATGGGCCACTCGGCTCTACGGAATCCTGTGGCCATAGATACGGTCTACTCCTGTGCAGCCATGGCCCCTGCGTAGATCTCAACCTCACAACCGGAGCTGAGGACATGAGACGAGCGGGTAGACCGCCACGAAACAGAATCAGAGCCAAGGCTGAAGGTGTAACCTTGTGACGACCGCTGCGTAGCCAAGTCGTCAACCCAAGAAGCGTCTGCGTGACCAGTGAGGACAACTCGAGCCCGTCCTCCAAGCACTAGCCCCA
Source organism: Closterium sp. NIES-65 (assembly GCA_948144175.1). NCBI lineage: Eukaryota > Viridiplantae > Streptophyta > Zygnematophyceae > Desmidiales > Closteriaceae > Closterium > Closterium sp. NIES-65. The sequence continues at coordinate 1,781,091 of CANXME010001361.1, forward strand.
TGCCCGACGTACTACACAGGTAGCGCAACACCCTCTTCGCTGCAGCCATGTGCTCTGGTCGGTGTCCCCCAGGAGCAACATAGCATGCCAAGATGCTAAGAGGGTATGCCAGGTCAGGTCGAGTGCAGGTCATCAGGTACATGAGGCAGCCAACAAGCTCTGGGTACGGGCCAATCGGCTCTACGGACTCATCCGAAGGCAGAGCTAAGAGCGAGTGGCTAGTAGACAAAGGAGTGGCCTGAGGCGAGAATATGTGAAGTTGAAGCGCTGAAGGACCTGCTGCACCATGTGTGACTGAGTCAAGGTAATGGTGCGCCGTGCTCTGTCCCGGGTGATCTGCAAGCAAAGAAAGCTACGCAATTCACCCAGGTCTGTGCACGTATGTCTCTTCTGTGGCTCCGACTTCACGTGGGCGAGTCCCTCAGTGTCAGCAGTGGCAAAGACCAAGTCGTCGACGTACACGAGGATGTAGAACGGCGGCAACAAAGTGTCGGTGCGTAGAAACAACGACGGGTCATGTGAGGATCTAGGATCGAGCTCAGAAAAGAGAGTTCGAATTGAATTGAATGATCACCTGGGTACAACACGAGGCTATATAGGCTCGACACAAGGCCCTGTAACCAGGTGTTACGCGAAGGTTCTGCGGGTCGCGGAGCGTCCTGAACAGATCCTTCCCGAATTCGGTAGAAGGCAATTCGGTAGCAACCGAAAAGCCAGAATTCGGTGCACGCAACCTAGCTCGGTGCTATAACTATAATAAAATATAGGAAAGCACCTAGCCTAGGAAGTCAAGCAATTCATGCATGCATATAATTATCCTATGCTAGAAATAGCATAATAAAGTGAAGGCAAGCAAGCATAGCTGGCATAAGCCGTCGTACTCTCACACGTCCCCCCCTCAAAGCTGGGTGGCGTGAGAAACACCCTGCTTGACAAGATAGTCCTTGAGAGCACGGCGTGCGTTGCCCATATTAGCTTTTGCAACCCAACTGTCCTCAGTGGGGTCGTATCCCTTCCAGCGTATCAGGAACTCGAGGGTCTTGCCGCCGCGGCGCCGATGAGTGAGAACACGCAACACTTCGTACTCGGGTTCATCCTGTATGAGAACAGGTGGTGGTGGCGGTAGTTGCCGTCCCTGGAACTGTTGGTTGGGGTCCTTGTAGGGCTTCAGTAGCTGCACATGGAAAGCATTGTGAAGCTTCCACATATCTGGTAAGCGCAAGCGGAATGTAACTGGTGTCACCTGTGCCTCAACGAGAAACGGACCACAGAATCGAGGCCGGAGTTTGGATGGTAGGTGAGACAGGTTCAAGTTGCGCGTGTCAAGAAGCACCTGATCTCAGACTGCTACTGAGTGATCACGTCGCTGACGATCGGCATACTGCTTCTGGGAGGTCTGTATCGTAGTGAGTCGTTGCTGAGTCTTCTTCCATAGCTGCTGCATGGTGGTGACGAAGTCATGTGCGGCTTGGACGTGTGCCGGTGTGGTTGGCTGCTGTGGTGTGAGTGGTTCCCGTCCGTAACACAAGAAGAAAGGAGTTTTCCCTGTGGCCGCATGTGATGCGTTGTTGTAAGCGAACTCTAGGGTCGGTAACTGTGTGTCCCAGTGGCTGACGTCGTCCTTGCAAGCTGTGCGCAGTAACTGTTCAACCACTTGATTGAGTCGCTCTGTCTGTCCGTCAGTCTGGGGGTGGTATGCTGAAGACATTGCAAGCTTTGTCCCCAACAGTCCCATGAGCTCCTTCCAGAACTTACTGGTGAATTTTGGGTCTCTGTCTGAGTTGAGTGTAGCGGGGATGCCGTGGATGGTGATGATGCGGTCGAAGAAGTGGCGAGCAGTTGCTTCAGCTGTAGCTGTGGCGTTGGTCGGTATGAAGTGACCCATTTTGGAGAACTTATCGATGACTACGAGGATGGAATCGCGCCCCCGTGAGGTCGAAGGAAGTCCTGTGATAAAGTCGAGGCTAACGACCTGCCATGGCTGCTCCGGTACAAGTAGAGGCTGAAGCAACCCTGCTTTTTTCTGCTTGCTGCTCTTCATCCGCTGGCACGTGTCGCATGAGGTGACGAATTACTGCACGTCTGCTGCCATCCCGGGCCAGTAGTAATACTTCGCTATCCCTGCTAACGTCTTGTCGCTCCCGAAATGTCCCGCGTAAGGTACGTCGTGAAACTCCTCCAATAGGATCTGCCGTAGCGGGGCTTAATTCGGTACCCAAAACTTTCCTGAACCCTTCCTTACAGCTAAGTCTTTCTCCCACTGTAACAAGTTCTTGGTCTGTGGTGTAGCGATTTCTGCGTCCACGGAGTACCCATGTTGGAATAGACCCTTGAGTAGAGGTTTCATCCCGTCGAGCTGGATGCCTGCTACAGGTCCGAGGCGGCTCAACGCGTCTGCCTTGTTGTGTGGCCCGGGCTTGTAGACGATGTCGTAGTGGAAGTGAGTTTCCAGGAAGTCCACCCACCGCACCTGTCGTCGTAAGAGGTTCGGGTGCGACTTCAGGTATTTGAGATTGCAGTGGTCAGTATAGACTGTAGTCTTGGCTCCCTCTAGGTAACACCTCCACGCCTTGAAGGCTATGACTATCGCTAAGGCTTCCTTGTCATGAATGGGGTAGTTCAGTTCTGATTCGTGTAGCTTCTTACTGAGGTAGGCGATGGGCTGCAAACCGCGTCCGTGATCCTGCATCAGTATTGCTCCGACTGCTTGGTCACTAGCGTCTGCTTCCACCACGTAGTCTTTGTCTGGATCTGGTAGGATGAGTACTGGCGCTGTAGTTAGTGCTGTCTGTAGCTGCTCCATGGCTTGCTGATGAGGCGTATCCCATTTGTAGGGCGTATCCTTTTTCAGTAGGTCGGTCAGTGGCGCTGCTATCTTAGCGTACTGCGGCACGAACCTATTGTAGTAGTTGGCGAAGCCTAGGAACTGCTGCAACTCCTTCACGTTCTCCGGTACTTTCCATTTCTTGACGGCTTCGATCTTCCGCGGGTCCACGTGTACGCCCTCGGCACTCACCATGTGCCCGAGAAACCGCACCTTCTTCAGGGCGAAGTCGCTCTTCGATAGCTTCACGTAGAACTTGTTGTTCCTCAGGATCTCGAACACCTTCCGCAGATGCTCCACGTGCTCCTTCATGTTCTTGGAGTAGATAAGAATGTCGTCCAGGCACACCACCACGCACTCGTCCAGCAAGGGTCGTAAGATGTGATTCATCTCCGCCTGAAACGTTGCTGGTGCATTGCAGATTCCGAACGGCATCACCAAGTATTTGTAGGAGCTGTATCTGGTACGGAACGCCGTCTTGTGAACCGAGTTGTCTGCCATCTTGATCTGCCAGTAACTCGATCGTAGGTCCAGCTTCGAGAATACTGTTGCTCCACGCAGTTGATCCAGTAGGTCGTCTATGCGCGGTATAGGATATTTGTTTTTGACTGTCTGTTTGTTCAGTGCGCGGTAGTCGATGCACATCCTTAGACTGCCATCAGCTTTTGGAGTGAAGAGGACTGGTGCACCGTAGGGATAGGTGGATGGGCGGATCAGTTGTCTTTCCAGTAGATATTATATCTGTTTCTTCATGTCTGTCAGTTCGGCCGGACTTAGTCGGTATGGTGCACGTGAGACGGGTTTCGCACCTGGTTCCTCCACGATCTCGTGCTCGTGGGTGCATGCTAGAGGTACGCCTGCGGGTAGGTCGTCGGGCATTATATCCTTGTACTGCTCCAAGACCTCCTTCACTGCTGCAGGTAGCTCCGAACTCGGTTTCTCCTCCTCTGTTGCTGCCATAACCAGTGCGAAGTATCCCGTGTTACTCTCGTTCACAGTCCGTTCGAACCGTGCCAGTGTCGTTTCAGGAACGCTCCCTGTATCCGTCCAGCTTCGCAGCTCCACTCGTTTCCCGTTGTTGTAGATGCGCGCCTTCCTGTTGACCCAATCGATCTCGGGGTTGAACCGCTTCAGGAAATCTCTCCCCAAGATGAAATCTAAACCCTTGATGTTCGTGATCGACAACGTCGGCTTCCACCTCAGCGCCCCTATGTGCAGCTGCAGTGATGTTTTGCCGTGGATGGGAAGTTTTGCACCGTCCACCATCGTTGCCGTGAACTTGGTCTCTTCCGGAAATTCTCTAATTTTCTCCAACGTCCCACGGTCGCACACCGAGTGAGACGCACCGCTGTCCACCAGTGCCTTGAGGCATCGCCCCTTGCAGATCACCTCGAGTAATAGTGGTTGTTGCCGCTCCGAGTAACCATAGATGGTCTCGCTTATAGGATCGTAGGGTACGTCGAATAGATCATCCCTCGGTCCTGCGCTCGAAGCTGCTGATTCTATTTCAGTTTCCGACTGAGCAGGGTTAGAAGGATTTATCCGAGGCCGATTCAGCTTCGTCTTGGCCTGGAACCTTCCCTTAAGCCTTTGCAGCTGTGTAGGCTTCTCCTGTAAGCAATGGAGAGCCTTAACACTATGCTGCGGGGAGAGAATATGAACTCCTTGGAACGCACGACCCTTTTCATCGCTCCGGAGTGGTTTGCCCAACTTCTCAGGTACCTGAATAATGTCTGAAGGCTTTTTCTTGGCCTTGAAATCTCCCCTGAATTTTTTAAAGGCTTAAAAACCTCGAGAGGGAATATTCTTACTCTCGGGGGTGTTCGGCTGGAGTTTCCCGGTCGGTGCAGAGTCTTGTTTCGCGGAGCCTCCATTTGTCTCAGCGATTTCCCCTGTTGTCGGCTGGTCGTGGCGTTTTAAATTCGCGCCATCATGTCCTCCTTTTTCCGCCATCGTGGATGTCGCACTGTTGTTGCCCTGAAGCTCCGCTCGTGCCTTCTTCATTTTCCAACACGCCAAGAGTTGATGTCCTGCTGCGCCGCAAAATTCGCACTTCTCATATTTTGTCGGCTGCTGCTTTGCGTCGATCTTGTCGATATCCATTGGGTCGGTGGTCGTGGGTGGTGCCGATCGCTTCATGCCAAATGATCGGTTTGGCACGTGGCGTCGTGTCTCGGGTTCACATTGCATCAGCGCATCGAATCTCTCTGCTGCACACACCATGTCGTGGTAGTTGTTGTAGTTCGCGGCAATCACTTGTTGGCGGACTTCCATCTTTAGCCCCTCAGTATACGCTTGGATTTTTTCCCCTTCGGTCAGGTCGGTAATTCGGTTGAAGAGGCTCTCCATCTTCTGCGTGTACTGTGTTACACTGCCAAACTGTTTATGCCGATGAATCTGCTGCCGCGCCATGTAGCTGGAGTTAATTGGTTCAAAACGTTGAATTAAAGCTTCCCGAAACGGCGTCCATGACCCCTCGCCTCGGATCTTATTGCTGTTGTAAATCCACTCGAGTGCTGGGCCTCGTAACAGTGTCGCTGCGAGCCGAATCCGCATTGCATCGTGTGTCGGGGTCGTACAGCCAACGGCCTCGAAGTAAATTTCGAGGGTCGCAATGAATCGACGGACGTCGGTGTCTCTAGCATTCGGATTGAATGTCTCCGGTAGCCTCGGACATGCCGCCTCAAGATTCACTGTAGCTGCTGCCGCTGCTGCTGGGTGAAGTGTCGGTGTCGCCGCCGCTGCTGCTGACGTCGCTGCTGCATTCGCTGTTGCGTTCGCTGCTGCTGTGGCAGCTACCAAATGGTTCGCAAGAAGCTCCTCTATTTGTTGGAGTGCCGCTCGCGTCTGGTCCAGGCCAGTGTGTAACTCCGTAATTTTTCGTACAGAATTATCACCGTTTTCCTCAATTTGGCGATTTACGGAATAATGTGCGACAAAAATAATTGAATTCTAGGCCCTGGTCATCTTACTGTGAGTCAAATCGACTGTAGAAATGACGAGCGCTGATTCTGTAGGTCGCGTAATTCTCCCTTAGTTGAAATTCGCGTCCGATCTCGGCCGTTGAGAAGAAATTCGATCCGACGCTCCAAATTCCAACCTTTTTTGGTCGAAATTCCCAGGGCCGTTGAGATTCGAATCGATCCGACGGTCGAAATTCCAACTTTTTCGCCACTGGACCTGGGGAGTGTTCGAAAACCGGTTCGAGGGGGACGTTAGAAAATAGCGCGGAGCTGGTTTACGTACCCAAAATCGGCGCTTTCCGTCGTCGCCCCCGCGGTTTTAAAAGCTCGGTTTTAGCGGTAGAAAAACTTCGCTACGAACAGGCTCTGATTACCAAGTGTGAGGATCTAGGATCGAGCTCAGAAAAGAGTGTTTGAATTGAATCGAATTGAATGATCACCTGGGTACAACACGAGGCTATATATAGGCTCGACACAAGGCCCCGTAACCAGGTGTTACGCGAAGGTTCTGCGGGTCGCGAAGCGTCCCGAACAGATCCTTCCCGAATTCGGTAGAAGGCAATTCGGTGGCAACCGAAAAGCCAGAATTCGGTGCACGCAACCTAGTGTCAGAACATATAGCTTACTTGTTTCTGTAGGCTATAGTGGGGTATCCCATAGGGGGTACAACCCAATTAGGGTTTCCTATTTGTACTCACTTCGTTCATAGTCATTTCATTCTCGTTCTTTGTTTCCACATGGAATCAGAGCAGGTTCCCTCCTAGGGACTGCTTCTAGGGCCCACCGAACCGCGCCCCGAGGCGCGTTTTTTTTTTTTTTTTTTTTTAGCGACCCGTCGTGTCGCCCCTAGCGGACCGTTGCGCTGCCCTTCCCCACGCGGCCCCGCCGCCCTCTGCCTCGCGGCCCCGCCGCCCTCTGCTACGCGGCCCCGCCGCCCTCTGCTACGCGGCCCCGCCGCCCTCTGCTACGCGGCCCCGCCGCCCTTCGATCGCGGCCCCGCCGCCCTTTGCCACGCGGCCCCGCCGCCCTCTGCTACGCGGCCCCGCCGCTCTCTGCTACGCGGCCCCGCCGCCCTTCGATCGCGGCCCCGCCGCCCTCTGCTACGCGGCCCCGCCGCCCTCTGCTACGCGGCCCCGCCGCCCCCTGCTACGCGGCCCCGCCGCTCTCTTCGGTAGCGGCCCCGCCGCCCTCTGCTACGCGGCCCCGCCGCCCTCTGCTACGCGGCCCCGCCGCCCTCTGCTACGCGGCCCCGCCGCTCTCTTCGGTCGCGGCCCCGCCGCCACTCTGCTACGCGGCCCCGCCGATCCGCCCAGCAGCAGCCGCCGCCGCCTGAGCCACCGCCGAGCCGCCGCCGAGCCGCCGCCGAGCCGCCGCCGAGCCGCCGCCGAGCTGCCGCCGAGCCGCCGCCGAGCCGCCGCCCGAGCCGCCGCCGAACCGCCCGTGCCGCCCGAGCCGCCGCCGAGCCGCCCGTGACGCCCGAGCCGCCCGCGCCGCCCAGCAGCAGCCGAGCCGCCGCCGAGCCGCCGCCGCCTGAGCCGCCACCGAGCCGCCGCCGAGTCGCCGCCGAGCCGCCACCGAGCCGCCTCCCGAGCCGCCGCCGAGCCGCCCATGCCGCCCGAGCCGCCCGCGCCGTCCGAGCCGCCTGCGGAGCCGTTCTGCTGTTCCTCTGCTGCTGACCTACCCGCCTCTCCCAGCCCGGTGAGATTTTCAGCTGCTGTCATGGCCACCCCCAATGTTCTTACCTTTGACGCTGAGGGGAGGGCCATTGACTTTGCCGTCTGGATTGAAGACCTGCAGCTGTACTTACTGTGTGATGCGATAGATGAGGTCTCTCTCTTTGACTTTGTCTCTGGCGCTGTCCCTGCCCCACCTGCTGATGCTGACTCTGCCGTTCGCTCCAAGTGGGCGACCCGCGATGCTGCTGCACGTCTTGCTGTGCGTCGCCACCTCCCTTCCTCTGAGCGTGCCCACTTTAGTCAGTGCAAGACCGCTCAGGCCTTGTACGACGCTGTAGTTGCACGCTACTCCTCCCCTTCCTCCGCTACCCTTAGCCGCCTCATGCTACCGTTTCTCTTCCCTGACCTCGCTTCCTTTCCCACTGTCGCTGACCTCGTTACCCACCTCCGTGCTAGTGACACCCGCTACCGCGCTGCCCTTCCTGCTGAGTTCCGCGCTGCGAACCCTCCTCCCATGTACATCACTCTCTACTTTCTCGTCACCCGTCTCCCTGAGTCCCTTCGTGTCGTTAGGGACCAGTTTCTCTCTATCTGTCCCACCACTCTCACTGTCGACCTCCTTGAGGAGTCCCTGCTAGCGGCTGAGAAGAGTATTGTCGCTGTAGGGGCCTCTCGGGGTGACCCTCGCACCCCCATCTTTGAGGGGTGTGGTCCTTCCCCCCTGCTGCCCTCTGTCGCCTCTGCCGCTGCGGCCGACCTCACTGGTTTTGAGTCGGTCGGCGCGGCGTCTGCCCCTTGCGGCAGACGCCGCGCTGGCAAGGGCAAGGGGGGCAAGGGAGCGGGTGGAGCTAGAGGGGGCGGTGGAGGAGGCGGTGGGGGTGGCGGGGGGAGTGGGGGTGGCGGTGGGGGTGGTGGCGGGAGTGGAGGTACTGGTGGCGGCGGTGGAGGCGGAGGTGGCGGCGGAGGTGGTAGCGGAGGAGGCGGTGGGAGCGGTGGGAGCGACGGTCCTGGTGGGGGAGGTGGAGGTGGAGACGGGGGTGGCGGTGGAGGCGGGGGTGGCAGTGGAGGCGGGGGTCGGAGTGGCTCGTCCCAGCGGAGCAGCTCCGGGGGTGGTCAGCGCCAGCAGCAGCAGCACCAGCAGCCGCAGCAGCAGCCACAGCAGCAGCAGCGCTCTCGCACCGTCCCCGCCCCTCAGCAGCTCCGTGAGTGGTACTCGCAGCGTCAGCGTGGTGGTGCGCTTGGTCCTTGCCCCTACGTTCTCCGCACCGGTGACCGTGCAGGGGAGAGGTGTGGAGGCGCCCACACTGCCCGCCGCTGCTTTGGCCGCCTGACTGACGCCTGGCGTCAGCAGTTCCCGGAGGCAGCTGAGATCCCCCGCTGGGGAGAGCTGTCTAGGGCTGGTGTAGCTATTTATGATCTTGATTTTGATGCTATTCTCTCTGCTATGTATGCTGCGATTGGTAGTGATGAGGATGACTGTTACCGGTGTTTCCCGCCCGACCCGGGCATTGGTACTGCCGCGTCAGGTACTAGTGAGGCTGCTGCTCTAGGTGCCAGTGCGTCTGTGCTCTCAGGTGCTGGTGAGTCTGCCCTCTCAGGTACTGTGTCGGCTTCGGCCTCTCACACCTTCACCCTTGACTCTGGAGCGTCTCGCTCCTTCTTTCGGGACCGCACCACTCTCACGCCGCTGAGTCGGCCGGTTGCGGTGTCCCTGGCTGACCCCTCTGGGGGGCCTGTCCTGTCTCGCTTCTCCACTGTCCTCCCGTGTCCGGCGGCCCCCTCTGGCACCCTGACTGGTCTTTACCTCCCCTCGTTCTCGACGAACTTGGTGAGTGGTGCTGACCTCCAGGATGCGGGTGTCCACCAGTTCACCCCTGCTCGTCAGCGGGTGACCCACTGCACGGAGGCGGATACAGGTCGCCACCTGGCTACGTTTACACGTCGGCCAGGGTCGAGCCTGTACACTCTGACCACTGCTTCTCCTCCAGGTGCTGAGTCTGGTAGGGTCACTTCGTCTGGTCAGGTGTTTGCTGCAGCGTCCAGGTCTGGTCCTGAGTCTGCCCCCTGCTCGTGCCGTCGTCTGTCTCACGAGACCCTCCTCTGGCACCACCGCCTTGGCCACCCCTCTCTGCTTCGGCTCAGAGGCATGGCCTCGCGAGTCCTTGTGTCTGGTCTTCCCCGGTCTCTCCCTCCCCTCCCTCCGGGCCCTGGCCCCACCTGTGTCCCCTGTGTCGAGGGGCGCCAGCGTGCTGCCCCTCACTCCTCCCAGTTTCCTCCGACAGAGGCCCCGTTGCAAACGCTTCACATGGATGTGTGGGGCCCAGCCCGCGTCCGTGGACAGGGTCAGGAGCGCTACTTCCTGCTGGTGGTTGACGACTACTCGCGTTACACCACAGTCTTCCCCTTGCGCAGCAAGGGTGAGGTCACTGCGGTGTTGATCGACTGGATCCGCGCAGCTCGTCTCCAGCTCGGAGGAGCTTTGGCTCTGACTTCCCTGTTTTGCGTCTGCACTCGGACAGAGGCGGAGAGTTCTCCTCTGGCCTCCTGAGTGCCTACTGTCGTGCGCGAGGCATCCGTCAGACCTTCACGCTTCCGGACTCACCGCAGCAGAATGGGATTGCTGAGCGCCGCATTGGCATGGTCATGGACGTCGCTCGTACGTCCATGATGCATGCGGCTGCTCCCCATTTTCTGTGGCCGTTTGCGGTCAGGTACGCTGCGCACCAGATCAACCTCCACCCCAGGGTCTCTCGACCGGAGACCTCCCCAGCCCTGCTGTGGACGGGGAAGGTTGGCGATGCGTCGGCGTTCCGGGTCTGGGGATCTCGGGCGTTTGTTCGCGACCTGTCTGCGGACAAGCTGTCCCCTCGTGCTTCTCCCTGCGTCTTCCTGGGGTTCCCCCCCGACGCCCCTGGGTGGCAGTTTTACCACCCCACCTCTCGACGTGTTCTGTCCTCCCAGGACGTCACGTTCGACGAGTCGGTACCCTACTACCGCCTCTTCCCCTACCGCACTCTGTCCCTCCCCCCACCCCCGCTCTTCTTGGTACCAGGTCCCCCCCCAGTAGTCCCCCTCCCCCCGCAGGGTCCTGCCCCTTCAGGTGTGTCCCAGGTAGACGCGGTCGAGCCTGTCGAGGTCACTGGTGACTCTGGTGCTGCTGCGGGAGCTGAGCCTGGGGGTGCGGAGTCTGGGGGTGCTGAGCCTGGAGGTGCCGAGTCTGGGGGTGCTGAGCCTGGGGGTGCTGAGCGTGGGGGTGCTGTGCCTGGGGGTGTTGAGCCTGGAGGTGCCGAGTCTGGGGGTGCTCTGCCTGGGGGTGCTGAGCCTGGGGATGCTGAGCCTGGGGGTGCCGTGCTTGGGGGTGCTGTGTCTAGGGGTGCTGAGCCTGGAGGTGCTGTGCCTGGGGGTGCTTCGTCTCGCCGGGAGCCACTCTCCCCACAGGAGCTGCGTGAGTGGTTTGCCGGGCGCTGGAGGCGTGCTGCTGGTGCTGGTGGTTCTTCGACTGCAGAGGGTACTGCTGCTGCGCGCCCCGCCGGCGCTCGTACTGTGGGTGCTGGAGCTGCTGAGTCTGAAAGTTCTCCTGGAGCTGGTCCTGCTGAGGGTGTTGGCGCTGAGCCTGCCGTTGGCGGCCCTACTGACAGTGCTCCTGGTGCTGCGGCTGGAGGTTCTGGAGCTTCTGGTGGTGCTGCTGGAGGTGCTGCTGGAGTGGGTGCTCCTGCCGGGGCTGCTGGTGCTGTTCCTGCTGTTTCTAGCGTCGCCGCGCGGCCCCGACCGTACTTCGTTCCGCTCCTGCAGCAGGTTCTTGGTCTTACACCTCCTCCTCCTCCCTTAGAGGGTCCGTAGCCTGTCCGGTCACAGCCACAGCTACAGCCTGCCTCCCCTTTGCCTGCTCCTTCTCCCTACGCTGGTCCGACTGGAGGTCTTACTGAGCGTCGTGAGCCTGCGTCTCGTCCTGTGTCGCCTGTTCGTACTGAGCGCGCTAGTGGTCGCGGGTCGCGTCAGCGTCCTCCTCCTGTCCCTGGCACGCACCGGATGTCACTGCGTCCGTCCACTGCTCCTCTGCGTGCCCCTTTGCCTTCTCCTCCTGCTTCCTCTCTTCCTGCTCTTGCCGACCCGGAGTCGGACGCTCTTCGTGCTGCCAGTCCTACTGTCACGCGTCTCCTGGCTACTGCTGTCACTGACCCCTCCTTCGAGTCGTCTGCTGCGTCTGCCCTTGTCACTGAGCTTGTCGACTTTGCTGCGCGCTGTCGTCTAGACTACGCTGCTCGTCTTGTCACTGAGTCTAAGTCCGCCTGTCCTCCGTCCGTCGGGGGTGAGTGTGCCCTTGGCACGGACGTCCTTGAGGACAGGCAGGAGGAGTTCCAGTGTCTGGCCGCCGCTTCACCTCGTCTCGCGTCTGTACTGCTAGCCCCTGAGGGAGACCTGGATGCACCAGACATCCCGACTCCGCGTTCTTACGCGGAGGCGATAGAGGGTCCCTACTCCTCTCAGTGGCAGGCAGCTATGGATGCAGAGATGGCTTCCTGGAAGTCCACAGGCACCTACGTTGACGCTGTTCCCCCTCCTGGGGCGAACATCGTCAGTGGCATGTGGATTTTCAGGGTGAAGCGGCCGCCGGGTTCTCCGCCTGTCTTCAAGGCGCGTTACGTGGCTCGTGGCTTCAGTCAGCGGCAGGGGGTTGACTACTTTCAGACCTTCTCCCCCACCCCGAAGATGACCACTCTTCGGGTTCTGCTACACGTTGCTGCTCACCGTGACTACGAGCTGCACTCTCTCGACTTCAGCACAGCTTTCTTGCAGGGCAGCCTGCACGAGGAGATCTGGCTGCGTCGCCCACCTGGCTTCACTGGGTCTTTCCCTCCTGGTACCCAGTGGAGTCTCCGGCGTCCAGTCTACGGTCTCCGCCAGGCGCCACGTGAGTGGCACAACACACTGAGGACTACGCTCGCGGCACTTGGGTTTGCTCCTTCCACTGCCGACCCGTCGCTGTTTCTGCGCACCGACACCTCTCTGCCGCCGTTCTACATCCTCGTGTACGTCGACGACTTGGTCTTTGCCACAGCTGACACTGCTGGACTCGCCTACGTGAAGTCCGAGCTGCAGAAGAGACACACGTGCACTGACCTGGGTGAACTGCGCAGCTACCTTGGCTTGCAGATCACCCGGGACAGAGCACGCCGCACCATTACCCTGACTCAGTCACACATGGTGCAGCAGGTCCTTCAGCGCTTCGGCTTCACGTACTCCTCGCCTCAGGCCACTCCTCTGCCTACTTGCCACTCGCTCTCAGCTCTGCCTTCGGATGAGTTCGTAGAGTCGAGTGGCCCGTTTGCAGAGCTTGTTGGCTGCCTCTTGTACCTGATGACCTGCACACGACCTGACCTCGCATACCCTCTTAGCATTCTCGCACGCTTTGTTGCTCCTGGGAGACACCGACCAGAGCACATGGCTGCAGCGAAGAGGGTGTTGCGCTACTTGTGCAGTACGTCGGGCATGGGACTAGTGCTTGGAGGGCGCAGTCCAGTGGTCCTCACTGGGCACGCAGACGCTTCTTGGGCTGACGACCAGGCTACGCAGCGGTCGTCTCAGGGTTACACCTTCAGCCTTGGTTCCGGCTCTGTCTCGTGGCGGGCTACCCGCTCGTCTTCTGTTCTCGGCTCCAGTTGTGAGGCTGAGATCTACGCTGGGGCTATGGCTGCACAGGAGTTACGCTGGCTCACCTACCTGCTGACCGACCTTGGAGAGCAGCCTCGTTCTCCTCCAGTCCTGTACGTAGACAACAAGGCCATGCTGGCCTTGTGTCGAGAGCAGCGACTGGAGCACAGAACGAAGCACATTGCTCTTCGCTACTTTCTTGCTCGTGAGCTACAGCAGCGTGGACAGCTGCGACTTGCGTACGTGGCCTCTGAGGCCAACACTGCTGATGTCTTCACCAAGGCACTTGCGCCTTGTGATCATCAGCGTTGCTGCACGCAGTTGGGTCTTGTGCCTGTCTTGCCTCACTTGCTCTCCTCTTGACCTTGCTTGTACCTTCACATATATATATACTCTTGCTCTTGTATATCTCTATATATGATCTTGCATGTGAACTGGCCTTGTGGCCTTTGAACTTGTGCTCGGAATGCGTGGTGACTTTGTGATCCACCCTGAGCTTTGCTTTGCTTTGCTTGACTGGTCTTGTGACCCCTTGTTCTCCCCCACTTTGCCTATGGGGGTGTGTCAGAACATATAGCTTACTTGTTTCTGTAGGCTATAGTGGGGTATCCCATAGGGGGTACAACCCAATTAGGGTTTCCTATTTGTACTCACTTCGTTCATAGTCATTTCATTCTCGTTCTTTGTTTCCACACCTAGCTCGGTGCTATAACTATAATAAAATATAGGAAAGCACCTAGCCTAGGAAATCAAGCAATTCATGCATGCATATAATTATCCTATGCTAGAAATAGCATAATAAAGTGAAGGCAAGCAAGCATAGCTGGCATAAGCCGTCGTACTCTCACATGTTAGCAGTAGAAGGAGCAAACCCAAGAGCCGCAAGCGTAGTCCTCAGTGTGTCGTGCCACTCACGGGGCGCCTGGCGGAGACTGTAGACTGGCCGCTGGAGGCTCCACTGGGTACCAGGAGGAAACGACCCAGTGAAGCCAGGTGGGCGGCGCAGCCAGATCTCCTCGTGCAGGCTGCCCTGTAGGAAAGCAGTGTTGAAGTCAAGAGAGTGAAGCTTGAAGTTACGCTGAGCATTGACGTGCAGCAAAACTCAAAGAGTTGTCATCTTTGGGGTCGGGGAGAAGGTTTGGAAGAAGTCAACTCCCTGTCGCTGACTAAAGCCTCGAGCAACGTAACGTGCCTTGAAGACAGACGGAGAACCCGACGGCCGCTTCACCCTGAAAATCCACAGGCCACTAACGCCCCAGGAGGGGGAACCTCGTCAACGTAGGTGCCTGTGGACTTCGAGAATGCCATCTCTGCGTCCATGGCTGACTGCCATTGAGAGGAGTAGGGACCCTCTATCGCCTCTGCGTAAGAGCGCGGGGTCGGGATGTCCGGTGCATTAGGGCCTCCCTCAGGTGCAATCAGCATGGACACGAGATGAGGTACAGCGGCTGCAAAGCACTCAAAGTCCTCCTGCCTGTCCTCAAGGACGTCCGTGCTAAGAGCACACTCACCCCCAACGGACGGAGGACAGACAGACCTAGACTCAGCAACAAGACTCGCGGCGTAGTCTAGACGACAGTGAGCAGCAAAGTCGACAAACCCAGCAACTAAGGCAGGCGCAGCAGTGGACTCAAAGGAAGGGTCAGTGACAACAGTGGCTTGGAGACGCGTGACAGTAGGATTGGCAGCACGAAGGGAGTCAGACTCCGGGTCAGCAAGTGCAGGAAGAGATGACGCAGGAGGAGACGGCAGAGGGACACGCTGTGGAGCAGTGGAAGGACGAAGCGCCATCTGGTGCGTGCCTGGGTCAGCAGGAGGACGCTGACGCGGAACACGACGACCACTGCGAGCAGCACGAACAGGTGACGCAGGGCAAGACTCAGGCTCACGACGCTCAGTAAGACCTTCGGTCGGACTAGTGTAAGGAGAAGGAGCAGGCAGCGGGGACGCAGGCTGTAACAGTGACTGATACTGGACAAGCAGTGGATACTCAAAGGAAGTGGCAAGACCAGTAGAAAGCGGGAGACCAAGAACCTGCTGAAGGAGCGGAACGAAGTACCCCTGCGGCCGCGCAGCACCCCCAGAACCAGCAAAGACAGCACCAGCACCCCCACGACGGCTCCAACTCCTGCAGCACCTCCAGCAGCTCCAGCAGCGCCAACTCTAGTACCCCTAGGAGCACCCGCACCAGTAGCACCGTCAGCTCCACGACCTCCAGTAGGACGAGCGTCAGCGCCTCCAGCTCCAGCCCCTGCAGTACCACTAGCTTTAGCACCTCCAGCAGCTCCAGCACCACCTCCAGTCCCAGCAGCTCCAGGATATTAGTATGAGTACCTCCAGGACCAGTGGCGTCAGCACCCTCAGCTCCAGCTCCAGTAGCACCCCCAGCTCCCACAGTACAACGTCAGCGGTGAGAGTGCTGAGAGTACCACTCACGCAGCTGCTGGGACGAGGGAGTGCCCCCAGGCTCAGTACCCCCAGGCTCAGGTCCTCCAAGCTCAGCACCCCCAAGCTCTGCACCCCTAGGCTCAGCACCCCCAGGCTCAAGACCTCCAGGCTCAGTACCCCCAGGCTCAGTACCCCCAGGCTCAGCACCCCCACGCTCCGCAACCCCAGGCTCCGCACCCCCAGGCTCAACACCTCTTGTCTCAGCACCTCCAGGCTCAGCACACTCAAGCTCAGTACCTCGCGTAGGACCAGAGTCGACATCTACCTCGACAGGCTCGCCTGGGTCTACCTGGGAAACACCTGAGGGAGCAGGACCCTGGGGAGGTAGGGGGTCTACTGAAGCAGCACCTGGTGTGGGGAAGAGCGGTGGAGGGGGGAGCGGGGCAGTGCGGTAGGGGAAGAGACGGTAAAAGGGAACCGACTCGTCAAACGTGACGTCCTAAGAGGGGAAGACACGGCGCGAGGTGGGGTGGTAAAACTCCCAACTAGGCGCGTCAGGGACAAAGCCAAGGAAGACACAAGGAACGGCGCAGGAGGAGAGCTTGTCCGCAGACGTATCGCGGACAAAGGCACGAGAACCCCAAACCCGGAACACGGACGCATCGCCAAGCTCTCCCGTCCAACGCAGTGTCGGTGAGGTATCCGGAACGGAGACAGAGGGCCAGAGGTTGAGCTGATGCGCGACGTACCGGACCGCAACGGCCACAGAAAATGGGGGGCAGCCGCATGGATCAAGGAGGTATGAGCAACCTCCATGACCAAGCCAATGCGGCGCTCAGCAACCCCATTTTTCTTTGGAGAAGCCGGAAGCGTGAACGTCTGCTCAATGCCCTCTCCCTGAGAGAAGGCCCTTAAGAGGCCGGAGGAAAACTCACCACCTCTGTCAGAGTGCAGTCGTAGGATGGGAAGGTCCGTTTGAAAGTGCCTCTCCAGCTGGAGACGGGTAGCGCAGATCCAAGGGATCAAGACATCAGGGACCTCACCCTTGGTGCGCAAGGGGAAGACCGTGGTGTAACGCATGTAGTCGTCAACTACCAGTAGAATGTAGTGGTCTCCACCCTGTCCACAGACGCGGGCTGGGCCCCACACGTCCACGTGAAGGGTCTGTAGAGGAGCCTCCGTCGGAGGGAACTCAGAGGAGTGGGGGTCAGCGCGCTGCTGCCCTTCGACATAGGGAAGTCAAGGAGGGGCAGGGGACTGTGGCAAGGGAGGCGGTGACCTGGGGAGACTAGAGACAAGGTACCGGGAGTGCATGCCACGAAGGCGCTACATCGAAGGGTGACCAAGGCGGTGATGCCAGAGGACCGTCCGGTGCGACAAGGTGCGACACGAGCAGGGGGCGGACAACTGACCTGACGCTGACGCAGACGCAGCTACCTGAGGGGACTAAGTGGTCAGTGTGTACAAGTCCGACCCCTGCTGCCGAGTGAAGGTAGCCAGGTGACGACCCGTCTAAGCACACGTGCAATGTGTCACACGCTCGTAGGCAGGGGTGAATTGGTGAACACCCGCGTCCTGGAGCGCGGAACCTGCCACCAAGTTCGTAGAGAAGGAGGGGAGGTAAAGACCTGATAGCGTGCCAGAAGGGACAGCAGGGCAAGGGAGGGCAGTGGTGGAGGGGTCAGCCAGGGAGACAGCAACAGGCCTAGGGAGCTGCGCTAGGGCAGTGCGGTCTTGAAAGAAACAACGGGAAGCATCTGAGTCCAATGTGAAAGTGTGTAGTGCCTAAGTAGACGCAGTACCTGAAGGCGCAGACTCACAAGCACCTGAAGCAGCAGACGCACCAGCACCTAGAGCAGTAGCCTCACTAGGACCTGGGGCAGCAGACGCACTAGCACCTAGAGCGGCAGCCTCAATGGACTCAATGCCCGGGTCGGGCGGGACACGCAGGTAACAGTCACCCTCAACACTAATAGTCAATGCATACATAGCACCAAGGATGACATCAAAGTCAAGAGCAAAGATATCAGTGTTCTTTTTAAGCAGATCAGCCTAGCGGGGCAGCTCAGAGGCGTCAGGGAACTGTGCACGCCAGGTGTCGTCGAGACGGGAGAAGCAACGCTGCGTCGTGTGGGGCCTCCCACACGTCTGACCAGCGCGGTCTCCTATGCGGATGACATACGGGCAGGTACCTCCACCCCCAGATCCCCCATGCTGAGAGTACCACTCACGAAGTTGCTGGGGCGACGGGGTCTCTCCGAGACGCTGCTGCTGGCGCTGGACACCACCCGAACCTCCATGCTGCGCTGGTCCACCCCGACCACCACCCCAGCCGCCGCCACCACGCCCACTGCCGCCACCACCACCGCCTCCACCCCGGCCCCCTCCACCACCACTGCCGCCACCACCCCCGCCGCTGCCACTGACCCCCCCAACCCCGCCACCACCCCCACCACCGCCACCACCCCCACCGCCCCCACCGCCTCCACCTCCACCTCCACCTCCACCTCCCCCGCTATCACCGCCACCACCCTTGCCGCCCTTGCCCGTGCTGCCCTTGCGCCTGCCACTAGGAGCAGATGCAGCCCCGACTTCCTCAGCACCAAGGTAGCCGATAGCGGCAGCAGAGGCGACCGAGGGGAGAAGGGGGGGAGGGGAACACCCGTAAAAAAAGGGCGTGCGGGGGTCACTACGAGAGGCACCTACAGCGACTATGCTAGCCTCAGCTGCAAGCAAGTGCTTCTTGAGCAGGTCAACGGTGAGCTCGGTGGGGCAGAGGGCGAGAAAGTGGTCCCTGACTGCGCGAAGAGAGTCAGGGAGACGGGTGACTAGGTGGTAGAGAACGAGGTACATCGGGGGAGGATTCTTAGCGAGAAGCTCAGCTTGAAGGGCGGCTCGGTAGCGAGTGTCACTAGTGCGGAGGTGAGTAATGAGGTCAGCGACTGTGGGAAAGGCGGCCAGATCGTGGAAAAGATAGGGCAGCGAGAGATGGCCAATCGTAGCAGAGGCAAGCGAGGAGTAGCGCGCTACTACAACATCGTACAGTGCCTTAGCAGTCTTGTGCTGGTCAAAATGCGCGCACTCATCTAACGGTAGGTGGCTGCGAATGGCTAGGCGAGCGTGAGCGTCACGAGTCTGCTACTGAGAGCGAGCAGTACTGTCAGCAGTCTCAGCAGGTGCGGGAGCGGTTCCGGACGCGTGATCATATAGTGAGATATTGCCCTTAGTAGTGATCTGTAGGAACAGGTGCAGGTCGTCGAGTGAAGCATCAAACTGAACCGGGCGGCCCTCAGCATCAAAAGAGAGAATGGTGGGAGTAGCCATGGTGGCAGCAGTAGCAATAGCAGTAGCAGCAATAGCAGTAGCAGTAACAGCAGTAGCAGTAGCAGCAGTAGCAGTAAGAACAGCAGTAGCAGCAGGAACAGGAGAAGCAGTTGCTGCAGGTGGGGCAACGTGGCTCGGTAAGGGCGGCGCGACTCGGGCAGGACGGCGCGGCGCAGCTCGGGCAGGCAGGGCGGCTAGATGGTAGGCCTGTGCGCGGTGCGTGGCTACGTCTAGGGTGCGGCTACGCGCGGGCCGCGGCTGCGTGTAGGTGGCGGCTAAGCGTGAGCTGCAGCAGCCGACGAGCGACAGCCGCGGCGTGCGGGCTGCGACTTGCGTGCGGGCGGCGGCTGTGCGAGCGTCAGCCTACGGGCGAGCGGCGGCCTATGGGCGGAGGCCTACGAGCGCGCGCGCGAGAAAACGGGCCGCGCACGGGCGGCTAGCGGGCTGCGCGCGCTAAAAACGGGGCGAGGGGGGGGGGGCGCTCGGGCGGCTAGCGGGCTGCACACGGGCAGCGTGAGAGGGAGAGCGCGCGATGGCGCACTAGCAGAGAGGCGCACGAGGGTGCTAAGATGGTGGAGCACACGAGGGCGCTTCTAGCGGAACGGTGGGCCCTTAGGACTAAGCGGTCCTAGGTTCCTAACCTAGGCTCGTAATACCATGTTGAAATGAACAAAATGTGTGTGCACTAGAAAAGTGGTGGGTACAAGTAGGAAACCCTAAACTTACTGTACCCCATAGTAACTACCCCACTATAGTTTAAACAAACTGTAGAGTATAAGTTTGACAGTTGTGTCAGTCTGAACTGTCACTGTACAGTTGGCTGTGCCCCCGGTTCTAATTCTATTTGGTGGTCATGGCTCGCTGAGGTGGCATTCCTTCCGGTAAGTCGTTGGGAAAAATCCCTGGGTATCGTTTCAACAGTTCCTATAGTTCAGGCGGTATTGCTGCCAGCAGTTTCTTGAAATCACTCGGCTGCTCTGCTCCCTCTATCACCGAAATGTCTACTGCGTACACGTCAGCTCCAACAGCGACAGCCCGTTTCATGGTGACGGCGTTGACGTGTACCGTTGACGACTCGGGCGACTGCCAGCGAGGTAGCTCAACCCCGTTACCGCTACCTCGCACGGTGTAGCTACCCATCATCTAGTCAATTCGCGGGTTATACCGTCGCAGCCAATCACGTCCCAGTAAAATGTCGTGCCCATCGAGTGTCGTTGCGAGCATTTCCTGTGTAAATCCGAAATTTCCCCCGCAACGGACTTTGACTCTCTCCACCTTTTCTCGTATGGCAAGTGGCGTGTCGTCAACTAAGCGTGCATCTATCTCAGGTAAACAACGGCTAAGTGTCAGATGCAGTCTGCGTGCGGTTGCGGTATTAACTAAACTGTGACTTGCTCCTCAGTCGATAAAAATCTTCACTGCTGCTCTCTGTATTTTCCTGTGGATCAGTACTGGGCAATCCGTCGCTGTACCCTCCTTATTCGTCCGAGCCCGATCGATAGCATTAATCGGTACTGTGACTCGGTGATGGTCGGTGGGGTTGGGCGAGCAGGCTATCTCGTCTGTAGTTGGCCCGATTCCTACTGACTGCTGGCGTTTCCCTGCCTTGGAGACTCCCTCCCCTGCTCTACTCCGCAGCGCCTCAGCTCCTCTGGGCATTCACTCTTGCGATGGCCCGGCCTATTGCAAGCAAAGCAGCGCCCCTTAAACGGCGCGGCAGCTGCATTCGTCGCAACAGCATGTACGGTGGCATGCTCGATCGGTCCCCGAGGACAATGTCCGTAGTAGGACCCCAGTCTCGGACGGTCTCAGGGTCTGGAACGTCAGGCAGGGAAGACGCAGGAGAGGACGGCAGAGGAACACACTGCGGAGCAGAGGAATGACGCAGGGCCATGCGGTGTGTGCCGGGGACAGCTAGCGGACGTTCACAAGGAACACGACGACCAGTACGACCAGTGCAGACAGTGCGAACAGGCAAGACATGACGAGACGCAGGCTCACGACGCTCAGTAAGGCCTCCTGTCTGCTCAGTGTAAGGAGAAGGAGTAGGGAGAGGGGAGCCAGGCTGTAACGGAAGACCAATAGAAGACGGGAGGCTAAGAACCTGGTGAAACACGGAGTCGGGCGGTTGTAGAGACGAAGGTGACGGCGGAGCGAAGAACAGTCACGTCTATGCAGTGCCACCAGCACCAGTAGCTCCAGCACCTCCAGCGCAAGCACCGCTAGCAGCTCCAAAACCTCCAGCGCCAGCACCTACAGCAGCTCCAGAACCTCCAGCGCCTGCACCTCCAGCAGCTCCAGAACCTCCACCGCCAGCACTTCCAGCAGCTCCAGAACCTCCAGCGCCAGCATCTCCAGCGCCAGCACCTCGAGCAGCTCTAGAACCTCCAGCACCAGCACCTCCAGTACCAGCATCGCCAGCAGCTCCAGAACCTCCAGCTCCAGCAGCACTAGTAGCTCCAGCGCCTCCAGCGCGAGCACCGCCAGCAGCTCCAGAACCTCCAGCGCCAGCACCTCCAGTACCAGCACCTCCAGCAGCTCCAAAACATGCAGCGCCAGCACCTCCAGCAGCTCCAGAACCTCCAGTGCCAGAACCTCTAGCGCCAGCACCTCCAACAGCTCCAGAACCTCCAGCGCCAGCAGCTCCAGCGCCAGCACCTCCAGCAGCTCGAGAACCTGCAGCGCCAGCACCTCCAGGACCAGCGCCATTAGCAGCAGCACCCCCAGAACCGGCACCTCCAGCCCCAGAGTCTCCAGCCTCAGTGTCTCCAGCAGCAGCACCCCCAGAACCAGTAGTACCTCCAGCCCCAGCAGCTCCAGTACCTCCAGTACGAGCACCTCCGGGGCCAGTGGCTCCAGTAACTCCAACTGAAACGCCCCCAGTAGCAGAGTCACCAGCTCCAGCGCCTCCCACAGCAGGGCCTCTAGCTCCAGCAGCGTGACACTGACGGCTAACGTACCACTCGCGCAGCTGCTGTGGGGAGAGAGGGACAGCGCCAGCTCCAGTGCCTCCAACCCTAGCGCCTCTCGCAGCAGGGCCCCAAGCTCCAGCAGCGCGACCCTGACAACTAACGTACCACTCACGCAGCTACTATGGGGAGAGAGGGAGACGGCGACGAGGGTGTTGCGGCGAGGCACCAGCGGAGGGACTACGGAGACGGCCGCTCCAGGGAGACTGCTCACCAGACGCCTCAGTGCCCCCAAGTGCAGCACCCTCAGGCTCAGCACCCCCAGGCTCAGCACCCCCAGGCTCAGCATCCCCAAGCTCAGCACCCCCAGGCTCCGCACCCCCAGGCTCAGCACCCCCAGAAGCAGCACCCCGAGCAGGACCACCCCAAGCAGGACCTGAGTCACCTGTGACCTCAACCGGCACAGTTAAGGGAGGGTCTACCTGAGACACACCTGAAGGAGCAGGACCGGGAGCAGGGAGGGGGTGCAGCTGGGGAGGACCTGGAGCGAGAAAGAACAGCGGGGGGAGAGAGGGGCAGTGCGGTAGGGGAAGAGACGGTAAAAGGGAACCGACTCGTCGAACGTGACGTCCTGAGAGGGGAAGACACAGCGCGAGGTGGGGTGGTAAAACTGCCAGCCAGGCGCGTCAGGGACAAAGCCAAGGAAGACACAGGGAACAGCGCAGGCGGAGAGCTTGTCCACGGTGGTATCACGGACAAAGGCACGAGAACCCCAGACCCGGAACACCGACGCATCGCCAACCTTCCCCGTCCACCGCAGTGTGGGCGAGGTCTCCGGCAAGGAGACACGGGGCCAGAGGTTGAGCTGATGCGCAGCGTAGCGGACTGCAAACGGCGACAAGAAATGGGGGGCGGCCGCATGGACCATGGAGGAATGAGCGACCTCCATGAACAAGCCAATGCGGCGCTCAACAACCCCATTTTACTGCTGAGAGGCCGGAAGCGCGAACGTCTGGCGAATGCCCTCCCCACGACAAAAGCTCTGCAGAAGGTCGGAGGAAAACTCTCCACCTCTGTCAGAGTGCAGACGCAGGACGGGAAACTCCGTCCCGAACCGCTCGCGGAGCTGGAGACAAACAGCGCGGATCCAAGGGATCAAAACATCAGGGACCTCACCGTTGGTGCGCAAGGGGAAGACCATGGTGTAACGCGAGTATTCGTCAACAACCAGCAAGAAGTACCGCTCGCGGTCCTGTCCACGGACGCGGGCTGGGCCCCACACGTCCATGTGCGGGGTCTGCAGGGGAGTAGTCGTCGGGGGGAACGAGGAGGAGTGAGGAGCGGCGCGCTGCTGCCCCTCGACACAGGTAAGGCAGGGAGGGGCAGGGGAGGGTGGGAGAGGAGGCAGAGTCTCCGGAAGGCTAGAGACCAGGAGACGACGGTGCATTTCCCGAAGGCGCTGCACCAAAGGGTGACCAAGACAGTGGTGCCAAAGAAGGGTCCGATGCGACAGAGCACGACACGAGCAGGGGGCCGCTAGCGGACCAGATGCGGATGCAGACGCAGCTAGCTTAGGGGACTCAGTAGTCAGTGTGTACAGGCTCGAGCCAGGCGCACGGGTGAACGTGGCCAGGTGCCGACCAGTCTGGGAGCAAGTACAGTGGGTCACCCGCTGACCCCCAGGAGTGAACTGGTCAACCCACGCATCCTGGAGGTCAGCGCCACTCACCAAGTTCATAGAGAACGAGGGGAGGTGAAGACCCGACAGCAAGCCAGACGGGACCGCCGGACACAACAGAACCGTGGAGGAGTGCGCAAGGACTGGGCCTCCATAGGGGTCTGCCAGGGAGACCGCCATTGGCCGACGCAGAGGTGTGAGTGTGGTGGAGTCACGAAAGAAAGAGCGGGAAGCACCTCAGTCAAGCGTGAAGGTGTGCAAGGCCTCAGTCAGTGCAGTACCTGAGAGAGCAAACTCACCAGCACCTGGAGCAGCAGACGCACTGGCACCTAGAGCAATAGCCTCACTAGCACCGAGGGTAGCAGACGCACTGGCACCTAGAGAAGCAGCCTCGCCAGCACGGAGAGTAGCAGACTCTATACCTGGGTCAGGCGGTACACACAGGTAACAGGCACCCTCAGCACTAGTAGACAATGCATACATGGCAGTGAGGATGGCATCATAGTCAAGAGCAAAGATATCTACCCTCTGCCTAAGCAGCTCCAGCCAGGTGAGGACCTCAGCATTATCCCCGAACACAGTACGCCAGGCGTCGCTCAGACTGGCGAAGCAGCGGGACTGTGTGTGACCCACCGCACCGCAAGTCTGATCAGTCCGATCACCTGTGCGAATGACGTACGGGCAGTGAACAGTACTCCGAGACCCTCGACTCTGAGCGTACCACTCACAAAGCTGCTGGGGCGTAAGAGTCTAGCCCGGACGCCGCTGCAGCTGCAGCTGGCCACTGCCAGAAGCTCCCGAACGACCCGCTCCAGGGCGACTCCCACTACGGCCACCCCTACAACCCCAACTAGCGTACCACTCACGAAGCTGCTGGGGCGTGAGGGACTCACGAGGACGTCGCTGGAGCTACATCTAGCCACCGCCAGTAGCAGCAGTAGTAGCAGGAGTGGCAGCGCAGCAGTAGTAGCAGTGACAGCTGGAACAGTGGTAGCAGCAGGGCAGAGCAGCGCGGCTCAGTAGGGCAGGGCGACGCGGCTTGGCCGAGCAGCGCGGCTCGGCTTGGGTGGGCGGCGCGGCTCAGCTAGCAGGCAGGCGTAGCACGCGTGGCAGCGCGTTGGTAAGGCATGCGCGCGGGCAGTGCGAGTAGGGCATGTGCTCACCAGAGGCGGGTAGAGCAGATGCCACCGGCGGCGCTGGGAAGAGCCGCGAAGGCAGCAACGGCGGGGTAGGGCCGCGACGGCGGCTGCAGATGCGACGGCGGCTACGACGGGGCCGCGACGGCGGCTGCAGGCGCGATGACGGTAGGGCAGGGCAGGGGCGGCCACTCCAAGGGCGGGCGCGGGGTGGGGCAGGGCGTGGGCGGGCCGTAGATGAGGCAGGGCGCAGCGGCCAAGAGGGGGGGGGGGGTTGGGGGGGCGCCGCCACGAGCAGGGACGGCGCCCAGGGGGCGCCGCGACAAGCAGGGACGGCGCCCAGGGGGGCGCCGCGACAAGCAGGGGCGACGCCCAGGGGGGGGGGCGCTGTGACGAGCAGGGGCGACGCCGCACAGGATCCGCAGGGGCGTCGCGATGAGAGGGGCGACGCCCGGGTCCCTCAGGGGCGTCGTGGGATCCAGGGGCGGCGTCGCGGGGTCCAGGGGCGGCGTCGCAGGTGCAGGGCAGGCCCGCGCGCGGCCTGCAAGGCAGGGCGATGGGCAGGCGCTCGAGGGCGCGGGTAGTCAGGCGCAAGGCGCGTGACGGGGCAGGCAAGCACGGCAGTGCGCTTCGGGCAGGGCTGAAAAAAAAAAGTTCGTGGTGGGCCCTAAAAAAACGTTCCCACTAGGGAACCTGCTCTAAAACCATGTGAAAGTTAGAACTAGGAATGATGAACTAGAAAGAGGACAGTACAAGATTGTATGGGCAAAACCTAACAGTGCTGTACCCCATAGTGCCCCACTACAGCTTAGAGTATAGTTCTAACACACTCATGTGTACACGTTATCACTCATGTGTACACATCATCACTCATGTGTACCCATCATCACTCATGTGTACCCATCAGGACCTCAGAAGTCAGCGAATAAAGGCTGATGTAGGTAAAAAAGGCTGAGATTTCAAACCTTTTTTAGAACTGAGGCTGATTTTCCAGCAATTTGTTGAAAAGAAACAGGAAATTTTAGTGGATTTGCAGTGAAAAATGGCATAAAATGGCTTATTTGTCTGATTTTCAGCAAAACGTTTTGTACCAACTTTGATTTTTCAGCGTAGGCCAAAACGAATCAGAGGCCCTGGTACCCATCATCACTCATGTGCACCCATCATTGATGATGTCTGCCATCAATCACTTATGTGCGCCCATGGTGTCCCACATAAGTTCATTGTTACTCATGTGCCCATCATCGGTCTTGTGAGCCCAGCATCAGTTGTGCAAAGTGGATATAGGCGGCAATGGCAGCTTCTGAGGGGTTGGGTTAAGCCAAAAACATCATCAGCTCCATGCAGGTGCTCTAGTATTTGCGTACCAGGCAGGTGCTGTCAAATTATATATATGCTATATATGTTTAGGCTCTAGTGGGGTAACCAATACGGGTTTCAAATTTGTACCAAACTCTTTCCTAATTCAATCATTCCTGCTAGTTGATTCCGACATGGTATCAGAGCAGTAGGTCCTTAGGACCGTTTTTTTTTCGGGCCCACCTACTGTTGTGGTTACTGAGCTGCCCCACGACTTGACGGCACAGCGCTGCCCGCGCGTGTCGAACTTATATGCTCTAGTCTGTTTAGGCTGTAGTGGGGTAGTCCATATGGGGTACAACACTTTAGGGTTTCCTAGTCGTACTCCTTATGCTGCTCAATGCAATCATTCATTCCTCAAATTTTCACATGGTATAGAGCAGGTTCCCTAGTGGGAACGCTTCCTAAGGGCCCACCACTTTTTTTTTCTGCCCGGAGCGCCCTTCTCTCCTGCCCGAGTCGCGCCCCGTTTGCACTCCCTCCCGTCGCGTACCTAGCCCTTAGCGGCCCGTCGCGCCCTCCTCAGGCCCCTAGCGGCCCCTTTCGCGGCCCCTCTCATGGCCCCGTCGTCACCGCCCTTCGCGGCCACCTCGCCGCCCTTAGCGGCCCCGTCGCCGCCCTACCGGCCCCATCGCCGCCCTACCGGCCCGGTCGCCGCCCTACCGGCCCCGTTGCCGACCCTAGCGGCCCCGTAGCCGCCCTGAGCGGCCCCGTCGCCGACCCTTGCGGCCACGTCGCCGACCCTTGCAGCCCCGTCGCGGCCCTAAGCGGCCCCGTCGCAGACCCTACCGGCCCCGTCGCCGCCCTACCGGCCCCGTCGCTGTTGGTGCAACCCTATGGTTTGCACTCGGCTTGTTGTCCGTGTGCATGCATGTGTGTGTGTATGGAATGGTATGAGGGCATGGGATAATATATATTTCATGCTTATGATTGTGTGTGAATGTTGAGTCATGATGTCGAGTGTGTGTGTTGAGTCAATAGCGAGTTATCGCTAGACGCGTGTTACGCGGTCGTTTGTGTCTCGCGCGGTTTCTGTTTTGTCGTGCGCGGTTTTTATTTTGTCCTGTGTCGAACGTTCGGTGTGTCGCAGGTGTGTGCAGCAGACCCATCAAGACCTCAAGGATGAGTTTGTGATGAAGAGCCCGAGCCTTGGTGTCAAGCCTCAAGTGATTTCGAAGCTCGCCAAAAGGGTACACCTCAAGATATTGAAGATAGTTACATTACTTTGTGTAGTGTAACATTTCACTTGGTGTAGGCCCTAGTGAAGGGTAGTTTCGAGACCCTTCGTGGTTGGGGACAGTGTGGCACTGTTCCACATCACTGTACCTCGGCTCTTGGGGTTTGTAGGAGCTGGGAGTCATTCCCAACTCGTAACTCTTCCTAACTCTTCCTATCTTGTGTTCTAAGACTATAGTGGCTGCCATAGTGCCGTTCGTTCAAACCAACGCTGTGTCGTCAATACCTGGTCAAATCGTGCGATCTAAAATGCCTATTGTAGGCGATAATAAGACGCTCCAGATCCAAGTTGAATCAAGTCATTTGAAGCTGTGACTAGAACGATATGAACGTTTGAAGCCGCTGTGCAGAAATCTTTCGTTTTAGGCACATTGGAGCCTACTATGGCTATAACAAGTGGTATCAGAGCCCCTTAAGCAGTTTCGACAATCGCTGAACCTGAGGAAAGGGGTGGCAGAGGTGCAGGTGGCAGTGGAGAAGCCCGAGCTCAAGGCCAACCCCGTGACTCAGCCATGGCGCCGGTGCAACCAAGTGTTGGCCCATCTAGGGATGAGCCTAGAGTGTTTGGCCTTGACAAGTTCAACGGTGACAACTTTGCTGAGTGGTCCTTCAGAATGGAGAACGTGTTTGATCACTATGACCTGCTGGAGGTGATGGAAGGAACGGAGAAGCGCCCCGAGAACGACTCGGAGAAGAGCCCGTGGGTGCGGAAGAGCGCACAAGGCTACCTCCTACTAGGGCAAGCGTTGGGGAGCAGCCAGATCCGTCACATCAAGCCTTTCCAGCGTGAACCAAAGAAGGGACCAAAGGCATGGGCTGCTCTCAAAGGTGTACACGCTCCTGCAACAGCGGCGGTAGCTGTGGTGTTGGAACGGCAAATGGCGACACTACGAATTGAAGAGGATGAAGCGGTTGAAGAAGGGGTGCAGAAATTCTTCGACTTGTTGACGCAGCTTGAGGGAGCTGATTTGAACTATAGTGAGCTCCAAAAGAAGACCAAGTTGCTGGCCCTACTCCCTGAGTCATGGTCCTCGCTCATCATCAACCTTAATCGCGACTTGCCCCGCCTCTCACTTGAAGACGTGAAGCGAGCTATCCTTCAAGAGGATTTCCGCCGCCGTGAGTTGGCGGGTGCGGATGGCGTTGGGGCAGCAAGCATCCGCCGTGGATATGGTCGAGGAAGAGGCAGAGGACGAGGGGGAGGAAGGTTTGGTGGCAGCAACTTCGGCGGAGGCCGTGGGAGTGGCGGTTACGGCAGCGACGACAAGAGCTACGGACGCGGTCGCGGCCGATTCGACGGCGAGTGTCACTATTGCCACAAGAGCGGACACATGTGGCGGGACTGCTACAAACTCCCTGATGGTTAGACCCCTGCTCAAGGCCAAGAGGGTAGAGGAGCAGGAGTAGGGAGAGGACGAGGCCGTGGAGGCCGTGGCGGTCGCGGTGGCGGAGCTGCAAACATGAAGAGCGGAGACAACGACAAGGACCCGAGCGACGATCGATACCCGGGTCTATTCTACTTCGTGTCGACGCAAGTACCGGCTGGTCTAGAGAAGGATGAAGGCTTTGAGGAGCCAGCAGCTGTGGGGAAGGTGACCCTACACCCCCTGGACTATTGGGTGATCGATAGTGGCGCTACCTATAGCATGACACCTCGCCCGGACTTGCTCACCGAACTCGAGCCGTCACCGGTGAAGCATGTCACATCGGCTTTGGGGCAGCGAGCAGAGGTGAAAGGCATGGGCAAGGCCATGTTCAAGGGTGCTGATGGGAAGATGGTGGGCCTCAAGAACGTGCTTTGGGTGCCCAGCCTTGCTGCAAACCTGTTTTCTGTGCGGCGGTTGGCAAAGGCCGGCATGGACACTAACTCGAAGAGAGCCAAGACCTACACCGCAAGGCTTGGCGATCGGGTTCTATGGGACCTTCATGAGGACAGGGATGTCTACAACGAGATGTGGCAGATCCCAGTGGTTCCTATGCCTAAGGAGAGGCAAGTGGCAGCAAGCGCCAGCACCAAAGGTGAAGCGGTTGGTAACGGCGATTGCGCGGACGGTCGCGCTAAGGAGAAGGAGTCCAAGAAGTGGAATCTTGGAGGGACCAGCAAGCTCGGTGATCATAACAAGTGTGGTGCAACAGCCAAGGAGGAGCACAAGGGTGAGGAGAACCCCGAGGCAGCAGCGGAGGAGGAGTACGGAGAGAGCATGTGGGGCGCTATTGCGAGCGCGGCATTCTCCAATCCGACTTCGGCTGCGGGGGAGTGTGATTGGCTTACCTTGCATCGGCGAATGGGGCATGTGGCCCTGCCTATCTTGCAGCAGCTAGTGAAGAATGAGATGGTTGCTGGCATACGTGTGAAGGGGGAGCCCGATGAGGTGCTTGGCTGCCCGGCGTGCATTCAAGCCAAGTTCACCCGGTTTCCGTTCCCTAGTTCGGAGGCAACGGCAAAGGCACCGCTTGATGAGGTGGTGATGGAAGTGGTGGGCCCCCTGAAGCTTGGGACCTGCTGGAGCTGAGTATTTTCTCACCATTGTCGACGTCTACACCCGCATGACTTGGGTGTATGTGCTGGCCAAGAAGAGCGACGTGGCTGAAACGTTGAAGACGGATTGGTTCCCGATGGTGGAGCGGCAACAAGACCGTCTAGTCAAGTCAATCCGCACCGATCGAGGGGGAGAGTTCCTGAGCAAGGATTCTGGGTTGTGGCTGAAGAAGAATGGTATTCGGCACTCCCTCACCATGCCATACTCCCCTGCAATGAACGGCATCGCTGAGCGAGCGAACCGCACAATCACGGAGGCGGCACGCGGGTTGCTCATTGAAGCCGGGCTACCCGACTATTTCTGGCCTGATGCGATGCGGAGCGTGTGTGTGGCCAAGAACAGAGCCTTGACTCATGTGGGAGCAGACAAATGGGTGCCCTATGTGGAGTGGCTAGGAAGGAAGCCAAAGGTGGATATGCTTCGGGTGTTCGGGTGCATGTGCATGGCGCTCGTGCCTAAGCATCTTCGGCACAACAAGCTTGGTGCCAAGGCGGTGTGGGCCGTGCACTTGGGCATGGCTCAAAACAGCAAGGGATGGCTTCTTTGGGACCCATTCACCAAGAAGTTCTTGGTGAGCAGGGACTGCAATTTCATGGAGAACTTCATGTACAAGGATTGGAAGGCGGAGAATGAGGCGAAGATAGGCGTGCGGTTTGGGGAGGTGAAGAGTTCCGGTTTGGAGCATGTGGAGCTGCCTTTGAAGCTGAGCAGTGGCAGCACTACCACAAGGCAATCTTCCCTTGTGAATGGGGGAGAGGAGGCCAATGGTGCAGAGGAAGAAAAGGAGGAGGTGCAGCAAGTGAGCGAGCGTGCACCGTCACTCCCTTCCCGCACTACGAGTGCTCCACGGATTCGAGCCACACCGCAGCAATGCCAAGGCCCTCAAGCCCCTGCAGCTGAGGAGGAAGGAAGGGGGAAGAGGAGATTTCAACCCCCTAATAGGCTGACCTATGATGCACTTGGAAAGCAAGGCAAGACAGCCCTGGCCGGAGCGGCAATGATGGTCGGAGACGACGAGGAGAGTGACTATGAGGAGTGTGCCTTCGCGTTCTTCTTTCCGGTGGAGATGTCGGGAGAACCAGCAACTCTCAAGGAGGCTTTGGAGAGTAGTGATGCTGAGGAGTAGAAGAAGGCCATGGAGAGTGAGCTGAAGAGCATCGAGGAGAATGACACGTTTGAATTGGTGGAGCTATCGGAGGGGCGTACGGCGATAACGTCCAAGTGGCTCTTCAAAATCAAGTCGGATGCCGACGGCAAGATCGAGCGCTACAAGTCTAGGCTTGTAGCCAAGGGGTACCAGCAGAAGGAGAAGGTGGACTTCAAGGAGCTGTTTGCCCCTGTAGTGAAGCCGACGACGCTGCGAACCCTATTCGCGGGAGCCGCCATCAAAGGATGGGTGGTGAAGCAAATGGACATTGTGACGGCATTCCTTAACGGCATCCTTGAGGAGGATATTTTTATGGCGCAGCCAGAGGGGCTTGATGATGGTAGTGGCAGAGTGTGGAAGCTGAAGAAGGCCCTCTATGGGCTGAAGCAGGCCCCTAGGCAATGGTATATGAAGCTGCGCGAAGTGTTGGAGGGGATCGGCTTCACTCCCTCAACGGTCGATCACTCCTTGTTCATGCTTGGCGAGGGGGAGCAGAGGAGCTTCATGGTGGTGTACGTGGACAACATCATGATCTTCTCACCCTCTCCTGACCTTGTGAAGGAGTTGATGCTGAAGCTGCAAGACAACTTCAAGTGCAAGTCCCTTGGTGACGTGAACTTCTACCTTGGGCTCCACATCGAACGAGACGTGGAGAAGCGGAGCATGCGAGTGCACCAACGGAAGTACCTGGAGGCGTTGGCTGCCAACTTCGGCCAGAGTGAAGGTCATGTGGCTACTCCCTTTCCCTCTGGGTTCAAGTGTGTGAAGGGGCCAGAGGAGGAGAGCGTTGGAGAAGAGGAGAGGCGCCGATTTCACTCGTTGGTGGGCAGCCTCATGTATGCGGCGGTAAACACCCGACCGGACGTCGCGTTTGCTACCGGGCAGCTGGCTAGGGTTGTGCAATGCCCTAATGAGGAGCAGATAGTAGCTGGAATGAGGGTGGCCAAGTATCTTGGCCAAACACCGACCGTTGGGCTGCAATACTCGGCGGCGGCACAAAGGCGCCAAAAGGGCGCGGATGGTGTTGAACCCGGGCGTTTGTTCCTCACCGCCTACTCAGATGCTTTATATGCATCAGAACCAGAGGACATGACAAGTGTGGGAGGCTTCATATGCTGTGTTGGTGGAGGCCCAACTGCTTGGGAGAGCAAGAAGCAGGTTGACCAAGCTTTGAGCTCGATGGAGTCCAAGTACATGGCACTCTTCCGTGCCGTACGGGAGATTGTGTGGCAGCGGCGTTTGTTGGCTGAATTGGGGGAGGAGCAGCAAGGACCTACCCCACTGTATTGTGACAGCCAGGGTTCCATTGCTCTTGCTAAGAACCCTGTGTTGCATGGACCCACGAAACACATGAGGGTGAAGTGGCATTGGACGAGGAGCATGGTAACCGCGGGTGAAGTTGAGTTGCGCTACGTCAAGACCACGGGGCAGCCGGCTGACATGATGACCAAGAGGCTGGTGGAGCAGCAGCATTGGAAGTATTGCAAGCTGGCTGGGATGGCTCTGAACTGAGAGAGCAACATATCCTAAGGCCAACATTCCGAGGGGGAGTTTGTTGGTGCAACCCTATGGTTTGCACTCGGCTTGTTGTCCGTGTGCATGCATGTGTGTGTGTATGGAATGGTATGAGGGCATGGGATAATATATATTTCATGCTTATGATTGTGTGTGAATGTTGAGTCATGATGTCGAGTGTGTGTGTTGAGTCAATAGCGAGTTATCGCTAGACGCGTGTTACGCGGTCGTTTGTGTCTCGCGCGGTTTCTGTTTTGTCGTGCGCGGTTTCTATTTTGTCCTGTGTCGAACGTTCGGTGTGTCGCAGGTGTGTGCAGCAGACCCATCAAGACCTCAAGGATGAGTTTGTGATGAAGAACCCGAGCCTTGGTGTCAAGCCTCAAGTGATTTCGAAGCTCGCCAAAAGGGTACACCTCAAGATATTGAAGATAGTTACATTACTTTGTGTAGTGTAACATTTCACTTGGTGTAGGCCCTAGTGAAGGGTAGTTTCGAGACCCTTCGTGGTTGGGGACAGTGTGGCACTGTTCCACATCACTGTACCTCGGCTCTTGGGGTTTGTAGGAGCTGGGAGTCATTCCCAACTCGTAACTCTTCCTAACTCTTCCTATCTTGTGTTCTAAGACTATAGTGGCTGCCATAGTGCCGTTCGTTCAAACCAACGCTGTGTCGTCAATACCTGGTAAAATCGTGCGATCTAAAATGCCTATTGTAGGCGACAATAAGACGCTCCAGATCCAAGTTGAATCAAGTCATTTGAAGCTGTGACTAGAACGATATGAATGTTTGCAGCCGCTGTGCAGAAATCCGACTGTGCACTCTATCTTTCGTTTTAGGCACATTGGAGCCTACTATGACTATAACAGTCGCCGCCCTAAGCCGCCCCGTCGCCGACCCTACCGGCCCCGTCGCCGCCCGACCGGCCCCGTCGCCGACCCTACCGGCCCCGTCGCCGCCCTACCGGCCCCGTCGCCGACCCTACCGGCCCCGTCGCCGCCCTACCGGCCCCGTAGCCGACCCTAGCGGCCCGGTCGCCGCCCTTTGCGGCCCCGTAACCACCTCTAGTGGCCCCGTCGCCGCTCTTCACGGCCCCTTTGCCGTCTCTACCGGCCCCTTCAACGCCGCCCAGCAGCAGAGCCACCGAGCCGCCGTGTCGCCCAGCAGCCGAGCCGCCCAGCAGCCGAGCCGCCCTGCCGCCGAGCCGCCACTGTTCCTTCCGGCGCGCCCCGGCCCTACTTCCTTGGACTGGTGAGCTCACTCCCTGATAGACCACTGCAGTCATGGCTACTCCCAGTGTCCTTACCTTTGATACTGAGGGTCGTGCTGTTGACTTTGGGGTCTGGGTCGATGACCTCCAGCTGTTCTTACAGTGCGATAGGGCAGATGGACTCTCACTGTTCGATCTCACCTCTGGTGTCTCTCCTGCCCCGCCTGCTACTGCTGACAGCACTGTTCGCTCACAGTGGGCCACGCGCAATGCTGCTGCACGTCTTGCTGTGCGTCGCCACTTATCGACCACTGAGCGTGCGCACTTTAGCTAGTACAAGAGTGCTAAGACCTTGTACGACGCTGTAGTTGCACGCTACTCTTCCCCTGCCACTGCTGCACTTAGCCGCCTCATGCTACCGTACCTGTTCCCTGACCTGTTCGCTGACCTCATTACGCACCTTCGCACTAGTGACACTCCCTACCGCGCTGCGCTTCCCGCTGAGTTCTGTGCCAAGAACCCCCCCCCCCCATGTACATCACCCTCTACTACATAGTCACCCGGCTCCCTGACTCCCTTCGCTTAGTCAGGGACCACTTCCTCTCAATTTGCCCCACCGCACTCACCGTTGACCTCCTCGAGGAGCGCCTCCTAGCAGCAGAGAAGAGCATAGTCGCTGTAGGACCCTCTCGTGGTGACCCTCGCACCCCCGTCTTTGAGGGGTGTTCTCCCTCCCCCCTCTTGCCCTCTGTTGCTTCTGCTGCTGCGGCCGACCTCGTTGGCTTCGAGTTGGTCGGCGCTGCGTCTGTCCCTAGCGGGAAGCGCCGCACCAGCAAGGGCAAGCGGGGCAAGGGCGCTGGGGGGGCCAGTAGGGGCGGTGGAAGTGGTGGTGGAGGCAGTGGAGGGGGTGGGAGTGGTGGTGGGAGTGGTGGCGGGGGTGGAGGTGTCGCTTGCAGCAGTGGAGGCGAAGGAGGCGGCGGTGGTGGCGGAGGGAGCGGAGGCGGCAGTGGTGGCGGAGGCGGCGGAGGTGGCGGAGGCGGCGGAGGTGGCGGTGGAGCTAGTCGCGGCTCTGCGCAGAGGAGTGGCTCCGGTGGTGGTCCGCGCCAGCAGCAGCAGCGCGGTCGTGAGACCCTGTCCCCTCAGCAGCTTCGTGAGTAGTACGCTGGGCGTCAGCGGGGTGGAGGTACTGGTCCCTGCACCTACGTCCTCCTTACAGGCGACCGCGCTGGTGAGCAGTGCGGGGGCACGCACTCCACCCAGCTATCTTTGATCTTGACTATGATGCTATTCTTGCTGCCATGTATGCTGTGTCTACTAGTGATGAGGGTGACTGTTACCTGTGTGTTCCGCCTGACCCGAGCATTGAGGCTGCTGCTCTAGGTGCTGGTGAGGATACTGCTTTAGGTGCTATTGCGTCCGCTGCCCTGGGTGCTGGTGAGTCTGCTCTCTCAGGTACCACGTCGGCTCAGGCCTTGCACACCTTCACCCTTGACTCGGGCGCTTCCCGCTCTTTCTTTCGAGACCGCACCACACTTGCGCCGCTTAGTCGGCCGGTTGCGGTCTCCCTGGCGGACCCCTCTGGAGGTCCTGTCCTTGCTAGCTTCTCCACTGTCTTACCGTGTCCGGCAGCCCCCTCTGGCACCCTATCAGGTCTCAACCTCCCCTTATTCTCTACGAACTTGGTGAGTGGAGCTGATCTACAGGATCGGGGGGTTGACCAGTTCACACTTGCGAGTCAGCGGGTAACCCACTGTACGTGTGCTCGGACGGGCCGACACTTGGCCACGTTTACCCATCAGCCGGGGTCGAGCCTGTACACACTGACCACTGAGTCTCCTCCTGTTACTGCGTCTGGTCAGGTAGCTGCGTCAAGTCAGGTGTTTGCTGCAGCGTCCAGGTCTGGTCCTGAGTCTGCGACCTGCTCGTGTCGTCTCCTGTCCCACCAGACTCTCCTTTGGCACCACCGCCTTGGTCACCCCTCCCTGCCTCGTCTCCGAGGCATGGCCTCCCGTGTCCTAGTCTCTGGTCTCCCCCAGTCCCTCCCTCCCCTACCTCCGGGGCCGGCCCCTACCTCCGTCCCCTGCATTGAGGGGCGGCAGCGCGCCGCTCCTCACTCCTCCGAGTCTCCTCCGACAGAGGCTCCCCTGCAGACTCTTCACATGGACGTGTGGGGCCCCGCCCGCGTCCGTGGCCAGGGTCACGAGCGTTACTTCCTGTTGGTGGTTGACGACTACTCGCGTTACACCACGGTGTTCCCCTTGCGCAGCAAGGGTGACGTCACTGAGGTGTTGATCGACTGGATCCGCGCAGCTCGTCTCCAGCTCAGAGAGATTTTCGGCTCGGACTTTCCTGTTCTGCGTCTGCACTCTGACAGAGACGGGGAGTTTTCCTCTGCCCGTCTGGGAGCCTTCTGTCGTGCACAAGGCATCCGCCAGACCTTCACGCTTCCGGCCTCTCCACAGCAAAATGGGATTGCTGAGCGCCGCATTGGCATGGTCATGGACGTCGCTCGTACGTCCATGATCCATGCGGCTGCTCCCCATTTTCCGTGGCCGTTTGCGGTTCAGTACGCGGCACATCAGCTCAACCTTCAGCCCCGGGTCTCCTGGCCAGAGACCTCCCCCACCCTACGGTGGACGGGGAAGGTTGGCAATGCGTCTGCGTTTCGGGTCTGGGGATCTCGGGCGTTTGTCCGCGACTTGTCTGCGTACAAGCTGTACCCCCGTGCTGTTCCCTGCGTCCTCCTTGGCTTCCCCCCTGACGCGTCTGGTTGGCAGTTCTACCACCCCACCTCGCGCCGTGTTCCGTCCTCCCAGGACGTCACCTTTGATGAGTCGGTGCCTTACTACCGTCTCTTCCCCTACCGCACTGCGCCCCTCCCCCCGCCGCCGCTCTTCCTTGCGCCAAGTCCTCTCCCGGTTGAACCCCTCCCCTCTCAGGGTCCTGCCCCGTCAGGTGTATCCCAGGTAGACGCAGTCGAGCCTGTCGAGGTTGCTGTTGACTCTGGTGCTGCTAGAGGCGTTGTGCCTGCGGGTGCCATGTCTGGGGGTTCGGAGCCTGGGGGTGCTGAGTCTCAGGGTGCTGAGTCTGGGGGTGCGGAGCCTGGGGGTGCTGAGCTTGGGGGTGTGGAGCCAAGGGGTGCAGAGCCTGGGGGTGCTGAGCCTGGGGGTGCGGAGCCTGGGGTCGCTGGGTCTACTCGTGTGGCCTCTGGCGGTGCTTCGTCGAGGCGGGAGCTACTCTCTCCGCAGGAGCTGCGAGAGTGGTTTGCCCGGCGCTGGAGCCGTGCTGCTGGAGCTGGAGGTACTAGTGTTGCTGCTGATCCTGGAGGTGCTCGTCCTGGCGGTTTTGGAGCTGCTAGGACTGGGAGTCCTGCAGGAGGTGCTACTGGAGCTACTGGAGCTGGAGCTACGGGGGGTGTTGGCGCTGGTGGTTCTGCTGGCGCTGGTGCTTCTGAGGGTGCTGGAGGTGGCGGTGGAGTTAGAGGTGCTGCTGGCGCTGGTGCTGCCGCTAGGGGTACTGGTGCTGTCCCTGCTGGTTTTGGAGGTGCTGCGCGGCCGAGGCCGTACTTCGTTCCGCTCCTTGAGCAGGTTCTTGGTCTCCCGCCCTCTACTAGTCCTGCTCCTCCCTTAGCGTGTCCACAGCCTGTCCAATCGCGGTCACAGTTACAGCCCACCTCCCCCCTGCCTGCTCCTTCTCCCTACACTAGTCCTACTGGAGGTCTTGCTGAGCGTCGTGAGCCTGCGTCTCGTCCTGCGTTGCCTGTTCGTGCTGCTCGCGCTAGTGGTCGTGCTCCACGTCCGCGTCCTCCTGCGGTCCCAGGCACACACCTGATGGCACTGCGTCCTTCCACTGCTCCTCTGCGTGTCCCGTTGTCGTCTCCTCCAGAGTCCTCTCTTCCTACTCTTGCTGACCCTGAGTCTGACTTTCTTCGTGCTGCTAGTCCTACTGTCACGCGTCTCGTGGCTACTGTTGTCGCTGAACCTTCTTTTGAGTCCACTGCTTCGTCTGCCTTAGTTGTTGAGCTTGTCGACTTTGCTGCTCGCTATCGACTAGACTACGCTGCTAGTCTTGTTGCTGAGTCTGAGTCTGTCTGTCCTCCGTCCGTCGGGGGTGAGTTTGCTTTTAGCACGGACTTCCTTGAGGACAGGCAGAAGGAGTTCCAGTGTTTTGCTGCTACATTGCCTCATCTGGTGTCCGCGCTGATTGCCCCTGAGGGAGACCCGGATACACCAGACATCCCGACTCCTCGATCGTACGCTGAGGCGATCGAGGGTCCCTACTGCTCACAGTGGCAGTCAGCCATGGACGCAGAGATGGC
Source organism: Closterium sp. NIES-65 (assembly GCA_948144175.1). Classification (NCBI taxonomy): domain Eukaryota; kingdom Viridiplantae; phylum Streptophyta; class Zygnematophyceae; order Desmidiales; family Closteriaceae; genus Closterium; species Closterium sp. NIES-65. The sequence goes on from CANXME010001361.1 coordinate 1,818,963, forward strand.
TTCCTGGAAGTCCACAGGCACCTACGTCGACGAGGTTCCCCCATCTAGGGCGAACATCGTCAGTGGCATGTGGATCTTTAGGGTGAAGCGGCCGCCGGGTTCTCCGCCTGTCTTCAAGGCGCGTTACGTGGCTAGAAGCTTCAGTCAGCGGCAGGGAGTTGACTAATTTCAGACCTTTTCCCCTACCCCGAAGATGACCACTCTTTGGCGGCTGCTGCACATAGTCGCTCAGCGTGACTACGAGCTTCACTCTCTTAACTTCAGCACAACTTTCTTGCAAGGCAGCCTGCACGAGGAGATCTGGCTGCGCCGCCCACCTGGCTTCACTGGGTCGTTCCCTCCTTGTACCCAGTGGAGCCTCCGGCGGCCAGTCTACGGTCTCTGCCAGGCGCCCCGTGAGTGGCACGACACACTGAGGACTACACTTGCGGCTCTTGGGTTTGCTCCTTCTACTGCCGTCCCGTCGCTGTTTCTGCGCACCGACACCTCTTTGCCGCCGTTTGACATCCTCGTGTACGTCGACGACTTGGTCTTTGCCACTACTGACATTGCTGGACTAGCCAGGTGAAGTCCGAGCTACAAAAGAGACACACGTGCATAGACCTGGGTGAACTCCGCAGCTACCTTGGCTTGCAAATCACCCGGGACAGAGCACTGCGCACCATTACCCTGAATCAGTCTCACATGGTGCAGCAGGTCCTTCAGCGCTTCAACTTCATGTAGTCCTCGCCTCAGGCCACTCCTGCTACTCGCTCTCAGCTCTGCCTTTGGATGAGTCCATCGAGTCGAGTGGCCTGTACCCAGAGCTTGTTGGCTGCCTCATGTACCTGATGACCTGTACACGACCTGACCTAGCATACCCTCTTACCATCTTGGCACGCTATGTGGCTCCTGGGAGACACCAACCTGAGCACATGGCTGCAGCTAAGAGGGTGTTGCGCTACTTGTGCAGTACGTCGGGCATGGGGCTAGTGCTTGGAGGGCGACGTCCAGTGGTCCTCACAGGTCACGAAGACGCTTCTTGGGCTGATGACCAGGCTACGCAGCGGTCGTCGCAGGGTTGCACCTTCAGCCTTGGTTCCGGCTCTGTCTCGTGGTGGTCTACCTGCTCGTCTTCTGTTCTTGGCTCCAGCTGTGAGGCCGAGATCTACGCAGGGGCCATGGCTGCACATGAGCTACGCTGGCTCACCTACCTGCTGACTAACCTAGGAGAGCCGCCTCGTTCTCCTCCAGTTCTGTACGTAGACAACAAGGCCATGCTGGCCTTGTGTCGGGAGCACAGACTGGAGAACAGAACGAAGCACATTGCTCTTCGCTACTTCATTGCTCGTGAGCTGCAGCAGCGCGGTCAGCTGCGCCTTGCTTACGTGGCCTCTAAGGCCAACACTTCTGATATCTTTACAAAGGCACTTCCGCCTTGTGATCATCAGCGCTTTTGTACTTTGCTAGGTCTTGTGCCTACTTGGCCTCACTTGCTCACCTCTTGATTTTGCTTGTACTGTGATCTATATATACCTGCACTTGCATGCTTACCCTTGCTAGGTTGAGATCATTGCCTTGCTTGTTTATCTTGATGTATAACTCTACATGTGAACTGGCCTTGTGGCCTTGTGCTTGTGCTCAGATTGTGTGGTGACGTTGTGATCCACCCTGGGCTTGCCTTGCTTCTCTTGACTGGTCTTGTGACCCCTTGTTCTCCCCCACTTTGCCTATGGGGGTGTGTCAAACTTATATGCTATAGGTTGTTTAGGCTGTAGTGGGGTAGTCCATATGGGGTACAACATTTTAGGGTTTCCTACTTGTACTCCTCATGCTGCTCAATGCAATCATTCATTCCTCAAATTTTCACAGCGTGCGCCCTGCTTTGCCTGCGCTGCGCTGCCTGCGCGCACCCTGCCTTGCCTGCGCTGCGCTGCCCTAGTCCCGTGCGCACCGCCTGCTGCTGCCTCGCGCGCCGCCCAGGCTACCCGCACGCAGCCCGCTGCTGCCCCGCGCATCGCCTCCGCCGCTCGCGCAGCCCGCGGCTGCCCCGCGCGCCGCCTCTGCCGCCCTCGCACGGCCCGCTGCTGCCCCGCGAGCTGCCTTTGCCGCGTGCGCAGCCCGCGGCTGCCCCGCGCGCCACCTCCGCCGCATGCGCAGCCCGCGGTTGCCTCACGTGCAGCCTCTGCTACCCCTGCGCGGCCTGTTTCTGCCTACCTGCGCGCCGCTTTCTGCAGCCTGTGCACCGCATTCTGCCTATCCGTGCGCCACTTTTTGCCTACCCGCACGTCGCTTTCTGCAACCCTTGCACCGCACTCTGCCTGCCCGTGCGCCGCTTTCTGCCTACCCGTGCGCCACTTTTTGCCTACCCGCACGTCGCTTTCTGCAACCCGTGCACCGCGCTCTGCCTACACGTGCGCCGCTTTCTGCCTACCAGCGCGTCGCTTTCTGTAGCTCGTGCACCGCACTCATGGCAACTCTCAATGTCCTCGCTTTCGATCTTGACGGTCGCCCAATAGAGTTTGCCACTTGGCTCGACGACCTGCAACTATTTCTTTTGATTGATGCCAAAGACGGAGTTTCACTGTTCGATTACATGACTGGCACTGCCGTTGCTCCTGCTGATACTGCTGCCGCTCTTGACCGCTCACAGTGGCAGACTCGTGATGTTGTTGCGCGCCTCGCTATTCGCAACCATCTGCCAATCACTGAGCGTGCGCACTTTAGTCAACACAAGACTGCTAAGGCATTGTATGAGGCTGTAGTTGCCCGCCACTCTTCCCCAGCCACTGCAGCCGTAGGCCGTCTCATGCTACCCTACCTGTTCCCCGACCTGTCCTTGTTTACCACCGCTGAGGACCTCATCTCTCATCTCCGCGCTAGTGACGCTCGCTTTCGTGCCGCCCTTTCAGACGAGTTCCTCATCGAGAATCATCCCCCGATGTATTTACTCTCTACTTCCTCATCACCCACCTCCCTGACACTCTTCGCTCAGTCAGGGACCACTTTCTCACCCTAGACCCGACCACTATCACTGTCGCCGACTTCGAGACGCAACTCCTAGCAGCTGAAAAAACCTTCTCGCACTCCGCTCTTTGAGGGGTGCTCCCTCTTGGCCCCTCCTACGCCTCTGCCGCAGCTGCTCTCGACTACCTTGGTGCTCAGGAGGTCGGGGCTGCTTCCGCTCCTAGTGGGAAGCGCCGCAGCACCAGGGGCAGCAGGGGTGGCAGGGGAGGTGGAGGTGGTGGTGGAGGGGGCGGTGGTGGAGGCAGCGGGGGTGGTGGAGGTGGTGGGGGTGGTCGTGGGGGTGGAGGTGGTGGCGGGGGCGGCGGGGGTGCCGGGGGCAGTGGAGGTGGTAACGGCGGGAGTGGGGGAGGCGGGAGCGGTGGTGGCAGCGGTGGTGGGAGCTGGAGTGGAGCCGGCCAGAAGGGGAGCTCTAGTGGTGGCCAGGGACAGCAGCAGCAGCAACGTCAGCATCAGACCCCCATGCATCAGCAGCTTCATGACTGGTATAGCTACTTGTGTGTCCCGCCTGACCCAGGTATAGCCCCAAGTGTAGAGCCTGCAGCCCTTGGTGCTTGTGAGTCTGTTCTCCCTGGTACTGCGTCGGCTCAGGCCTTGCACACCTTTACACTTGACTCTGGTGTTTCTTTCACGACAGTACCACAGTTACTCCCCTCTCTGCACCTGTCCCTGTCTCACTGGCTGACCCCTCTGGGGGCCCAGTCTTGCGCGGTCCACTACTGTGCTTCCGTGCCCGGCGGTGCCGTCTGGTGAGCTGTCTGGTCTCCACCTCCCCTCGTTCTCTACAAACCTGGTGAGCAACGCCGTCCTTTAGGATCATTGGGTTGACACCTTTACTCTTGGAGGACAGCGTGTGGCAATCTGCACGTGCTCTTGGACTGGCCGCCACCTGGCCATGTTCACACGTGCGCCAGGGTCCAGTCTGTACACCCTCACCAATGCGTCGCACTCCACCCCTTCGCGGCCCCGTCGCCGCTCCCCTCCACACGCGGCCCCGTCGCCACCCCTTCGCAGCCCCGTCGCCGCCCCTAGCGGCCCCGTCGCCGCCCCGTCGCGGCCCCGTCGCCGCCCCTAGCGGCACCGTCACGCACGGTGGAAACTTGAGAAATCGTTTGGAGAGAATTCTGCCATAAATTTTGACTTTACAAAAATCGTCGTCCCGGACTCGATTATTCGAATTAGAACGCGGTTTGACCACCAATCGAAATTTCGTGAGTAGAGCTACTAGAAAATGATCTCAGTGGACAACATTGGTTGAGAATTTACGACGATCCGTCGTCTCAAAGTAGACTACCCGCTCTGATACCACTTGATGTTCAGGATCCATCACTTTGAGAGCTTACGACGAACTCATTACTCAACTAAACTCAAATCCGCTCAGTAGAAAGTTGTGCCTTAGGCTTAGCTACCATCTTTAAGTTGAATCAGTCGTAAAGATGGTCTATAGAGTGAGAACTAAGTAAAAACGTCCAGCAGCCGCATGACTACAATGGTAGAGGAAGTACAAGCATTAAGGCATAGAAAGTTGGAGTTGGGAACCTCCAAGAGAACCATGAGACGGAAGGGGTTCTCCAAGAGCTAGGGAAGGATGGTAGGAACCTTCCTAGCAGCAAGGATGCAACCCTCATCATGAGGTCTTTAAGGTGTCACATGCAAAATCCAATCTAGTTGGATTTTGCCTAGGTGTTGCAACATTTGCAACCCATGCTAGAAATTCTAGCCACCCCAATCCAAAAGTCAAAGTTGCCTTCCCTAACCACCCAACCAAAGATCCCTTTATATTCATGTCCCAAGTAATCACCCAAATTAGATATAACCCCAAAATGTAATAAGAAATCCAAGTCTTGGAAATCTTGTAACTTGGGCGATCTTGGTCGGAATAAGGCGATCTTGGTATCGATGGAAAGCTCTGCATTTCTCCTCCATGATCAAGCATTTAGACTTGGAGAAAAACACAGAGTTGATAATATCCAACAGCCCTGCGTAATGACATACGCTCATGCAAATCATGCAAGCACAAATATCACGAGCAGTCGGCAGGACGTTAGGATGACATGCACTCAGAATGACGTGCATCCAACAGCTTATGGGGTGTTGAGCTTGGGGTTGCGGAGCCTGGGGGTGCTGAGCCTGGGGGTGTGGAGCCTGGGTGTGTTGAGCCTGGGGGTGCAGAGCTTGGGGGTGCTGAGCCTGAGGGTGCGGAGCTTGGGGGTGCTGAGCCTGAGGGTGCGGAGCCTGGAGGTGCTGAGCCTGGGCGTGAGGAGTCTGGGGGTGCTGAGCCTGCGGGTACTAAGTCTGGGGGTGTTGCGCCTGGGGGCACTGCGGCGCCTGGTGAGCAGTCTCCTTGGAGCGGCCGCCTCCGTAGTCGCTCTGCTAGTGCCTCGCCACAGCGCTCTCGTAGTCGTGTCCCGCTCTCCCCACAGCAACTGCGCGAGTGATACATTAGTCGTCAGGGTCACACTGTTGGAGTTGGGGGCCCTGCTACGGGAGGTGCTGGCGTTGGAGGCCCTGGAGTTGGCGCTGTCCCGCTCTCCCCACAGCAGCTGCATGAGTGGTACGTGAGCCGTCAGGGTTGCGCTGCTGGAGCTGGGGGTGCTGCTGCGGGAGGCGCTGGTGCTGCTGACTCTGCTACTGGAGGTGTTTCTACTGGAGTTCCTGGAGCCGCTGGTCTCGGAGGTGCTCATACTGGAGGTACTGGAGCTGCTGGGGCTGGTGGTACTACTGGACCTGGAGGTGCTACTGTAGACTCTGAGGTTAAAGACCCTGGAGCTGGAGGTGCGGGTTCTGGGGGTGCTTCTGTTGGAGACACTGAGACTGGAGACCCTGGGACTGGAGGTGCCGGTTCTAGGGGTGCTGCTGCTAGAAGTGCTGGTCCTGGAGGTGCTGTTGCTGGAGGTTTTGGAGCTGCTGGAGGTGCTGGTCCTGGAGGTGCTGGCGCTGGAGGTTCTGGAGTTGGTGGAGGTGCTGGTAGTGGAGGCGCTGGAGCTGGAGGTTCTGGAACTGCTGGAGGTGCTGGAGCTACTGGTGCTGGTGGCCCTGCGCAGCCGCGACTGTTCTTCGCTCCGCCGTCGCCTTCGTCCCTGCCACCGCCTGACTCCGTGCTTCGCCAGGTTCTTAGCCTCCTGTCTTCTACTGGTCTTTCGTTACAGCCTGGCTCACCGTTGCCTGCTCCTTCTCCTTACACTGAGCAGACAGAGGGTCTTACTGAGCGACGTGAGCCTGCGTCTCGTCCTGTCTCACCTGTTCGCACTGATCGCACTGGTCGTCCTGGTCGTCGTGTTCCTCGTGAGCATCCGCCGGCTGTCCCCGGCACACACCTCATGGCTTTGCGTCCTTTCTCTGCTGCGCAGCGTGTTCCGCTGCCGTCCCCTCCTGCGTCCTCTCTGCCTAACGTGCCAGACCCTGAGTCTGCCAGCGCTCGTGCTACTCACCCTACTATCACGCGTCTGCTAGCCACTGTTGTCACTGACCCGTCGTTTGAGTCTGCTGCTGCGTCTGCCTTAGTTGCTGAGCTTGTTGACTTTGCTACTGCTTGTCGTCTAGACTACGCCACTATTCTTGTAGCTGAGTCTGAGTCTGCCTGTCCTTCGTCCGTCGGGGTGAGTGTGCTCTTGGCACGGACGTCCTTGAGGACAGGCAGGAGGAGTTTGAGTGCCTTGCAGCCTTTGCGCCTCATCTTGTGGACATGCTGCTTGCCCCTGAGGGAGACTCGGATGCTCCAGACCCGGATGCTAAAAAATCCTTATACATCCTCACCTTTCCGTTTCGTCTGGCGTTTGCGCTTCTGCTTCGACGTAGTGTTAGGAGCACCGCCATGCATAGTAGCAACGGAACCCTTTTTGCGCCTAGGGAAGGAGCGGTCGTCGTCACCGTTGTCGTCGTCGGCCTCGCTTTCACCACTGACGTTTTCGTCCGCATCGTCTGCTGCTTCTAGCGCCGGCGAAAGTGTGACAGGCAAGTTACCGTCAGCAGATCCAGCGTCTAGTATTGGGTCTACCTCGGGCTCTAATGGCAAATCGCGACCTACGTTAGCCTTGTCAGCACCGTGCTCGTCCGACGACAGCTGGTCGTCGACGAGATCTGGTGCGACCAAGTTGGCAGAGTCAGAAGTGGAGGAGCTCTTGCGGGTGAACTCAGCACTGACTTGAGAGAGCAAAATTTGAAGTTGTTCAGGCGACATCCCATGCAGATTTAAGGTCGAGTTGTCAGGCTGGTTATCGGCTGAACCTTCATTCGCAGCCGTAACAGAATGTCTTCGCCCAGGTAACGTAACACCAAGTGCGCCATTATTGTACCTTGCAGGCACCACAACGGGTCTTTGAGGGCGGCCTGGAGGAGGATCATTTCCAGGAAGGGTAATAGGGCGTTGGTTCACCATCTCGGCAGAAACAAAAACTGGGATTTGAGCTGAATAGTCGCACAAACCATGTTTCTACAATCGTTTGCAGCTGAGAAAAATTGGCGGGGAGCTCCTGATTGGTCGTCGAAAGTGGTTGGAAGTCGCTGGGGCGATTGGTCGAGCTCTGTACCAAGCGACATTGTTGCTGTTGCAGTGCGACATGAGCAATATCGCACACCCTCACCGTGGGCTCACGACGAATCGCGATACCGCACTGCAGTCAGTTTCCGTGGAGGTGACCACGGTACATCCTCCACGTGGACCTAGACAAAGGTATTCCAGCAAACGTGGCGACTCCAACTCAAAAGCAGGGGAAACACGGTGACTGTATTAGCTGGAAACATGAGTTTTAGGGAAACGAATTCAAACGCACGTCACTCCCTTCTCCCACAAAGTAGGTACACGATTGTGGTGCCTGCTTTTTCAAAATCTGTACAACAATCAGTACTCAATATATACAAATATACACAAAAAAAGCCATCAAAACAGAAAATGGTTGAGGAATCATGTCTGGCCTGCAGACTCAAGCTGCACAAAATGAACAGCTCTAAGAATGGAAGCTGTCTCTACAACCATGTACCTTTGAGAAACCCCCTCTAAACTGAATTGCCGGCAGCCGGTCAATTCATCTAACGCGTCATGCTCGATATAATACCTCACGAATGCGAATTCGCGTCGATCTAGACCATGGCCGACATGGAATAGTAGCAGAACCTTGCCGTACCACTCCGATCCTGTACCTTGGATAGCAACATCACTGAACCAAACTTTCTTGTGGAATAGCGGAACCGCTCGGATACGGTGTGGGGTGCTAGAAAAAGCCTCGTCCGTCGCGGGTGGCATGGCCAACTCAACATGAACCTGTACAGCAGTTGTGTGCCACATATTGCATCATTAGTAAAGGCATAACGTAATTGTTGCCGGGCGTGCAACAAACAAATGCGTGCTAAGGATAACGTACGTAAATTGTGTCGAAGTTCGGGCCGTTGGGTACGTCGCGATCGATGGAACGACGAAGATATGGGAGGTCGTTATGTAGGCTGTCTAGATACAATTGGTCTCGCTTTGGGTCAGGCTTGGAGAATCCGACGTATGGGTGCTCGTGACGACGCGCGTAAACGATCAACCCCCATGAACTCGTAGAGAGTGTACGTGCTCCCGTCTTCAATGCCTGTACAAAGTTCATACAAAAATCAGAATGGTACCATCCTTCAACATGAGAAAATTAAGGCTTGATTGTCACTGTAATATATACGTACCTCACGCATTGCATTACTGTATTCGTGTGTAGTGTCCAAGTCGGCTTGAGGTAGCGAATCCAGTTGCAAGCGTACCTCCTCCGCTTGGATGATTTGTCCACCCGCGTCACGCTTGTTGGATGCACGGTATGGCCTCTTGATATGGTCCTTGTGAAAGTGCTCAAACATGCTTGCATCATAGTAGAGTGGAGGGCCTGCACGGCGAATTGCGTCAATGTAGTGACTCATCAAGTGGGTCTTGATAAATCCCCATTTGTAAAGAGGGAAGCTCTTTTTTAGAAGCTCAATTAACCTGCAAATACATTCACACAAGATGTAGTCATGTCGAAGGGCATATTGCAATTATGTACATGCAATTTAGAAAGCGTACGTACCTCATGGATTGTTCCTCGAGTTTTGTCAAGGTTTCCTCGTCATAGTCTCTCGTCTTCCCACACGTGTGATACCACTCGATGTATGCCACAACGGCGTCCATGTGTGGTTTTGCCACATAGTCTCGAATGAGGAAAGGAAGGATTTGCATGACAGACCTGTGCTCGTAAGCTTGGAACGAAGCACCTAGACGGAAATACTCTCCAGATGGTAGGCGCAAACCATCAACCCGAAATGTCAACTTCAACTGCTTCAAGATGCTGCAATGAAGGAGAGAGAGATACATTAGTCTTATGCACTGTGGAGCATTAGAAAGAATGGTGTCAAGCGATGTAATGTACTCGTCAATGGCGACGTGGTATTTTTTATCAATGACCCCTCTCAAGGCGGCAATAATGTGCTCCAGCATGCCAAGATCAGCCTGATGCATTAGGTGTGGCATCACCGCCATATATGGGCTGCCCCGCGGCTCTGACTCAAAACGGAAGCCATGAAGCGCGCACTGCGTTGGGTTTAGGATGGCAGGAGAGTGTTGAGTGAAACATGACTAGTATATGACGCAAGAACAGTGGATTGTTTTGCACATACCTCTACATGATGAGTGCTGTAGGTTTGCGGGTGAGGCCCCCCTCGTTGCCGTGCAGAGACGGCCTTGTAGATGACATCTTGTTCTTCAGATGAGCGATATTCGTCTCTCTGCGTGAAAGAGTCTAACTCAGTTTTGTGGACCTTGCATAAGGAACAGGGGTAGAATGTACCTAGAGACTTGGTGAAGGTGAGTTTGCACGTCTCTGGGTAGTCCGCCACATAGGCGTATAGTGCTGGGTAGGCCGTGAAAACGTGACCAGACTGGTCATGCACACGGGTCCCCCTGAAAAATCGAAATGTGGGCAACGGGGCAAAGAGGTAAGACAACTAGAGAGAAGGGAAGCATGGGCACAGCAATCCGACGAGGAGGGTACGGGGATGAGAGGAGGGAAGTAAAGGACGCAAAAGGGCAGCGAGGTTGGAAGAATGCTAAGAGCGAAGCATGGGGCAGCAATCTGAGAAGGAGAGGAGAGAGATGAGTAGGAGGGCAGTCACAGAAGCAAGGCCCATAGTGTTGAAAGGAAGAGCATCATGTGGCGAGCATGGCGAGCAGGATAGGTCAGGGATGAGTATGGGGGCACTTACACGTGTGAAGCATCTTTCAATGGTTGAAGAACGAGGCGCAAGACATACTGGAAGATCTGCAGTCGGTCAACCGACGTGTACTCCGCCGGAAACTCCGGTAACGTTGCAATGAGCGCATGCCCGTATGGCTTCCAGCGATCCTCATGATGAATGTTTCCCAATGACATGTAGATGGGATGCCCCTTAGCTTTTCCTCTGCCGTCAGCTATTGTCTCATCCGACGAGAGAATGAGAGTGGCAACGACGTTGTCGATGCCGAGGCGATCCTGTTGGGGGGTTGGAAGAAGGCTTCTGAGGGAGATACAAAGACAGGATGTGAGGGGCTATAGTTACAGAGTTAAGGATAGTGAGAGAGAGGGATGTGCTTGGGACATACGGTGTAGCAAGTACAGGTTGGGAGGGGCTACAATAACTGAGAGTGGGGCCAGATTATTGAAAGAAGCGCAGGGGAGAGAAGGAATGGCAGGGAGAGGTAGAGTGGGACTGGAAAACCAGAATGCGGGGCAAGGCGCGTGAGGGAAGCGCATGGGAGAGAAGGAATGGCAGGGAGAGGTAGAGTGGGACTGGAAAACCAGAATGCGGGGCAAGGCGCGAGAGGGAAGCGCATGGGAGAGAAGGAATGGCAGGGAGAGGTAGAGTGGGACTGGAAAACCAGAATGCGGGGCAAGGCGCGTGAGGGAAGCGCACGGGAGAGCCGGAATGGCAGGGAGAGGTAGATTGGGACTGGAAAACCAGAATGCGGGGCAAGGCGCGTGAGGGAAGCGCATGGGAGAGAAGGAATGGCAGGGAGAGGTAGAGTGGGACTGGAAAACCAGAATGCGGGGGCAAGGCGCGTGAGGGAAGCGCAGGGGAGAGATGGAATGGCAGGGAGAGGTAGAGTGGGACTGGAAAACCAGAATGCGGGGCAAGGCGCGTGAGGGAAGCGCATGGGAGAGAAGGAATGGCAGGGAGAGGTAGAGTGGGACTGGAAAACCAGAATGCGGGGCAAGGCGCGAGAGGGAAGCGCAGGGGAGAGAAGGAATGGCAGGGAGAGGTAGAGTGGGACTGGAAAACCAGAATGCGGGGCAAGACGCGTGAGAGAGGCGCATGGGAGAGAAGGAATGGCAGGGAGATTGTGGTATAGCAGAATGGGGAGCAGGGACATAGTGGGTGTGCTGGAAAATTTTATAAACGGCCAGGGAGGGGCAGGGAAAGGCGGGCATGGCAGAATGGGGAGCTGGGAGAGAGGTGGTGTGCTGGAAAAAAATATGACGGTGAGGGAGAGGTCGGGAGAGGCGGGCTTGGCAGAATGACTAGCAGGGAGAGAGAAAGAGTGCTGGACAAAATTAGGATGGTCAGGGAGGGGCAGGGAGAGCCTGGCATAGCAGAATGTGGAGCAGGGAGAGAGTGGGTGTGCTGGAAAAACAGGGCGTTGAGGGAGAGGTTGGGAGAGGCGGGCATGGCAGAATGGGGAGCAGGGAGAGAGGTGGTGTGCTGTAAAAAAATATGACGGTGAGGGAGAGGCCGGGAGAGGCGAGCATAGTAGAATCAGGACAGGGAGAGACGTGGTGTGCTGGAGAATTTTAGGATGGTTAAGGAGAAGTTGGGTGAGCATGTTATAGCAGAATGGGGAGCAGGGAGAGGGAGGGTATGCGGGAAGAATTTAGGACGGTCAGGATAGGTGCATAGCAGAATGGGAGTAGGGGAGAGTGTGGGTGTGCTGAAAAACAATGAGGACGGTGAGAGAGAGGTTGGGAGAGGCGGGCATAGCAGAATGGCTAGCTGGGAGAGAGAGGATGTGCTGGAAATGCATCAGGATGGTGAGGGAGAGGTAGGGAGAGCCAGGCATAGCAGAACGGATAGCCGGGAGAGAGGTAGTGTGCTGGAAAAAAATCAGGATGGTGAGAGAGAGGTAATGGGAGGTTGGCATAGCAGAATGGGGAGCAGGGAGAGAGGGGGTGTGCTGGAATATTTATGAACAGTCAGGGATAGGTGCAAAGCAGAATGGGGAGGCACTCACTTGCACGTCGTTCCAAAAATTGCCGGTTTCGGGGGCGTCATACACCCTCACGCCCCTCACTCTCTTTCTATGCGCACGTGTAACAAGCGGATGGCTAAGTCTTGGTTCACTCAACAAATCTTGTAGGGCCTGCAAATGTTTAGCCATGTGGGAACGAGGGATTAGTGCGGCGCTAAAAAAAACATGAGCAAACACTCCAACATACCTTCAAGCTGTCACAGTACCAAAAGGTCAAGAATGCCTTTGTTCCAACGCGAGTGACCCCCTTCTTCCACGAACGGTCACAGTCAGTCACTCTCGATTGCACATATCGGTACACATCTCGCGAAGATCTCCATTCCGCAACGTCCGCCCACGATGCGCCTTCATGGCTAAGAATCTTAAATTATCTAGCTACCGAACGTTGAGATACATGCTCTTGGAGAATCCAGCGTGCCAATTCGTCTTTGAAGGAGAATGGAGCTGCGGGGCGCGGATTAGATCCGTTGGGAATATGAGAAACTTCGTCGATCCCACTCGAGTCACTCATGCGTGCCATGAATGCCTCCGGATCATCGGCGGCACGAGCGGCTGCCGCATCTACACCGTCCTCATCGACTGGCTCATCAAACGTAGGTGGTACGAATATGTTTTCACTGCTGGAAGGACTCCACACGCGCCGACGTTGAGCGGGGGGTTGGATTGGTGGGGAATCTGACGCCTCTGCGCCTCTGGATGCAGCAGCTATTCTGCAAGCCGCACTACCTCTATGCGATTCTAGAGCAGAATACACGTAGAAAGGCCCCGAACTACAGTCTGGGCATTCCATAGTGGCGGATGCAGGACTAACTTCGGTGTACTGAAGGCAAAAAGAAAAACAAAGCATGAGTGATTTGCATCAATATTATACTCCCCTGGTTGAGGTGATGTGAAGCGTGTGAACACTTTAGTTGTCGTGAGATGTAGTGCTGAGACTGAGGTTCAAGTCGAAGGGGTGTGCATTAGGGCGCGTCATTCTAGTATCATTCTCAATCGATACCCATCTCAACCGAAGTATTTGTTTATTAAAGCGTTTACAATTGTGCAGCGTCGTATTGCACCGCATTCCCCCGAAGAAAAAGGACGGGCACTTACGAGCCGCGCATTTCACTCACACATGTCAAATCGCATCGTGAGTTTTACACTTCGCGAATTTTGAACTTCGAGTGACGTTGCGACATGCCCGTTAGCCAATACGGTCGTTCAAAATATTGGCCAGCGAAAAAGTGCTGTTTGGAGAACCGAATTGGATGCGACCAATAGGAAGAAACCACGCACTCCCAAATTATATCACAGTGTGTTTTGACTTCGTATGACCAAGGCGTCACGAGATTTCAAGAACCCTGACATACACCTGCTTGCTTACGTACTCTAGAAACGGCTGTTTATGATCACATTCTTGCAAACACCAGACACTGTGCGTCACAAAATCTTCCCGCACGAAGATGCCACGTTTTATGCTTGCAAACACTAGGGTTTCGCCCAATAAATTATACAGTCAATGACTAGTTCCGATTACAACGACAACATTACGCCAAATCGAAATCGATCTCGACCGCACGAAAAAAAGTTGGAGTTTGGGCCGTTGATGTGAAATGTCAAGGAGCGCGACACGATATCCTACGCTGCCACGGCTGATTCCCTGCCAAACACAAGTGAAAAATAGCCATAACACAACCAAAAACGAGCATTTGCCACATCAGCCTGTGGATAGAAATTAACACCCCCTCCCCAAAGCCTGTGATATTCGAAATATTGCCACCACCGTTAACAGACGGTTCAGCATTTTTGAGATGTTGGCGTGTGACTCTTTCTCTGCCCGTCGCGCGCCCCGTGGCACGCGACGGTGCCCTAAACCTGCCCGTTGTACGCCCCGTGGCACGCGATGGTGCCCTGCTCGTCGTGCGCCCCGAGGCACACGATCGGGCCCTACACTTAAACTTACCCGTCGTGCGCCCCGTGGCACGCGACGGGCCTTTCCGCACCTGTCCTCACTGCAGCCGCCCCTGACCTACCTGTGCCAACATATAGTAGCCGCTCTACGGCTTTCTTCCCGCCCAACCCCCTCCTCCTTTGTCTCCCTGCAGCCGTGGGGAGGAGGGTATGGGGGTGGCGGGTGTTGGAGCTTTGGGTCGCTTCCTTCCCTTCCCCTCCTCCTCCATTAGTTCCTATTGCTGCAGCTGCCGCTGGGGGGGAGGGTGTGAGGGTGTGGGGGAGAAGGGGGATTGGCACCGGGGTGGCGGGTGTGAGGCAGCCAGCAGACGTCCCTCCACCTCTCCTCTTTCCCCCCCCTCTCTGCTGCTCCTGCAGTAGTGTGGGGGAGGGGAAGGAGGAGGGTGAGGAGATGGAGTGGGTGACCATCCAGAGTTAGCCCGCCTGCAGTACCTGCTGTTGCTTGTTATTATTTTGCATGGTGTACCCCCTCAGGGGGCGTAACTATACTTCTACCTACAAGCACTTATGGGGGCGTGTCGAAATATAATTGACATATTTTATAACTGCTTGTAGTTGTAGTGTAGTTATTGTGCTTTGTAGGTGGTGCACCAATTTCATTTGCTTTCCTTGTATAAGTCTTGAAACTTTGTAATGCAAACCACTTTTCCCTTTTCAACTTTCTCGAAACCTAGCCAAGGCTCACAACTCACTCGACATACTAGTTGGGCCTAGGCTCCTAAGCCTAGGCCCTAGTTAAAACTCATTCCCTCGTTCTCATTTTCACAGTGCTGGCGTTCGAGGCCCTGGAGATGGCGCTGTCCCGCTCTCCCCACAGCAGCTGCGTGAGTGGTACGTGAGCCGTCAGGGTCGCGCTGCTGGAGCTGGGGGTGCTGCTGCGGGAGGCGCTGGTGCTGCTGACTCTGCTACTGGAGGTGTTTCTACTGGAGTTCCTGGAGCCGCTGGTCTCGGAGGTGCTCATACTGGAGGTACTGGAGCTGCTGAGGCTGGTGGTACTAATGGACCTGGAGGTGCTACTGTAGACTCTGAGGTTAAAGACCCTGGAACTGGAGGTGCGAGTTCTGGGGGTGCTGCTATTAGAGGCACTGAGGCTGGAGACCCTGGGACTGGAGGTGCCGGTTCTAGGGGTGCTGCTGCTAGAAGTGCTGGTCCTGGAGGTGCTGTTGCTGGAGGTTCTGGAGCTGCTGGAGGTGCTGGTCCTGGAGGTGCTGGCGCTGGAGGTTCTGGAGCTGGTGGAGGTGCTGGTAGTGGAGGCGCTGGAGCTGGAGGTTCTGGAACTGCTGGAGGTGCTGGAGCTACTGGTGCTGGTGGCCCTGCGCAGCCGCGACTGTTCTTCGCTTCGCCGTCGCCTTCGTCCCTGCCACCGCCTGACTCCGTGCTTCGCCAGGTTCTTAGCCTCCTGTCTTCTACTGGTCTTCCGTTACAGCCTGGCTCACCGTTGCCTGCTACTTCTCCTTACACTGAGCAGACAGAGGGTCTTACTGAGCGTCGTGAGCCTTCGTCTCGTCCTGTCTCACCTGTTCGCACTGATCGCACTGGTCGTCCTGGTCGTCGTGTTCCTCGTGAGCGTCCGCCGGCTGTCCCCGGCACACACCTCATGGCTCTGCGTTCTTTCTCTGCTGCGCAGCGTGTTCCGCTGCCGTCCCCTCCTGCGTCCTCTCTGCCTAACGTTCCAGACCCTGAGTCTGCCAACGCTCGTGCTGCTCACCCTACTATCACGCGTCTGCTAGCCACTATTGTCACTGACCCGTCGTTTGAGTTTGCTGCTGCGTCTACCTTAGTTGCTGAGCTTGTTGACTTTGCTACTGCTTGTCGTCTAGACTACGCCGCTATTCTTGTTGCTGAGTCTGAGTCTGCTTTTCCTTCGTCCGTCGGGGTGAGTGTGCTCTTGGCACGGACGTCCTTGAGGACAGGCAGGAGGAGTTTGAGTGCCTTGCAGCCTTTGCGCCTCATCTTGTGGACATGCTGCTTGCCCCTGAGGGAGACCCGGATCCTCCAGACATCCCTATCCCGCGCTCTTATGCAGAGGCGATCGCGGGTGAGTAATCCTCTCAGTGGCAGGCAGCCATGGATGCAGAGATGGCATCCTGGAAGTCCACATGCACTTACGTTGACGAGGTTCCCCACCTGGGGCGAATATCGTCATTGGTATGTGGATTTTCAGGGTGAAGCGGCCGCAAGGTTCTTCGCCTGTCTTCAAGGCGCGTTACGTGGCTCGAGGCTTTAGTCAGCGGGAGGGAGTTGACTTCTTCCAGACCTTCTCCCCCACCCCGAAGATGACCACTCTTCAGGTGCTGCTGCACGTTGCCGCTCAGCGTGACTACGAGCTTCACTCTCTTGACTTCAGCGCAGCTTTCTTACAAGGCAGCTTGCACGAGGAGATCTGGCTGCACCGCCCACCTGGCTTCACTGAGTCGTTCCCTCCTGGTACCCAGTAGAGCCTCCTACGGCCAATCTACGGTCTCCGCCAGGCGCTGCGTGAGTGGCATGACACACTAAGGACGAAACTTGCGACTCTTGGGTTTGCTCCTTCCACTGCTGACCCGTCGTTGTTTCTGCGCACCGACACTTCGCTGCCGCCGTTCTACATCATCGTATACGTCGACGACTTGGTCTTTGCCACTGCTGACACTGAGGCTCTCTCCCTGGTGAAGTCGGAGCTGTAGAAGAGACGCACGTGCACAGATCTGGGTGAGCTGCGCAGTTACCTTGGCTTGCAGATCACCCGGGACAGAGCACGCTGCACCATCACGCTGACTCACTCACACATGGTGCAGCAGGCCCTTCAGCGTTTCGGCTTCACCTGGTCCTCGGCACAGGCCACTCCTCTGGCTACAGGTCACTCGCTCTCAGCTCCACCTTCGGACGAGTCCGTAGAGCTGAGATACCCAGAGCTAGTGGGTTGCCTCATGTACCTGATGACCTCCACACGTCCTGACCTTGCATACCCTCTTGGCCATCTGGCTCGCTACGTGGCTCCTAGTAGGCACCAAAATATGCACATAGATGCTGGTAAGAGGGTACTGCACTACTTGTGCAGTACATCGGGCATGGGGCTCGTGCTTGGAGGACGGGGCGACGTTGTCCTCACTGGGCACTCGGACGCTTCTTGGGTTGACGACCTGACTACGCATCGGTCGTCACAGGGTTACACATTCGGTCTTGGCTCTAGCTCTGTTTCATGGCGGTCTACACGCTCGTCTTCTGTTCTCGGCTCTAGTTGTGAGGCTGAGATCTATGCCACAGCCCTGGCTGCACAGGAGTTACGCTGGCTCACCTACCTGCTGACCGAATTGGGAGAGCGGCCTCGTTCTCCTCCAGTTCTGTACATAGACAACAAGGCTGCCATTGCCTTGTGTCACGAGCTCAGACTGGAGCACAGAACGAAGCCAGTCGTTCTGCATTACTTCCTCGCGCGAGAGTTGCAGCAGCGTGGTCAGCTTCGTCTTGCTTACGTGGCCATTAGAGCCAAAACTTCTAATATATTCACCAAGGCACTTCCGTCTGGTGATCAACAGCGCTTTTATACTTTGTTCGGCCTTGTGCCTACGTTTCATCACTTGCTGTAGACTCTGTTTGTACAGTGATATATATATATATACATATATATATATACATACATACATACATACCTGCATGCTTGCTCTTGCTAGGTAATGATCACTGTGTTGATGTTGTTGCATATATACCTCTGCATGTGAACTAGCTTTGTGGCCCCTTGGTCTCCCCCACTTTGCCTATTGGGATGTGTCAAATTATATATATGCTATATATGTTTAAGCTGTAGTAGGGTAGCCAGTATGGGGTACAGTCCCATTAGGGTTTCATGTTTGTACCAAACTGTTCCTTAGTTCAATCATTCCTGCTAGTTGATTCCGACAGGTGCGCCAGTTAAATAGCCTCTTTGATCATCCCCATCTGTGAAGTTTAGAACGAGAATGAATGAACTATGAAAGAGTTGGGTACAAGTACTAACCCTAATTGGGTTGTACCCCTTATATGCTACCCCACTACAACCTACTCAAATGCATAAGCTATATGTTCTGACACACGCCCATAGGCAAAGTGGGGGAGAACAAGGGGTCACAAGACCAGTCAAGCAAAACAAAGCAAAGCAAGCTCAGGGTGGATCACAAAGTCACCACACATTCCGAGCACAAGTTCAAGGCCACAAGGCCAGTTCACATGCAGGAGTACATATATATATAAGGCTAGACAAGCAAGAGCAGGTATATATATATATATATATATATAACATTACAAGCAAGGTCAAGAGGTGAGCAAGTGAGGTAAGACAGGGACAAGATCTAGCCGAGTACAGAAGCGGTGATGAACACAAGGTGGAAGTGCCTTCGTGAAGACATGAGGAGTGTTGGCCTCAGAGGCCACGTATGCAAGTCGCATCTGACCACGCTGCTGTAGCTCACAAGCAAGGAAGTAGCAGAGAGCAATGTGCTTTGTTCAGTGCTCCAGGCGCTGCTCTCGACACAAGGCCAGCATGGCCTTGTTGTCTACGTACAGAACTGGAGGAGAACGAGTCGGCTCTCTGAGGTCAGTCAGCACGTAGGTGTGCCAGCGAAGCTCCTGTGCAGCCATGGCCCCTGCGTAGATCTCGGCCTCACAGTTGGAGCCGAGAACAGAAGACGAGCGAGTAGCCCGCCACGAAACAGAGCCGGAACCATGGCTGAAGGTGTAACCCTGTGACGACCGCTGCGTAGCCTGGTCGTCAGCCCAAGAAGCGTCTGCGTGCCCAATGAGGACGTACTGCACAAGTAGCGCAACACCCTCTTCGCTGCAGCCATGTGCTCCGGTCTGTGTCTCCCAGGAGCAACATAGCGTGCAAGAATGCTAAGAGGGTATGCAAGGTCAGGTCGTGTGCAGATCAGGTACATGAGGCAGCCAACAAGCTCTGGGTACGGGCCATTCGACTCTACGGACTCATCCGAAGGCAGAGCTGAGAGCGAGTGGCGAGTAGGCAGAGGAGTGGCCTTAGGCGAGGAGTACGTGAAGCCGAAGCGCTGAAGGACCTGCTGCACCATGTGTGACTGAGTCAGGGTAATGGTGCGGCGTGCTCTGTCCCAGGTGATCTGCAAGCCAAGATAGGTGCGCAGTTCACCCAGGTCTGTGCACGTGTGTCTCTTCTTCAGCTTGGACTTTACGTGGGCGAGTCCAGCAGTGTCAGCGGTGGCAAAGACCAAGTCGTCGATGTACACGAGGACGTAGAACGGCGGCAAAGAAGTGTCGGTGCGCAGAAACAGCGACGGGTCAGCAGTAGAGGGAGCAAACCCAAGAGCCGCAAGCGTAGTCCTCAGTGTGTCGTGCCACTCACGGGGCGCCTGGCGGAGACCGTAGACTGGCCGCCGGAGACTCCACTGGGTACCAGGAGGGAACGACCCAGTGAAGCCAGGTAGGCGGCGCAGCCTGATCTCCTCGTGCAGGCTGCCCTGCAAGAAAGCTGTGCTGAAGTCAAGAGAGTGCAGCTCGTAGTCACGGTGAGCAGCAACGTGCAGCAGTACCCGAAGAGTGGTCACCTTCGGAATGGGAGAGAAGGTATGAAAGTAGTCAACTCCCTGCCGCTAACTGAAGCCTCGAGCCACGTAACGTGCCTTGAAGACAGGCGGAGAACCCGGCGGCCGCTTCACCCTGAAAATCCACATGCCACTGACGATGTTCGCCCCAGGTGGGGGAACCTCGTCAACGTAGGTGCCTGTGGACTTCCAGGAAGCCATCTCTGTGTCCATAGCTGCCTGCCACTAAGAGGAGTAGGGACCCTCTATCGCCTCCGCGTAAGAGCGCGGAGTCGGGATGTCAAGTGCATCCGGGTCTCCCTCAGGGGTAAGCAGTACGGACACGAGATGAGGTGAAGCAGCAGCTAGACACTGGAACTCCTCCTGCCTGTCCTCAAGGACGTCCGTGCCAAGGGCACACTCACCCCCGACGGACGGAGGACAGACAGACTCAGACTCAGCGACAAGACTAGCAGCGTAGTCTAGGCGACAGCGAGCAGAAAAGTCGACGAGCTCAGCAACTAGGGCAGACGCAGCAGTGGACTCAAAGGAAAGGTCAGTGACGACAGTAGCAAGGAGACGCGTAACAGAAGGATTGGCAGCACGAAGAGAGTCCGACTCCGGGTCGGCAAGAAAAGGAAGAGAGGACTCAGGAGGAAAAGGCAAAGGGGCACGCAGAGGAGCAGTGGACGGACGCAGAGACATCCCGTGCGTGCCAGGGACAGGAGGAGGACGCGGACGCGAACCACGACCACTAGTGCGAGCAGGATGGACAGGCGACGCAGGGCAAGACGCAGGCGCACGACACTCAGCAAGACCTCCAGTAGGACCAGTGTAGGGAGAAGGAGCAGGCTGTGGGGAGGCCAGCTGTAACTGTAACTATGACGGGATAGGCTGTGGACACTCCAGTAGAAGGCGGAAGACCAAGCACAGAAATCCGCTCTATGTAAGCACAATACATGTGGATCTCAGGAAAAAACGGCTGGAAGTGCTCGGGGCATGCAACGTTAAAAACGAGCCGAGTACTTACGATCGAAATAGAAAAGGTGCCACTGCTGGACGTTGCGGCGCTGCACCGGCGCCATGTTCTCAGCAGCCAGCATGGGAATCTTCGATTCCCTGACGAGCCCGCCTGGGCCATGTGCCCACGTCTTGACCTGCGTGAAGAGGTTGCCCCGACGCTCGCCGACCTTGTCTTTAAGAATCCTCTCCCGTTCCGGGTGAGAGTTCATGACAAGGTTGAACGTTTCCTCAGAAACGTTCACCAGCTGATACGTACGGATGAGTTGCTGCCTCAACTCCTACGGCACAGGCCAGAAGTTAATCTCCCTCGGGGGAGCCTCAGCAATGAAGTAGAGAACCGCTTGGTTGCACTTTGCCTGCCATGCACAAGACGGAAATGCAAAGTGCAAGATATCGGTTGAAGGCAAGCATGTATGGATCCATGGCTCTACCAACCAAGCATCGGTTGCGAGGGTGGGTGGGTGGGAATACGAGGTTGCGAGCAAGAGTCAAGGTACAGAAGGTACGGGGGTGGGTGGGCGGGTTTACGAGGTTACGAGCATAGGATCAAGGTACGAGGGTGGGTGGGTGGGAATACGAGGTTGCGAGCGGAACATTGAAGGTATAAACGCATGAGAGGCGGCGGGTAATCAGAATCAATGCACACGGCTTACCGTGAAAAAGGTGAGCTCGGTAAGCGATTCCGGAAGCTTGGTCGAAGGTTCACGAGCATCTGGTCGAGGTGCTGGGGTTCCCGGATGAGCGAGGGGGGTGCCAAGGGAGCGAGAGGCGTTTGGCGCGAGCAGCGCTGGAATCATGGAGGTTGCCAGCGATCGTCCGACCGGCCCAGGTGCGACTGCAGGCGCCAGAGTTGAACGGTGATCGTTGAGGCCTCGCGAAGTGCTTGCAACGTTGACGGGCAGCGCGGAAGACGTTGAGGCCGGCCTGCTCGCCTGGAGCAATTGATTCGCCCGCTGACTCTCCTCCAGTTGCCGCAGAACGTCCGCCAATGTAACCTGCTGCAACTCGACCGTGCGCTGCTGATCAGAAGCTGCAGCTTTGGCTCTGTCGACAGGCTGAACAACTTCTGCAAAACACAATGCATATCACATCACAATCATACGGGCACCATACACCACAAACACGTAACACGTTAAAATAAATCAAGCGTCCATCTCTGCAAAAACAGAAAAAGAATGGCGGGTGTCTCATATAAGTACCTGTGGAGAATAGAACGAGAATGGATGAACTATGAATGAAGTGAGTACATATAGGAAACCCTAGTTGGGTTGTACCCCCTATGGGATACCCCACTACAGCCTACACAATAGCATAAGCTATATATATGTTCTGACACACCCCCATAGGCAAAGTGGGGGAGAACAAGGGGTCACAAGACCAGTCAAGCAAAGCAAAGCAAAGCTCAGGGTGGATCACAAAGTCACCACACAGTCCGAGCACAAGAGCAAGGCCAAAGGCCAGTTCACATGCAGGAGTACAGACATATATATATAAAGCTAGACAAGCAAGAACAGGTATATATATGTGACAGTACAAGTGAGGTCAAGAGGAGAGCAAGTGAGGCAAAACAGGTACAAGACCCAGCTGGGTGCAGAAGCGCTGATGGTCACAAGGCGCGAGTGCCTTGGTGAACACATCAGCAGTGTTGGCCTCAGAGGCCACGTACGCAAGCCGCAACTGTCCACGCTGCTGTAGCTCACGAGCAAGGAAGTAGCGAAGAGCAATGTGCTTCGTTCTGTGCTCCAGACGCTGCTCTCGACACAAGGCCAGCATGGCCTTGTTGTCTACGTACAGCACTGGAGGAGAACGAGGCGGCTCTCCAAGGTCAGTCAGCAGGTAGGTGAGCCAGCGAAGCTCCTGTGCAGCCATGGCCCCTGCGTAGATCTCAGCCTCACAACTGGAGCTGAGAACTGAAGACGAGCGAGTAGCCCGCCACGAGACAGAGCCGGAACCAAGGCTGAAGGTGTAACCCTGTGACGACCGCTGCGTAGCCTGGTCGTCAGCCCAAGAAGCGTCCGCGTGACCTGTAAGGACCACTGGACTCCGCCCTCCAAGCACTAGCCCCATGCCCGACGAACTGCACAGGTAGCGCAATACCCTCTTCGCTGCAGCCATGTGCTCTGGTCGGTGTCTCCCAGGAGCAACATAGCGTGCAAGAATGCTAAGAGGGTATGCAAGGTCAGGTCGTGTGCAGGTCATCAGGTACATGAGGCAGCCAACAAGCTCTGCATACGGGCCATTCGACTCTACGGACTCATCGGAAGGCAGAGCTGAGAGCGAGTGACGAGTAGACAGAGGAGTGGCCTGAGGCGAGGAGTACGTGAAGCCGAAGCGCTGAAGGACCTGCTGCACCATGTGTGACTGAGTCAAGGTAATGGTGCAGCGTGCTCTGTCCCGAGTGATCTGCAAGCCAAGGTAGCTGCGCAGTTCACCCAGGTCTGTGCACGTGTGTCTCTTCAGCAGCTCAGACTTCACGTAGGCGAGTCCAGCAGTGTCCGCTGTGGCAAAGACCAAGTCGTCGACGTACACGAGGATGCAGAACGGCGGCAGAGAAGTGTCGGTGCGTAGAAACAGCGACGGGTCAGCAGTAGAAGGAGCGAACCCAAGAGCCGCAAGCGTAGTCCTCAGTGTGTCGTGCCACTCACGCGGTGCCTGGCGGAGACCGTAGACTGGCCGTCGGAGGCTCCACTGGGTGCCAGGAGGGAAAGTCCCAGTGAAGCCAGGTGGACGGCGCAGCCAGATCTCCTCGTGCAGGCTACCCTGCAAGAACGCAGTGCTGAAGTCGAGAGAGTGAAGCTCGTAGTCGCGCTGCGCGGCTATGTGCAACAGCACCCGAAGAGTGGTCATCTTCGGGGTGGGAGAGAAGGTCTGAAAGTAGTCAACTCCCTGCCGCTGACTGAAGCCACGAGCGATGTACCGCGCCTTGAAGACAGGTGGAGAGCCCGGCGGCCGCTTCACCCTGAAGATCCACATGCCACTGACGATGTTCGCCCCAGGAGGGGGAACCGCGTCAACGTAGGTGCCTGTGGACTTCCAGGAAGCCATCTCTGCATCCATAGCTGCCTGCCACTGAGAGGAGTAGGGACCCTCTACGGCCTCCGCGTAAGAGCGCGGAGTCGGGATGTCAAGTGCATCCGGGTCTCCCTCAGGAGCAAGCAGTACAGACGCGAGATGAGGTGAAGCAGCAGCCAGACACTGAAACTCCTCCTGCCTGTCCTCTAGGACGTCCGTGCCAAGAGCACACTCACCCCCGACGGACGGAGGACAGACAGACGCAGACTCAGCAACAAGACTAGCAGCGTAGTCTAGACGATAGCGAGCAGCAAAGTCGACAAGCTCAACGACAAGAGCAGACGCAGCAGCGGACTCAAAGGAGGGGTCAGTGACGACAGTAGCAAGCAGACGCGTGACAGTAGGACTGGCAGCACGAAGGGAGTCTGACTCTGGGTCGGTAAGCACAGGAAGGGAAGACTCAGGAGGAGGAGGCAAAGGGGCACGCAGAGGAGCGGTGGACGGACGCAGAGACATCCGGTGCGTGCCAGGGACAGGAGGAGGACGCTGACGCGAACCACGACCACTAGCGCGAGCTGCACGAACAGGCGACGCGGGACGAGACGCAGGCTCACGACGCTCAGCAAGACCTCGAGTAGGACCAGTGTAAGGAGAGGGAGCAGGCAGTGGGGAGGTGGGCTCCAACAGTGACTGCGACTGGACAGGCTGTGGACACTCTACCGGAGGAGAAAGACCAAGAACCTGCTGTAGGAGCGGAACGAAGTACGGTCGAGGCCGCGCGGCAGCTCCAGACTCAGCAGGGACAGCACCAGCACCCTCAGCGGCAGCACCAGCGCCACCAACACCTCCAGCGGCAGGACCTCCAGCAGCACCAGCAGCAGAACCACCGCCAGGACAGAAAGCAGTAGCCTCAGCACCAACACCCTCAGCAGCTCCAGCTCCAGTAGGACTCGCAGGCCCAGCAACTCCGGGACCGGCGGCACCAGCACCCTCGACGGTCGAAGAAGCTCCAGCTCCAGCAGTACGCCTCCAGCGGCGAGCAAACCACTCGCGTAGCTCCTGTGGAGAGAGGGGCTCCCGCCGAGACGCAGCACCAGGAGAAACCCCAGGCTCAGCAGCAACAGACGCAGCACCCCCAGGCCCAGCAGCTCCAGACTCAGCACCCCCAGGCGCAGCAGCTCCAGACTCAGCACCCCCAGGCTCAGCAGCTCCAGACTCGGTACCCCCAGACTCAGCACACCCTAGCTCAGCAGCTCTAGGCACAGCACCCCCCGGCTCAGCACCCCAAGGCTCAGCACCCTCAGCAGTAGCACCCCCAGGCTCAGCACCCCTAGTAGCAGCACCTCTAGGCTCAACACCCCCGCGGACCGCACCCCCAGAGTCAGCACCCCCAGGCTCAGCACCCGCAGCAGCACCAGAGTCACCAGTAACCTCGACCGGGTCAACTGCGTCTACCTGGGACACACCTGAGGGGGCAGGAACCTGAGGGGGGAAGGGGTCTACCGGGGGGGGAACCGGTACAAGGAAGTCCGGCGGCGGGGGGAGGGAAGGAGTGCGGTAGGGGAAGAGGCGGTAGAAGGGGACTGACTCGTCGAACGTGACGTCCTGGGAGGACAGAACACGACGAGAGGAGGGGTGGTAGAACTGCCACCCTGGAGCGTCAGGGGGGAAGCCAAGGAAGACACAGGGAGCAGCACGAGGGGACAGCTTGTCCGCAGACAAGTCGCGGACAAACGCCCGAGATCCCCAGACACGGAACGCAGACGCATCGCCGACCTTCTCCGTCCACAGCAAGACTGGGGACATCGCGGGCCGAGAGACCCTGGGGTGAAGGTTGAGCTGATGCGCCGCGTACCGTACCGCAAACGGCCACAGAAAATGGGGGGCAGCCGCATGCATCATGGACGTACGAGCGACATCCATGACCATGCCAATGCGGCGCTCAGCAAACCCATTTTGTTGTGGAGAGTCCGGAAGCGTGAAGGTCTGGCGGATCCCCCGTGCACGACAGTAGTCTCGCAGAAGGCGAGAGGAGAACTCCCCGCCTCAGTCAGAGTGCAGACGCAGAACAGGAAAGTCCGAGACGAAGCTCCTCCTGAGCTGGAGACGAGCCTCGCGGATCCAGTCGATAAGCACCTCAGTGACAGCACCCTTGCAGCGCAAGGGGAAGACTGTGGTGTAACGCGAGTAGTCGTCAACCACCAACAGGAAGTAGCGCTCGTGACCCTGCCCACGGACGGGGGCTGGGCCCCACACGTCCAAGTGAAGTGTCTGCAGAGGAGCCTCCGTCGGAGGAAACTGGGAGGAGTGAGGAGCAGCCCGGAGGCGCCCCTCGACACAGGGGACACAGGAAGGTCCTGGTCCCGAAGGAAGGGGAGGGACAGACTGGGGAAGACCAGAGACAAGGACACGGGAAGCCATGCCCCGAAGACGGGGCAAGGAGGGGTGGCCAAGACGGTGGTGCCACAGAAGGGTCTCGTGAGACAGGAGGCGACACGAACAGGGGGCAGACTCAGGGCCGGACCAGGACGCAGCAGCAAACACCTGACCTGACGCAGCTACCTGACCAGACGCAGGGACAGGAGGAGACGCAGTGGTCAGGGTGTAGAGGCTCGACCCCGGCCGACGCAAGAACATGGCCAGGTGCCGGCCGGTGCGTGCGTCCGTGCAGTGGGTCACCCGCTGACTCGCAGGAGTGAACTGGTGAACCCCCGCATCCTGTAGGTCCGCACCACTCACCAAGTTCGTCGAGAACGAGGGAAGGTACAGACCAGACAGGGTGCCCGAGGGGGCAGCTGGACACGGGAGGACAGTGGAAAAGTGAGAGAGGAGAGGACCCCCAGAGGGGTCAGCCAGGGAGACCGCAACCGGCCGGCCAAGCGGCGTGAGGGTGGTGCGGTCTCGAAAGAAGGAGCGAGAAGCCCCGGAGTCAAGTGTGAAAGTGAGGGAGGACGAAGGCGACGCAGTACCTGAGAGCGCAGTCTCACCAGTACCTGAGAGCGCAGACGCACTGGCACCTAGAGCAGCAGCCTCACAAGCACCTAGCGCAGCAGTACCAATGCCCGGGTCGGGCGGGAAACACCGGTAACAGTCACCCTCCTCACTAATAGTCACAGCATACATAGCAGCAAGGATAGCATCAAAGTCAAGATCAAAGATCGCTACACCAGCCCTAAGAAGCTCATCCCAGCGGGGAATCTCACTAGCCTCGGGGAACTGCTGACGCCAAGCGTCCGTCAGGCGGCCAAAGCAGCGCTGGGTGGGGTGGGCACCCCCACACTGCTCACCCGCGCGGTCGCCGGAACGAAGGACGTAGGTACACGGACCAGCACCGCCACCCCTCTGACGCCCAGCGTACCACTCACGGAGCTGCTAGGGCGGAGGGATGTCCCGCGAACGCTGCTGCTGCTGCTGCTGCTGGCGCTGACCACTACCAGCGCCGCTCCGCTGCGAGGTACCACCCCGACCAGCTCCACCCCCTCCGCCACCACCGCCTCCTCCTGTGCCTCCTCCGCCGCCTCCACCTCCACCGCTGCCACCACCACCACCGCTGCCGCCACCGCCGCCGCCTCCGCCGCCACTGCCACCACCACCACCATCCCCTCCACCACTCCCGCCGCCACCCCCACTCCCTCCGCCGCCTCCACCGCCACCTCCACCGCCCCCTCCTGCTCCACCCGCACCCTTGCCCCCCTTGCCCTTGCCAGAGCGACGTCTCCCGCTAGGGGCAGACGCCGCACCGACCGACTCAAGACCAAGCAGGTCGGCAGCAGCAGCAGAGGCAACAGAGGGCAGCAGGGGGGAAGGAGAACACCCCTCAAAGATGGGGGTGCGAGGGTCACCACGAGAAGCTCCTACAGCGACGATGCTCTTCTCCGCCGCTAGGAGGGCCTTCTCGAGGAGGTCGACAGTGAGGGTGGTGGGACAGACTGAGAGAAAGTGGTCCCTGACTACGCGAAGAGAGTCAGGGAGGCGTGCGACTACGTAGTAGAGAGTGATGTACATGGGGGGGGGGTTCTTGGCGCAGAAATCAGCAGGAAGGGCGGCGCGGTAGCGAGTGTCACTAGTGCGGAGGTGCGTAATGAGGTCAGCGACAGTGGGAAAGGCAGAGAGGTCAGGAAAGAGGTAGGGAAGCATGAGACGGCTCAGTGCAGCAGTGGCAGGGGAAGAGTAGCGCGCAACTACAGCGTCGTACAAGGTCTGAGCACTCTTGTACTGACTAAAGTGCGCGCGCTCAGAGGTAGGGAGGTGGCGACGCACAGCAAGACGTGCAGCAGCATCGCGAGTGGCCCACTGAGAGCGAACAGTGGGGTCAGCATCAGCAGCAGGGGCAGGAGAGGCGCCAGAAGTGAGGTCAAAGAGAGAAAGGTCGTCTGCTCTATCGCACTGTAAGAACAGTTGCAGGTCGTCGACCCAGACCTCAAAGTCAATGGCGCGACCCTCAGCGTCAAAAGCTAGGACACTAGGGGTAGCCATGACAGCACTCGACGGTCTCACCAGACAGGACGGGTCGGGCCGCTCAGTAGCACAGCAGCACAGCAACACAGCAGCTCACCCGGCTCAGCAGCAACAGCAGCTCCGCGGGACCAGCGGCTCGGCTCCTCAGGCGGTGCAGGCGGCTCGGGCGGCTCGGGCGGTTCGGGCGGCTCGGGCGGCTCGGGCGGCTCGGGCGGCTCGGGCGGCTCGGGCGGCTCAGGCGGCTCGGGCGGCTCGGGCAGTCAGCGGCACAGGCGGCTCGGGCGACTCGGCTCCTCAGCTGCGCAGACGGCCCGGGCGGCTCAGGTTGCACGGCGGCTAACGGGCGGCGTGAGGGCCGGGACGGCGGCGTGCAGCAGGGACGGGCGGCGCACGGGCGGTGTGAGGCCGGGACGGCGGCGCACGGCTGGGACGGGAGGCGCACGGGCGGCTGGGAGCGGGGCCGGGACGGGTGAGGGGCCAGGACGGGCGGCGTCCTGGCGCCGAGGGGCCGAGACGGGAGAGCGCGGCCGGGGCGGGCGGCACAGGGCGGCTTGGGGCCGGGTCGGGCGGCGCGTGGGCGGTGAGGGGCCGGGACGGGCGCGCGCGGGCGGCTAGGGGCCGGGACGAGCGCGCGCGAGTGGCTGGGGGCCTGAACGGGCGGCGCGCGAGCGGCTAGGGGCCGGGACGGGCGGCGCGCGGGCGGCTAGGGGCCTGAACGGGCGGCGCGCGAGCGGCTAGGGGCCTGAACGGGCGGCGCGTGAGCGGCTAGGGGCCGGGACGGGTGGCACGCGGGCGGCTAAGGGCCGGGACGGGCGGCGCGTGGGCGGCTAGGGGCCTGAACGGGCGGCGCGCGAGCGGCTAGGGGCCGGGACAGGCGGCGCGCGGGCGGGTAAGGGCCGGGACGGGCGGCGCGCGGGCGGCTAGGGGCCTGAACGGGCGGCGCGCGAGCGGCTAGGGGCCTGAACGGGCGGCGCGTGAGCGGCTAGGGGCCGGGACGGGTGGCACGCGGGCGGCTAAGGGCCGGGACGGGCGGCGCGTGGGCGGCTAGGGGCCTGAACGGGCGGCGCGCGAGCGGCTAGGGGCCGGGACAGGCGGCGCGCGGGCGGGTAAGGGCCGGGACGGGCGGCGCGCGGGCGGCTAGGGGCCTGAACGGGCGCGCGCGGGCGGCTAGGGGCCGGGACGGGCGGCGCGCGGGCGGCTAAGGGCGGCGCGCGGGCGTCTAGGGGGGGCGCAGGGCAGGCCGAAAGAGTGAGAGCGAGGGCCCGGAGCGCGCTCCGGGCAGAAAAAAAGTTTCTCCTGCATGATCAAGCGTTTAGACTTGGAGAAAAACACAGAGTTGATAATATCCAACAGCCATGCGTAATGACATACGCTCATGCAAATCATGCAAGCACAAATATCACGAGCAGTCGGCAGGACGTTAGGATGACATGCACTCAGAATGACGTGCATCCAACAGCTTCTTGGGTGTTGAGCTTGGGGTTGCGGAGCCTGGGGGTGCTGAGCCTGGGGGTGTGGAGCCTGGGTGTGTTGAGCCTGGGGGTGCAGAGCTTGGGGGTGCTGAGCCTGAGGGTGCGGAGCTTGGGGGTGCTGAGCCTGAGGGTGCGGAGCCTGGAGGTGCTGAGCCTGGGCGTGAGGAGTCTGGGGGTGCTGAGCCTGCGGGTACTAAGTCTAGGGGTGTTGCGCCTGGGGGCACTGCGGCGCCTGGTGAGCAGTCTCCTTGGAGCGGCCACCTCCGTAGTCGCTCTGCTAGTGCCTCGCCACAGCGCTCTCGTAGTCGTGTCCCGCTCTCCCCACAGCAACTGCGCGAGTGATACATTAGTCGTCAGGGTCACACTGTTGGAGTTGGGGGCCCTGCTACGGGAGGTGCTGGCGTTGGAGGCCCTGGAGTTGGCGCTGCCCCGCTCTCCCCACAGCAGCTGCATGAGTGGTACGTGAGCCGTCAGGGTTGCGCTGCTGGTGCTGGGGGTGCTGCTGCGGGAGGCGCTGGTGCTGCTGACTCTGCTACTGGAGGTGTTTCTACTGGAGTTCCTGGAGCCGCTGGTCTCGGAGGTGCTCATACTGGAGCTGCTGAGGCTGGTGGTACTACTGGACCTGGAGGTGCTACTGTAGACTCTGAGGTTAAAGACCCCGGAGCTAGAGGTGCGGGTTCTGGGGGTGCTGCTGTTAGAGACACTGAGGCTGGAGACCCTGGGACTGGAGGTGCCGGTTCTAGGGGTGCTGCTGCTAGAAGTGCTGGTCCTGGAGGTGCTGTTGCTGGAGGTTCTGGAGCTGCTGGAGGTGCTGGTCCTGGAGGTGCTGGCGCTGGAGGTTCTGGAGTTGGTGGAGGTGCTGGTAGTGGAGGCGCTGGAGCTGGAGGTTCTGGAACTGCTGGAGGTGCTGGAGCTACTGGTGCTGGTGGTCCAGTGCAGCTGCGACTGTTCTTCGCTCCGCCGTCGCCTTCGTCCCTGCCACCGCCTGACTCCGTGCTTCGCCAGGTTCTTAGCCTCCTGTCTTCTACTGGTCTTTCGTTACAGCCTGGCTCACCGTTGCCTGCTCCTTCTCCTTACACTGAGCAGACAGAGGGTCTTACTGAGCGACGTGAGCCTGCGTCTCGTCCTGTCTCACCTGTTCGCACTTATCGCACTGGTCGTCCTGGTCGTCGTGTTCCTCGTGAGCGTCCGCCGGCTGTCCCCGGCACACACCTCATGGCTTTGCGTCCTTTCTCTGCTGCGCAGCGTGTTCCGCTGCCGTCCCCTCCTGCGTCCTCTCTGCCTAACGTGCCAGACCCTGAGTCTGCCAGCGCTCGTGCTACTCACCCTACTATCACGCGTCTACTAGCCACTGTTGTCACTGACCCGTCGTTTGAGTCTGCTGCTGCGTCTGCCTTAGTTGCTGAGCTTGTTGACTTTGCTACTGCCTGTCGTCTAGACTACGCCACTATTCTTGTTGCTGAGTCTGAGTCTGCCTGTCCTTCGTCCGTCGGGGTGAGTGTGCTCTTGGCACGGACGTCCTTGAGGACAGGCAGGAGGAGTTTGAGTGCCTTGCAGCCTTTGCGCCTCATCTTGTGGACATGCTGCTTGCCCCTGAGGGAGACCCGGATGCTCCAGACCCGGATGCTAAAAAATCCTTATACATCCTCACCTTTCCGTTTCGTCTGGCGTTTGCGCTTCTGCTTCGACGTAGTGTTAGGAGCACCGCCATGCATAGTAGCAACGGAACCCTTCTTGCGCCTAGGGAAGGAGCGGTCGTCGTCACCGCTGTCGTCGTCGGCCTCGCTTTCGCCACTGACGTTTTCGTCCGCATCGTCTGCTGCTTCTAGCGCCGGCGAAAGTGTGACAGGCAAGTTACCGTCAGCAGATCCAGCGTCTAGTATTGGGTCTACCTCGGGCTCTAATGGCAAATCGCGACCTACGTTAGCCTTGTCAGCACCGTGCTCGTCCGACGACAGCTGGTCGTCGACGAGATCTGGTGCGACCAAGTTGGCAGAGTCAGAAGTGGAGGAGCTCTTGCGGGTGAACTCAGCACTGACTTGAGAGAGCAAAAATTGAAGTTGTTCAGGCGACATCCCATGCAGATTTAAGGTCGAGTTGTCAGGCTGGTTATCGGCTGAACCTTCATTCGCAGCCGTAACAGAATGTCTTCGCCCAGGTAACGTAACACCAAGTGCGCCATTATTGTACCTTGCAGGCACCACAACGGGTCTTTGAGGGCGGCCTGGAGGAGGATCATTTCCAGGAAGGGTAATAGGGCGTTGGTTCACCATCTCGGCAGAAACAAAAACTGGGGTTTGAGCTAAATAGTCGCACAAACCATGTTTCTACAATCGTTTGCAGCTGAGAAAAATTGGCGGGGAGCTCCTGATTGGTCGTCGAAAGTGGTTGGAAGTCGCTGGGGCGATTGGTCGAGCTCTGTACCAAGCGACATTGTTGCTGTTGCAGTGCGACATGAGCAATATCGCACACCCTCACCGTGGGCTCACGACGAATCGCGATACCGCACTGCAGTCAGTTTCCGTGGAGTTGACCACGGTACATCCTCCACGTGGACCTAGACGAAGGTATCCAGCAAACGTGGCGACTCCAACTCAAAAGCAGGGGAAACACGGTGACTGTATTAGCTGGAAACATGAGTTTTAGGGAAACGAATTCAAACGCACGTCACTCCCTTCTCCCACAAAGTAGGTACACGATTGTGGTGCCTGCTTTTTCAAAATCTGTACAACAATCAGTACTCAATATATACAAATATACACAAAAAAAAGCCATCAAAACAGAAAATGGTTGAGGAATCATGTCTGGCCTGCAGACTCAAGCTGCACAAAATGAACAGCTCTAAGAATGGAAGCTGTCTCTACAACCATGTACCTTTGAGAAACCCCCTCTAAACTGAATTGCCGGCAGCCGGTCAATTCATCTAACGCGTCATGCTCGATATAATACCTCACGAATGCGAATTCGCGTCGATCTAGACCATGGCCGACATGGAATAGTAGCAGAACCTTGCCGTACCACTCCGATCCTGTACCTTGGATAGCAACATCACTGAACCAAACTTTCTTGTGGAATAGCGGAACCGCTCGGATACGGTGTGGGGTGCTAGAAAAAGCCTCGTCCGTCGCGGGTGGCATGGCCAACTCAACATGAACCTGTACAGCAGTTGTGTGCCACATATTGCATCATTAGTAAAGGCATAACGTAATTGTTGCCGGGCGTGCAACAAACAAATGCGTGCTAAGGATAACGTACGTAAATTGTGTCGAAGTTCGGGCCGTTGGGTACGTCGCGATCGATGGAACGACGAAGATATGGGAGGTCGTTATCTAGGCTGTCTAGATACAATTGGTCTCGCTTTGGGTCAGGCTTGGAGAATCCGACGTATGGGTGCTCGTGACGACGCGCGTAAACGATCAACCCCCATGAACTCGTAGAGAGTGTACGTGCTCCCGTCTTCAATGCCTGTACAAAGTTCATACAAAAATCAGAATGGTACCATCCTTCAACATGAGAAAATTAAGGCTTGATTGTCACTGTAATATATACGTACCTCACGCATTGCATTACTGTATTCGTGTGTAGTGTCCAAGTCGGCTTGAGGTAGCGAATCCAGTTGCAAGCGTAACTCCTCCGCTTGGATGATTTGTCCACCCGCGTCACGCTTGTTGGATGCACGGTATGGCCTCTTGATATGGTCCTTGTGAAAGTGCTCAAACATGCTTGCATCATAGTAGAGTGGAGGGCCTGCACGGCGAATTGCGTCAATGTAGTGACTCATCAAGTGGGTCTTGATAAATCCCCATTTGTAAAGAGGGAAGCTCTTTTTTAGAAGCTCAATTAACCTGCAAATACATTCACACAAGATGTAGTCAGGTCGAAGGGCATATTGCAATTATGTACATGCAATTTAGAAAGCGTACGTACCTCATGGATTGTTCCTCGAGTTTTGTCAAGGTTTCCTCGTCATAGTCTCTCGTCTTCCCACACGTGTGATACCACTCGATGTATGCCACAACGGCGTCCATGTGTGGTTTTGCCACATAGTCTCGAATGAGGAAAGGAAGGATTTGCATGACAGACCTGTGCTCGTAAGCTTGGAACGAAGCACCTAGACGGAAATACTCTCCAGATGGTAGGCGCAAACCATCAACCCGAAATGTCAACTTCAACTGCTTCAAGATGCTGCAATGAAGGAGAGAGAGATACATTAGTCTTATGCACTGTGGAACATTAGAAAGAATGGTGTCAAGCGATGTAATGTACTCGTCAATGGCGACGTGGTATTTTTTATCAATGACCCCTCTCAAGGCGGCAATAATGTGCTCCAGCATGCCAAGATCAGCCTGATGCATCAGGTGTGGCATCACCGCCATATATGGGCTGCCCCGCGGCTCTGACTCAAAACGGAAGCCATGAAGCGCGCACTGCGTTGGGTTTAGGATGGCAGGAGAGTGTTGAGTGAAACATGACTAGTATATGACGCAAGAACAGTGGATTGTTTTGCACATACCTCTACATGATGAGTGCTGTAGGTTTGCGGGTGAGGCCCCCCTCGTTGCCGTGCAGAGACGGCCTTGTAGATGACATCTTGTTCTTCAGATGAGCGATATTCGTCTCTCTGCGTGAAAGAGTCTAACTCAGTTTTGTGGACCTTGCATAAGGAACAGGGGTAGAATGTACCTAGAGACTTGGTGAAGGTGAGTTTGCACGTCTC
Source organism: Closterium sp. NIES-65 (assembly GCA_948144175.1). NCBI lineage: Eukaryota > Viridiplantae > Streptophyta > Zygnematophyceae > Desmidiales > Closteriaceae > Closterium > Closterium sp. NIES-65. The sequence goes on from CANXME010001361.1 coordinate 1,853,328, forward strand.
TGGGTAGTCCGCCACATAGGCGTATAGTGCTGGGTAGGCCGTGAAAACGAGACCAGACTGGTCATGCACACGGGTCCCCCTGAAAAATCGAAATGTGGGCAACGGGGCAAAGAGGTAAGACAACTAGAGAGAAGGGAAGCATGGGCACAGCAATCCGACGAGGAGGGTACGGGGATGAGAGGAGGGAAGTAAAGGACGCAAAAGGGCAGCGAGGTTGGAAGAATGCTAAGAGCGAAGCATGGGGCAGCAATCTGAGAAGGAGAGGAGAGAGATGAGTAGGAGGGCAGTCACAGAAGCAAGGCCCATAGTGTTGAAAGGAAGAGCATCATGTGGCGAGCATGGCGAGCAGGATAGGTCAGGGATGAGTATGGGGGCACTTACACGTGTGAAGCATCTTTCAATGGTTGAAGAACGAGGCGCAAGACATACTGGAAGATCTGCAGTCGGTCAACCGACGTGTACTCCGCCAGAAACTCCGGTAACGTTGCAATGAGCGCATGCCCGTATGGCTTCCAGCGATCCTCATGATGAATGTTTCCCAATGACATGTAGATGGGATGCCCCTTAGCTTTTCCTCTGCCGTCAGCTATTGTCTCATCCGACGAGAGAATGAGAGTGGCAACGACGTCGTCGATGCCGAGGCGATCCTGTTGGGGGGTTGGAAGAAGGCTTCTGAGGGAGATACAAAGACAGGATGTGAGGGGCTATAGTTACAGAGTTAAGGATAGTGAGAGAGAGGGATGTGCTTGGGACAGACGGTGTAGCAAGTACAGGTTGGGAGGGGCTACAATAACTGAGAGTGGGGCCAGATTATTGAAAGAAGTGCAGGGGAGAGAAGGAATGGCAGGGAGAGGTAGAGTGGGACTGGAAAACCAGAATGCGGGGCAAGGCGCGTGAGGGAAGCGCATGGGAGAGAAGGAATGGCAGGGAGAGGTAGAGTGGGACTGGAAAACCAGAATGCGGGGCAAGGCGCGAGAGGGAAGCGCATGGGAGAGAAGGAATGGCAGGGAGAGGTAGAGTGGGACTGGAAAACCAGAATGCGGGGCAAGGCGCGTGAGGGAAGCGCACGGGAGAGCCGGAATGGCAGGGAGAGGTAGATTGGGACTGGAAAACCAGAATGCGGGGCAAGGCGCGTGAGGGAAGCGCATGGGAGAGAAGGAATGGCAGGGAGAGGTAGAGTGGGACTGGAAAACCAGAATGCGGGGGCAAGGCGCGTGAGGGAAGCGCAGGGGAGAGACGGAATGGCAGGGAGAGGTAGAGTGGGACTGGAAAACCAGAATGCGGGGCAAGGCGCGTGAGGGAAGTGCATGGGAGAGAAGGAATGGCAGGGAGAGGTAGAGTGGGACTGGAAAACCAGAATGCGGGGCAAGGCGCGAGAGGGAAGCGCAGGGGAGAGAAGGAATGGCAGGGAGAGGTAGAGTGGGACTGGAAAACCAGAATGCGGGGCAAGACGCGTGAGAGAGGCGCATGGGAGAGAAGGAATGGCAGGGAGATTGTGGTATAGCAGAATGGGGAGCAGGGACATAGTGGGTGTGCTGGAAAATTTTATAAACGGCCAGGGAGGGGCAGGGAAAGGCGGGCATGGCAGAATGGGGAGCTGGGAGAGAGGTGGTGTGCTGGAAAAAAATATGACGGTGAGGGAGAGGTCGGGAGAGGCGGGCTTGGCAGAATGACTAGCAGGGAGAGAGAAAGAGTGCTGGACAAAATTAGGATGGTCAGGGAGGGGCAGGGAGAGCCTGGCATAGCAGAATGTGGAGCAGGGAGAGAGTGGGTGTGCTGGAAAAACAGGGCGTTGAGGGAGAGGTTGGGAGAGGCGGGCATGGCAGAATGGGGAGCAGGGAGAGAGGTGGTGTGCTGTAAAAAAATATGACGGTGAGGGAGAGGCTGGGAGAGGCGAGCATAGTAGAATCAGGACAGGGAGAGACGTGGTGTGCTGGAGAATTTTAGGATGGTTAAGAAGAAGTTGGGTGAGCCTGTTATAGCAGAATGGGGAGCAGGGAGAGGGAGGGTATGCGGGAAGAATTTAGGACGGTCAGGATAGGTGCATAGCAGAATGGGAGTAGGGGAGAGTGTGGGTGTGCTGAAAAACAATGAGGACGGTGAGAGAGAGGTTGGGAGAGGCGGGCATAGCAGAATGGCTAGCTGGGAGAGAGAGGATGTGCTGGAAATGCATCAGGATGGTGAGGGAGAGGTAGGGAGAGCCAGGCATAGCAGAACGGATAGCCGGGAGAGAGGTAGTGTGCTGGAAAAAAATCAGGATGGTGAGAGAGAGGTAATGGGAGGTTGGCATAGCAGAATGGGGAGCAGGGAGAGAGGGGGTGTGCTGGAATATTTATGAACAGTCAGGGATAGGTGCAAAGCAGAATGGGGAGGCACTCACTTGCACGTCGTTCCAAAAATTGCCGGTTTCGGGGGCGTCATACACCCTCACGCCCCTCACTCTCTTTCTATGCGCACGTGTAACAAGCGGATGGCTAAGTCTTGGTTCACTCAACAAATCTTGTAGGGCCTGCAAATGTTTAGCCATGTGGGAACGAGGGATTAGTGCGGCGCTAAAAAAAACAAGAGCAAACACTCCAACATACCTTCAAGCTGTCACAGTACCAAAAGGTCAAGAATGCCTTTGTTCCAACGCGAGTGACCCCCTTCTTCCACGAACGGTCACAGTCAGTCACTCTCGATTGCACATATCGGTACACATCTCGCGAAGATCTCCATTCCGCAACGTCCGCCCACGATGCGCCTTCATGGCTAAGAATCTTAAATTATCTAGCTACCGAATGTTGAGATACATGCTCTTGGAGAATCCAGCGTGCCAATTCGTCTTTGAAGGAGAATGGAGCTGCGGGGCGCGGATTAGATCCGTTGGGAATATGAGAAACTTCGTCGATCCCACTCGAGTCACTCATGCGTGCCATGAATGCCTCCGGATCATCGGCGGCACGAGCGGCTGCCGCATCTACACCGTCCTCATCGACTGGCTCATCAAACGTAGGTGGTACGAATATGTTTTCACTGCTGGAAGGACTCCACACGCGCCGACGTTGAGCGGGGGGTTGGATTGGTGGGGAATCTGACGCCTCTGCGCCTCTGGATGCAGCAGCTATTCTGCAAGCCGCACTACCTCTATGCGATTCTAGAGCAGAATACACGTAGAAAGGCCCCGAACTACAGTCTGGGCATTCCATAGTGGCGGATGCAGGACTAACTTCGGTGTACTGAAGGCAAAAAGAAAAACAAAGCATGAGTGATTTGCATCAATATTATACTCCCCTGGTTGAGGTGATGTGAAGCGTGTGAACACTTTAGTTGTCGTGAGATGTAGTGCTGAGACTGAGGTTCAAGTCGAAGGGGTGTGCATTAGGGCGCGTCATTCTAGTATCATTCTCAATCGATACCCATCTCAACCGAAGTATTTGTTTATTAAAGCGTTTACAATTGTGCAGCGTCGTATTGCACCGCATTCCCCCGAAGAAAAAGGACGGGCACTTACGAGCCGCGCATTTCACTCACACATGTCAAATCGCATCGTGAGTTTTACACTTCGCGAATTTTGAACTTCGAGTGACGTTGCGACATGCCCGTTAGCCAATACGGTCGTTCAAAATATTGGCCAGCGAAAAAGTGCTGTTTGGAGAACCGAATTGGATGCGACCAATAGGAAGAAACCACGCACTCCCAAATTATATCACAGTGTGTTTTGACTTCGTATGACCAAGGCGTCACGAGATTTCAAGAACCCTGACATACACCTGCTTGCTTACGTACTCTAGAAACGGCTGTTTATGATCACATTCTTGCAAACACCAGACACTGTGCGTCACAAAATCTTCCCGCACGAAGATGCCACGTTTTATGCTTGCAAACACTAGGGTTTCGCCCAATAAATTATACAGTCAATGACTAGTTCCGATTACAACGACAACATTACGCCAAATCGAAATCGATCTCGACCGCACGAAAAAAAGTTGGAGTTTGGGCCGTTGATGTGAAATGTCAAGGAGCGCGACACGATATCCTACGCTGCCACGGCTGATTCCCTGCCAAACACAAGTGAAAAATAGCCATAACACAACCAAAAACGAGCATTTGCCACATCAGCCTGTGGATAGAAATTAACACCCCCTCCCCAAAGCCTTTGATATTCGAAATATTGCCACCACCGTTAACAGACGGTTCAGCATTTTTGAGATGTTGGCGTGTGACTCTTTCTCTGCCCGTCGCGCGCCCCGTGGCACGCGACGGTGCCCTAAACCTGCCCGTTGTACGCCCCGTGGCACGCGACGGTGCCCTGCTCGTCGTGCGCCCCGAGGCACACGATCGGGCCCTACACTTAAACTTACCCGTCGTGCGCCCCGTGGCACGCGACGGGCCTTTCCGCACCTGTCCTCACTGCAGCCGCCCCTGACCTACCTGTGCCAACATATAGTAGCCGCTCTACGGCTTTCTTCCCGCCCAACCCCCTCCTCCTTTGTCTCCCTGCAGCCGTGGGGAGGAGGGTATGGGGGTGGCGGGTGTTGGAGCTTTGGGTCGCTTCCTTCCCTTCCCCTCCTCCTCCTTTCGTTCCCATTGCTGCAGCTGCCGCTGGGGGGGAGGGTGTGAGGGTGTGGGGGAGAAGGGGGATTGGCACCGGGGTGGCGGGTGTGAGGCAGCCAGCAGACGTCCCTCCACCTCTCCTCTTTCCCCCCCCTCTCAGCTGCTCCTGCAGTAGTGTGGGGGAGGGGAAGGAGGAGGGTGAGGAGATGGAGTGGGTGACCATCCAGAGTTAGCCCGCCTGCAGTACCTGCTGTTGCTTGTTATTATTTTGCATGGTGTACCCCCTCAGGGGGCGTAACTATACTTCTACCTACAAGCACTTATGGGGGCGTGTCGAAATATAATTGACATATTTTATAACTGCTTGTAGTTGTAGTGTAGTTATTGTGCTTTGTAGGTGGTGCACCAATTTCATTTGCTTTCCTTGTATAAGTCTTGAAACTTTGTAATGCAAACCACTTTTCCCTTTTCAACTTTCTCGATACCTAGCCTAGGCTCACAACTCACTCGACATACTAGTTGGGCCTAGGCTCCTAAGCCTAGGCCCTAGTTAAAACTCATTCCCTCGTTCTCATTTTCACAGTGCTGGCGTTCGAGGCCCTGGAGATGGCGCTGTCCCGCTCTCCCCACAGCAGCTGCGTGAGTGGTACGTGAGCCGTCAGGGTCGCGCTGCTGGAGCTGGGGTGCTGCTGCGGGAGGCGCTGGTGCTGCTGACTCTACTACTGGAGGTGTTTGTACTGGAGTTCCTGGAGCCGCTGGTCTCGGAGGTGCTCATACTGGAGGTACTGGAGCTGCTGAGGCTGGTGGTACTAATGGACCTGGAGGTGCTACTGTAGACTCTGAGGTTAAAGACCCTGGAGCTGGAGGTGCGAGTTCTGGGGGTGCTGCTGTTAGAGACACTGAGGCTGGAGACCCTGGGACTGGAGGTGCCGGTTCTAGGGGTGCTGCTGCTAGAAGTGCTGGTCCTGGAGGTGCTGTTGCTGGAGGTTCTGGAGTTGCTGGAGGTGCTGGTCCTGGAGGTGCTGGCGCTGGAGGTTCTGGAGTTGGTGGAGGTGCTGGTAGTGGAGGCGCTGGAGCTGGAGGTTCTGGAACTGCTGGAGGTGCTGGAGCTACTGGTGCTGGTGGCCCTGCGCAGCCGCGACTGTTCTTCGCTCCGCCGTCGCCTTCGTCCCTGCCACCGCCTGACTCCGTGCTTCGCCAGGTTCTTAGCCTCCTGTCTTCTACTGGTCTTCCGTTACAGCCTGGCTCACCGTTGCCTGCTACTTCTCCTTACACTGAGCAGACAGAGGGTCTTACTGAGCGTCGTGAGCCTTCGTCTCGTCCTGTCTCACCTGTTCGCACTGATCGCACTGGTCGTCCTGGTCGTCGTGTTCCTCGTGAGCGTCCGCCGGCTGTCCCCGGCACACACCTCATGGCTCTGCGTTCTTTCTCTGCTGCGCAGCGTGTTCCGCTGCCGTCCCCTCCTGCGTCCTCTCTGCCTAACGTTCCAGACCCTGAGTCTGCCAACGCTCGTGCTGCTCACCCTACTATCACGCGTCTGCTAGCCACTATTGTCACTGACCCGTCGTTTGAGTTTGCTGCTGCGTCTACCTTAGTTGCTGAGCTTGTTGACTTTGCTACTGCTTGTCGTCTAGACTACGCCGCTATTCTTGTTGCTGAGTCTAAGTCTGCTTTTCCTTCGTCCGTCGGGGTGAGTGTGCTCTTGGCACGGACGTCCTTGAGGACAGGCAGGAGGAGTTTGAGTGCCTTGCAGCCTTTGCGCCTCATCTTGTGGACATGCTGCTTGCCCCTGAGGGAGACCCGGATCCTCCAGACATCCCTATCCCGCGCTCTTATGCAGAGGCGATCGCGGGTGAGTAATCCTCTCAGTGGCAGGCAGCCATGGATGCAGAGATGGCATCCTGGAAGTCCACATGCACTTACGTTGACGAGGTTCCCCACCTGGGGCGAATATCGTCATTGGTATGTGGATTTTCAGGGTGAAGCGGCCGCCGGGTTCTTCGCCTGTCTTCAAGGCGCGTTACGTGGCTCGAGGCTTTAGTCAGCGGGAGGGAGTTGACTTCTTCCAGACCTTCTCCCCCACCCCGAAGATGACCACTCTTCAGGTGCTGCTGCACGTTGCCGCTCAGCGTGACTACGAGCTTCACTCTCTTGACTTCAGCGCAGCTTTCTTACAAGGCAGCTTGCACGAGGAGATCTGGCTGCACCGCCCACCTGGCTTCACTGAGTCGTTCCCTCCTGGTACCCAGTAGAGCCTCCTACGGCCAATCTACGGTCTCCGCCAGGCGCTGCGTGAGTGGCATGACACACTAAGGACGAAACTTGCGACTCTTGGGTTTGCTCCTTCCACTGCTGACCCGTCGTTGTTTCTGCGCACCGACACTTCGCTGCCGCCGTTCTACATCATCGTATACGTCGACGACTTGGTCTTTGCCACTGCTGACACTGAGGCTCTCTCCCTGGTGAAGTCGGAGCTGTAGAAGAGACGCACGTGCACAGATCTGGGTGAGCTGCGCAGTTACCTTGGCTTGCAGATCACCCGGGACAGAGCACGCCGCACCATCACGCTGACTCACTCACACATGGTGCAGCAGGCCCTTCAGCGTTTCGGCTTCACCTGGTCCTCGGCACAGGCCACTCCTCTGGCTACAGGTCACTCGCTCTCAGCTCCACCTTCGGACGAGTCCGTAGAGCCGAGATACCCAGAGCTAGTGGGTTGCCTCATGTACCTGATGACCTCCACACGTCCTGACCTTGCATACCCTCTTGGCCATCTGGCTCGCTACGTGGCTCCTAGTAGGCACCAAAATATGCACATAGATGTTGGTAAGAGGGTACTGCACTACTTGTGCAGTACATCGGGCATGGGGCTCGTGCTTGGAGGACGGGGCGACGTTGTCCTCACTGGGCACTCGGACGCTTCTTGGGTTGACGACCTGACTACGCATCGGTCGTCACAGGGTTACACATTCGGTCTTGGCTCTAGCTCTGTTTCATGGCGGTCTACACGCTCGTCTTCTGTTCTCGGCTCTAGTTGTGAGGCTGAGATCTATGCCACAGCCCTGGCTGCACAGGAGTTACGCTGGCTCACCTACCTGCTGACCGAATTGGGAGAGCGGCCTCGTTCTCCTCCAGTTCTGTACATAGACAACAAGGCTGCCATTGCCTTGTGTCACGAGCTCAGACTGGAGCACAGAACGAAGCCAGTCGTTCTGCATTACTTCCTCGCGCGAGAGTTGCAGCAGCGTGGTCAGCTTCGTCTTGCTTACGTGGCCATTAGAGCCAAAACTTCTAATATATTCACCAAGGCACTTCCGTCTGGTGATCAACAGCGCTTTTATACTTTGTTCGGCCTTGTGCCTACGTTTCATCACTTGCTGTAGACTCTGTTTGTACAGTGATATATATATATATACATATATATATATACATACATACATACATACCTGCATGCTTGCTCTTGCTAGGTAATGATCACTGTGTTGATGTTGTTGCATATATACCTCTGCATGTGAACTAGCTTTGTGGCCCCTTGGTCTCCCCCACTTTGCCTATTGGGATGTGTCAAATTATATATATGCTATATATGTTTAAGCTGTAGTAGGGTAGCCAGTATGGGGTACAGTCCCGTTAGGGTTTCATGTTTGTACCAAACTGTTCCTTAGTTCAATCATTCCTGCTAGTTGATTCCGACAGGTGCGCCAGTTAAATAGCCTCTTTGATCATCCCCATCTGTGAAGTTTAGAACGAGAATGAATGAACTATGAAAGAGTTGGGTACAAGTACTAACCCTAATTGGGTTGTACCCCTTATATGCTACCCCACTACAACCTACTCAAATGCATAAGCTATATGTTCTGACACACGCCCATAGGCAAAGTGGGGGAGAACAAGGGGTCACAAGACCAGTCAAGCAAAACAAAGCAAAGCAAGCTCAGGGTGGATCACAAAGTCACCACACATTCCGAGCACAAGTTCAAGGCCACAAGGCCAGTTCACATGCAGGAGTACATATATATATAAGGCTAGACAAGCAAGAGCAGGTATATATATATACATATATATATATAACATTACAAGCAAGGTCAAGAGGTGAGCAAGTGAGGTAAGACAGGGACAAGATCTAGCTCAGTACAAAAGCGGTGATGATCACAAGGTGGAAGTGCCCTCGTGAAGACATGAGGAGTGTTGGCCTCAGAGGCCACGTATGCAAGTCGCAACTGACCACGCTGCTGTAGCTCACGAGCAAGGAAGTAGCAGAGAGCAATGTGCTTTGTTCAGTGCTCCAGTCTCTGCTCTCGACACAAGGCCAGCATGGCCTTGTTGTCTACGTACAGAACTGGAGGAGAACGAGTCGGCTCTCTGAGGTCAGTCAGCACGTAGGTGTGCCAGCGAAGCTCCTGTGCAGCCATGGCCCTGCGTAGATCTCGGCCTCACAGTTGGAGCCGAGAACAGAAGACGAGCGAGTAGCCCGCCACGAAACAGAGCCGGAACCATGGCTGAAGGTGTAACCCTGTGACGACCGCTGCGTAGCCTGGTCGTCAGCCCAAGAAGCGTCTGCGTGCCCAATGAGGACGTACTGCACAAGTAGCGCAACACCCTCTTCGCTGCAGCCATGTGCTCCGGTCTGTGTCTCCCAGGAGCAACATAGCGTGCGAGAATGCTAAGAGGGTATGCAAGGTCAGGTCGTGTGCAGATCAGGTACATGAGGCAGCCAACAAGCTCTGGGTACGGGCCACTCGACTCTACGGACTCATCCGAAGGCAGAGCTGAGAGCGAGTGGCGAGTAGGCAGAGGAGTGGCCTTAGGCGAGGAGTACGTGAAGCCGAAGCGCTGAAGGACCTGCTGCACCATGTGTGACTGAGTCAGGGTAATGGTGCGGCGTGCTCTGTCCCAGGTGATCTGCAAGCCAAGATAGGTGCGTAGTTCACCCAGGTCTGTGCACGTGTGTCTCTTCTGCAGCTTGGACTTTACGTGGGCGAGTCCAGCAGTGTCAGCTGTGGCAAAGACCAAGTCGTCGACGTACACGAGGACGTAGAACGGCGGCAAAGAAGTGTCGGTGCGCAGAAACAGCGACGGGTCAGCAGTAGAGGGAGCAAACCCAAGAGCCGCAAGCGTAGTCCTCAGTGTGTCGTGCCACTCACGGGGCGCCTGGCGGAGACCGTAGACTGGCCGCCGGAGACTCCACTGGGTACCAGGAGGGAACGACCCAGTGAAGCCAGGTAGGCGACGCAGCCTGATCTCCTCGTGCAGGCTGCCCTGCAAGAAAGCTGTGCTGAAGTCAAGAGAGTGCAGCTCGTAGTCACGGTGAGCAGCAACGTGCAGCAGTACCCGAAGAGTGGTCACCTTCGGAATGGGAGAGAAGGTATGAAAGTAGTCAACTCCCTGCCGCTAACTGAAGCCTCGAGCCACGTAACGTGCCTTGAAGACAGGCGGAGAACCCGGCGGCCGCTTCACCCTGAAAATCCACATGCCACTGACGATGTTCGCCCCAGGTGGGGGAACCTCGTCAACGTAGGTGCCTGTGGACTTCCAGGAAGCCATCTCTGTGTCCATAGCTGCCTGCCACTAAGAGGAGTAGGGACCCTCTATCGCCTCCGCGTAAGAGCGCGGAGTCGGGATGTCAAGTGCATCCGGGTCTCCCTCAGGGGTAAGCAGTACGGACACGAGAGGAGGTGAAGCAGCAGCTAGACACTGGAACTCCTCCTGCCTGTCCTCAAGGACGTCCGTGCCAAGGGCACATTCACCCCCGACGGACGGAGGACAGACAGACTCAGACTCAGCGACAAGACTAGCAGCGTAGTCTAGGCGACAGCGAGCAGAAAAGTCGACGAGCTCAGCAACTAGGGCAGACGCAGCAGTGGACTCAAAGGAAAGGTCAGTGACGACAATAGCAAGGAGACGCGTAACAGAAGGATTGGCAGCACGAAGAGAGTCCGACTCCGGGTCGGCAAGAAAAGGAAGAGAGGACTCAGGAGGAAAAGGCAAAGGGGCACGCAGAGGAGCAGTGGACGGACGCAGAGACATCCCGTGCGTGCCAGGGACAGGAGGAGGACGCGGACGCGAACCACGACCACTAGTGCGAGCAGGATGGACAGGCGACGCAGGGCAAGACGCAGGCGCACGACACTCAGCAAGACCTCCAGTAGGACCAGTGTAGGGAGAAGGAGCAGGCTGTGGGGAGGCCAGCTGTAACTGTAACTGTGACGGGACAGGCTGTGGACACTCCAGTAGAAGGCGGAAGACCAAGAACCTGCTGAAGGAGCGGAACGAAGTACGGTCGAGGCCGCGGGGCGACTCCAGACACAGCAGGGACAGCACTAGGACCCCCAGCAGGAGCACCAGCGCCAGTAGCACCTCCAGCTCCAGTACCCCCAGCAGCTCCTGTAGCTCCATGACCGCCAGCACCACCAGCAGCACCCCCAGTAGGACCGCCAGCAGTAGCCTCATTGCCAACACCCTCAGTAGCTCCAGCTTTAGTCGTACCCGCAGGCCCAGCAGCTCCAATACTCCCAGTACGAGCACCTCCGGGACCCGCGACAGCAGCACCCTCAGTAGTCAAAGAACCTCCAGCTCCAGCAGCACGCCTCCAGCGCCGAGCAAACCACTCGCGCAGCTCCTGTGGAGAGAGTGGCTCCCGCCAAGACGAAGCACCCGGAGAACCTCAAGGCACAGGACCGCCAGACACGACACGAGCAGGTCCAGCTCCCTCAGGCTCCGCACCCCCAGGCTCAGCACCCCCAGTCGTAGCACCCCCAGTCGTAGCACCCCAACGCTCAGCACCCCCAGTCGCAGCACCCCCAGGCTCAGCACCCCCAGGCACAGCACCCCCAGCGACAACACCATCAGGCTCAGCACCCCCAGGCGCAGTACCCACACTTTCAGCACCTTCAGAGTCAGCACCCCCAGGCTCAGCACCCTCAGCAGCACCAGAGTCACCAGCGACCTCGACAGGCTCGACTGCGTCTACCTGGGACACACCTGAAGGGGCAGGACCCTGAGGGGGGAGGGGGTCTACCGGGGGGGGGGACTTGGCACAAGGAAGAGCAGTGGCGGGGGAAGGGACGGAGTGCGGTAGGGGAAGAGGCGGCACTAGGGGACCGACTCGTCAAACGTGACGTCCTAGGAGGACAGAACACGGCAAAAGGTGGGGTGGTAGAACTGCCACCCAGGCGCGTCAGTGGGGAAACCCAGGAAGACGCAAGGAGCAGCACGAGGGGACAGCTTGTCCGCAGACAAGTCGCGAACAAACGCCCGAGATCCCCAGACACGGAACGCAAACGCATCGCCAACCTTCCCCGTCCACAGCAAGGCTGGGGAGGTCTCCGGCAAGGAGACCCTGGGCTGAAGGTTGAGCTGATGCGCCGCGTACCGAACTGCAAACGGCCACAGAAAATGGGGGGCAGCCGCATGCATCATGGACGTACGAGCGACGTCCATGACCATGCCAATGCGGCGCTCAGCAATCCCATTTTGCTGTGGAGAGTCTGGAAGCGTGAAGGTCTGGCGGATGCCTCGTGCACGACAGTAGGCTCGCAGGAGGCCAGAGGAGAACTTACCGCCTCTATCAGAGTGCAGACGCAAAACAGGAAAGTCTGAGCCGAAGCTCTGCCTGAGCTGGAGACGAGCTGCGCGGATCCAGTCGATCAGCACCTCAGTGACATCACCCTTGCTGCGCAAGGGGAAGATTGTGGTGTAACGCGAGTAGTCGTCAACCACCAGCAGGAAGTAGCCCTCGTGACCCTGTCCACGGACGCGGGCTGGGCCCCACACGTCCATGTGAAGCGTCTGCAGCGGGGCCTCTGTCGGAGGAAACTGGGAGGAGTGAGGGGCAGCACGCTGGCGCCCCTCGAAGCAGGGGACGCAGGCAGGGGCAGGCCCCGGAGGAAGGGGAGGGAGGGACCGGGGAAGACCAGAGACAAGGAGACGGGCCGCCATGCCTCGGAGACGAGGCAGGGATGGGTGACCAAGGCGGTGGTGCCAGAGGAGAGTCTCGTGAGACAGGAGACGACACGAACAGGGGGCACACTCAGGACTAGACCTGGAGGCTGCAGCAAACACCTGACCAGACGCAACTACCCGACCAGACGCAGTGACTGGAGGAGACTCAGTGGTCAGTGTGTACAGGCTCGACCCCGGACGACGTGTAAACGTGGCCAACTGTCGGCCCGTCTGAGCGTCCGTGCAATGGGTCACACGCTGGCGCGCAGGAGTGAACTGGTGAACCCCCGCATCCTGTAGGTCAGCACCACTCACCAAGTTCGTAGAGAACGAGGGGAGGTAAAGGCCAAACAGGGTGCCAGAGGGGGCCGCCAGACACGGGAGGACAGTGGAGAAGTGAGCAAGGTCAGGACCCCCAGAGGGGTCTGCCAGAGCGACTGCAACTGGCCGACCAAGCGGCGTGAGTGTGGTGCGGTCTCGAAAGAAGGAGCGAGAAGCCCCCGAGTCAAGGGTGAAGGTGTGGGAGGCCGAAGCCGACGCAGTACCTGAGAGAGAAAACTCACCAGCACTTGAGGAAGCAGACGCACTAGCACCTAGAGTAGCAGTCTCGCTAGCACCTAGAGCAGCAGCCTCACCAGTACCTAGAGCAGCAGTCCCAATGCCCGGGTCGGGCGGAAAACACCGGTAACAGTCACCCTCATCACTAATGGTCACAGCATATATGGCAGCAAGAATGGCATCAAAGTCAAGGTCAAAGATAGCTACTCCCGCCCTAGACAGCTCGCCCCAGCGAGGGATCTCAGTGGCCTCAGGGAACTGGTGACGCCAAGCGTCCGTCAGGCGGCCAAATTAGCGCTGGGTGGGGTGCGCACCCCTACACTACTCACCCGCACGGTCGCCGGTGCGCAGGACGTAGGAGCACGGACCAGTACCCCCACCCCGCTGGCGTGCAGCGTACCACTCACGGAGCTGCTGAGGCGGGGGGATGTCACGAGTGCGCTGCTGCTGCTGCTGCTGCTGTTGGCGCTGACCACCACCGGAGTCGCCCCTCTGTGGAGCGCCACCCCGACCAGCTCCACCTCCTCCGCCTCCGCCTCCACTGCCGCCACCAACACCTCCACCCCTGCCACCACTCCCACTACCACCCCCACCCCCTCTGCCTGCTCCACCGCCACCTCCACCGCCCCCGCCAGCTCCTCCCGCGCCCTTGCCCCCCTTGCCCTTGCCTGTGCGGCGCTTTCCCGAAGGGGCAGGCGCAGCGCCGACCGACTCGAAACCAACGAGATCGGCCGTAGCAGCAGAAGCAACAGAGGGCAAGAGGGGGGAGGGAGAACACCCCTGAAAGACAAGGGTGCGGGGGTCACCACGAGAGTCTCCTACAGCAACTATGCTCTTTTCCGCTGCTAGGAGGGCCTTCTCGAGGAGGTGAACGGTGAGAGTGGTGGGGCAAACGGAGAGAAAGTGGTCTCTGACTACGTGGAGGGAGTCAGGGAGACGGTCGACTATGTAGTAGAGGGTGATGTACATGGGGGGGGGGGGGTTCTTGGCGCAGAACTCAGCAGGAAGCACAGCGCGGTAGCGAGTGTCACTAGTGCGGAGGTGTGTAAGGAGGTTAGTGACAGTGGGAAAGGCAGCAAGGTCAGGGAAGAGGTACGGTAGCATGAGGCAGCTCAGTGCAGCAGTAGCAGGGGAGGAGCAGCGTGCAACTACAGCGTCGTACAAGGTCTGAGCACTCTTGTACTGGCTAAAGTGCGCACACTCAGAGGTAGGCAAGTGGCGACGCACAGCAAGACGTGCAGCAGCATCGCGCGTGGCCCACTGTGAGTGAATAGTGGCGTCAGCATCAGCAGCAGGGGCAGGAGAGGCACCAGAGGTGAGGTCAAAGAGAGAGAGATTGTCTGCCCTATCGCACTGTAGGAAAAGCTGCAGGTCATCTATCTAGACGTCAAAGTCAATGGCCCGACCCTCAGCGTCAAAAGCGAGGACACTAGGGGTAGCCATGACAGCAGGAGACTAGCAGCGCGAACAGTGGGGTGAGGGCAGTGCAGTGACAGAGGCGCTGGTCTTACCGGACAGGGCGGCTCGGGCGGCTCGGCTGCAGGGCGACTCGGCGGCTCGGCAACTGGGCGGCTCGGCGGCTCGGCTGCTGGGCGGCTCGGTGGCTCGGCTGCTCGGCTGCTGGGCGGCTCGGCTGCTGAGCGGCTCGGCGGCTGGGCGGCTCGGCTGCTGGGTGGCTCGGCTGCTGGGCGGCTCGGCGGCTGGGCGGCTCGGATGCTCTGCTGTTGGGCGGCTCGGCCTCTGGGCAGTCCGGCGGGGCCGCAAAGGAGGCGGCGGGAGGGCCGCTGAGAGGGCGGCGTCCGGGGCCGCTGAAAGGGCGGCGTCCGGGGCCGCTGAGAGGAGGCGGCGGGGCCGCTGAGAGGGCGGCGTCCGGGACCGCTGAGAGGAGGCGGCGGGGCCGCGGATAGGGCGGCGTCCGGGGCCGCTAAGAGGAGGCGGCGGGGCCGCTGAGAGGGCGGCGTCCGGGGCCGCTGAGAAGAGGCAGCGGGGCCATTGAGAAGGGCGGCGACGGGGCCGCTGCAGAGGGCGGCGACAGGGCCGCGGGAAGGGAGACGACGGGGCCGCTGGAAGGGCGGCGTCAGGGTCGTGCAAGGGCGGCGACTGGGCCGCTGGTGAAAGGGCGGTGAGGGGCCGCAGGGAGAGAGGGGCGACGAGCCGCGAAGGGCGGCGGATCGAGGGCCGCAAGGGCGGCGGATCGGGGTCGTGAGGGGTCGCTAAGGTGCCGTGAGGGCGGCTAGGGCGGCGCGACGCGGCCATTAGGGCGGCGCGACGTGGCTGCTAGGGCAGAGTGATGGGCCGCAAGGGGTCGCTAAGGGGCCGTGAGTGTTGAAATGAACGAGAGGAAACTAAGTTTTAACTAGGGCCTAGGCTTAGGAGCCTAGGCCCAACTTAGGTATCGAGCGGGTTTTGTGCCTAGGGAGAAGTTCGAGTGAGTTGAGAAGAGTTGGGAAGGATGGTTTCACTATGGGTTCAAGGAACATATAGCATAGGAAACAAAAGAAGAGGTGCACCACCTACAAATTTAATAACTACACTACAGCTAGAACTACATGCAGTTATAATTAAACATAATTCTGACAGTGAGAGGCCGTGGGAGCGGCGCGACGGGTCCGCTAGGGATCGTGAGAGGAGAGACCCACGGAGCGCACTCGGGCCTTGACTGAGCGCAATCCGGGCAGGAAAAAAAAATCGAATCGGTGGGCCCTATGAACAGTTCCCACGAGGGAACCTGCTCTATACCATGTGAAGTTTAGAACCAGAATGAATAAACTACCGTAATACCCCGGATATAAGCGCACATGCGCTTATAATAAAACAGTGTTTTTTGGGGGGGTGCGCTTATAATTGAGTCAGATTTATAAGCGCATGTGCTTATATACAAACAAATACAAATTTATAATTCATTGGCACCAAACTGTACATCTCCTTGCGATTTCAATCGAATCAAAGGCGTAACAAATTACCCATACAGATCATACACCTTAGTAAACTAACATCAGAGTAAAGCAAAATATTACTCTGACGTGCCTGAGTTTTTTTCCCAAAACATAGGGTTACTCTGACAACTCAGAGTGAGGCGTAGAACAACCCTAGATTTCAGAGTTGGCAAAAAAACCACTATGGAATTCAGAGTACCTAAAAAACAAAAGTAGGCCCTGATGGGGATGTGTCAAATTATGTATATGCTATATATGTTTAAGCTGTAGTGGGGTAGCCAGTATGGGGTACAGGTCCAGTTAGGGTTTCATGTTTGTACCAAACTGTTCCTTAGTTCAATCATTCCTGCTAGTTGATTCCGACAGGTGCGCCAGTTAAATAGCCCCTTTGATCATCCCCATCATGCCAGTGGAGTTGATCAACTTGATATGCTAGGGCCAGTTCTTTAAACCAGTTTCTATGGGGCGTACGCCTTCCCAAGGGTAACGGAGGCGTGCAAAGGTTTCCTCAGGCTGGACGGAATTCAGCCTTCAAGTGCTAAGGCAGAAGGGAGCTTGACTTTCATGCCTTCTTTTGTGCACATTTCACCCTATTTCTTTGCAATTGCAAGTACCGTAAGCCCCCGGATAGAAGCGCAGGCCTCGGATAAGCGCCGGCGCTTATAAAAGGATGAGGGCGCTTATATCTGGTCCTCGATTATATGCGCGCTCCTGAAGGCTTACGGATTATAAGCGCCACCCTTTGTAATATTTTTTATATATTTTACTGGAAATGCTGTAACGAAACGTAATATTGCACCCCCACATTCAGAATTTCGAAACCCTTCCCCTTCGTGTGACTCAATGCCTTCGCGTCCAGTCAGAATGAGCTGTCATGGGTCAAACTGACTCAACCACTCACTGCCAATTTACGCGAAATTTACATTCGATGTCCTCTACAATATCGATTCGTTTCAAATCGCAAGGACGAGATGAACACTCGTTATAAGCCCCGGCGCTTATAAAAATCCTCAAATATAAGCGCACCCCCAAAAAAACAGTGCTTTTTTACACCCCCAGGGGCGCTTCTATCCGGGGGCTGACGGTACGGTACTGATTTCATTCTTGAAAAACAATGCACCATTGACAAGTTACCTACTTACATCCACACACATCTCCGCTCTTCAGAAATCACAACACTGCATGGCATGGACCAATGGCAAGTACTACACTTGCACCCAAATGCTTATTTCACCTTTGTCACAACCTTCCCACAGAGAGCGAACTGGTTTCCCTCACGTGCCACAACTCCGTAAGATGATCCTTCCCGTATATAGTCAGCAACAATATCGCGGGCGCCGTCCTCCCTACCAGCAGAAATATCTTGGTTCAACATGAAGCTGTAACGCTTACGGGGTCCATCCTTAGTGATGTTAACCCAAGGAGGATTGTTAAAGCTTGCGACGAAGCAGGACGATGCAAAACCCACCCCCGGAAGATCTCCTCCTTTGAGGTTTAAGAGAAGGTACCTGATGACAACTCTGTAGGCGTTAGCATTGTACCTGCAAACAGGGCAAAGGGACGATAGTCAGAAAACACTGCCGTGGCCCATCATGCTCCTTCAGAAGCACTGCCAGCGACTCTCAGAGGGCACCGATGCAGCCATATGATAGCACCAAAATGCTCCTCCCTCTCCAGTGCCAACACTACTAGTTCAAGACCCGCAAGAGCACCGTGTGACACGGCGGTTGCTTGAGGACGTCTCAAACACAAATGGGAACAATTGAACGAGGGAACGGCAGCTTACTTCACCGCCTTCAACAGCATTTTCCCCGAAGCTCCTGCGTCACCGACCACCTTCCCTTTGCGCTTGGTAGGACGCAGCTTGACCACATATTTCACTGGTAACGGGAGTCATGGGGGTGGGGATGGGGAAGATGGGAAGTTGGTGGCTGCTGACTCAAGTTTCTGAGCTGGGGAATGTGAAGGATCGGGAAGCCTGCGAAAGCGAATGTTGGAACTGATGTGGAATTATCCAGCACACGCCGCTAACTGTAGCACACACACCAGCATGCACATCAAGTGCAAGCACATATCAGCTATAGCAAGTCCTCTGGAAAATGTTGCTTGGGTGCAAACTGCCTCGAGGTAACCTACACAAACTGAGCGGCGCGGCGAGTGCACTACTGAGCATTCGCACTGCGCTATGTGCACGGCGAGAGGTATACGCAATGTATCACAACCACCTGCAAGTGTCTATGCGGCTCACGGCGATTGTATTAACCAGTCAACGCGACAAAGTGGCATTGCTGCCAGCATGTTTGCCGCCTCTAAAACCGGAGACCGTACCACTGACGGCTAAGACACTTACAGATTGTCTTTCCCTTGTTCACCAGAGGCCTGGCCTGAGCGGCAGAAGCGGCAGAAGAGCCGCCGTCATGAGTGAGGAGAGACGCGCCGTATGCAGTGCAGACAGTCACACCTGTAGGTCGGGAATGCAGGTAGGCAGGCAGGGCAGGCATGGCAGGCAGGCAAGCAGGTGTGGGCAGGCAACGATTTGAGACTTGTCATTGTTCTGACCGAAATTGAATTGAAGCTGTTCCTCCCCAGAAGCCCCAGCAAGAAGCCCGAGGGCTACTCTCGCAAAATGCTTGAGATTCAGGGCTTACAGAGCAGCATGATGTACATGAGAGATGGTACGCGGCGTTCCATGCTGATCCCAAAATGCTTCGTAGCCTTGATTTGCCAAATACGAGCCAAGTGTGAGAAGATTTGTGCGACATGTTGGATATCCCAAACATTTTAAATGTGCGAACCCGGCGCGTGGCATGGGGAAGCACCTGCACACAGAAGAGGAACCCGGTGTACGGAAGGGACCCGGGGGTACGAAAGGGAAGCCCGGTGTACAGAAGGGGCCCGGGGGTGCGAAAGGGAAACCCGGTGTACAGAAGGGGCCCGGGGGTGCGAAATGATAACCCGGTGTACAGAAGGGGCCCGGGGAGAGAAAAGGGAAACCCGCTGTACCAAAGGGGAACCTGGAGCGAGACTATTCCAGGGTCCCCCCAAAAACCTTGTTGAACACATCCGGGTTCCGAAATGCACCTGAAATTCGCTCAAATTCAGGAAACTGAAAATCTGTGTAAGGATTTACAAAGCTTTTTATAAGAGTACAAGGAATACGAATATATATAATTAAACTGTTTTGCTATTGCGATTCGATACAGTGCGACTCGGGCAACTGCTTAATGTCGAGTCAGTTGTATGTCCTTGCTGTCGCGCTGCATTTGTCAAGTCAAAGGTCGCTGACCTTTGACCTTCTCGTAACCTCCAGCGGTTACCCTAACCTCCAAGGGTTGACTCGCGATGCTTCGATTTGAGCTGCTTCGCTTTGTGTCCTGAGTTTCGACACGACAGAGGCGTTTAAGTCTTATTGTTCCCAACACTCCCCTTCGCTTCTGGAGTGTCGCTGATGGTGACGTGGCTTTGTCCAGTCAGCAGCATGCAGTACTCGAACTTCTGTTTTCCGAGCTTCTTGGTCAAGTAGTCGGCTGCCATTTCGGACGTGGGACAGTAGGATAATTCGAGTTTCCTTTTCTCGATCTCGTCTTTCACGAAGAAGTATCGCAGGGCGATATGCTTCGTTCTGTTCGCGAATCCGCTCTTGTTGGCGATGCGAATCGCAGATTGGTTGTCGCAGAACAGGGTGAAGTTGGGTAACTCGGCTAACTTTGCTTCTTCCAGCAGCTCGCGAAGGTAGAGTCCTTCCTTGGTGGCTGAGTAGAGGGCGATATATTCTGCTTCAACTGAAGAGAGAGCGATTAGTTCCTGCTTGCTCGACTTCCAGGAGATGGGTCCGATAGGCTCGAGACAATAGATGTAGCCGGTGCGAGAGTGCCTGTTATCTGAATCGCCGGCATGATCGGCATCGACGTAGCCGATTAGTTTCGTTGACGTAGTTTCACTCTTGTAGTAAGTCAGGCCGATCGTCGGAGTGCTCACGAAGTAGTGTAGTGCGCGGTCGAGCTCCGCCAGGTGCTCTGCTTCGGGTTTCTTGAGGTAGGTGGCGAGTTGGCTTGCGGAGTAGGACAGATCTGGTCGGCAGGTGACGCCTGCGAAGAGGAGGCAGCCCAGCTTCCTCTGGTAGTCGCGTATTCCGGCAGCTTTGAGTGGAGCGGAATTTCTTTTGTCATTTCCTGCCGTGTAGCGGGATGGCGTGACGATAGTGGTAGGTGTGAGCGAGAAGCGCTTGGCGATAGTGTCGGTGTCAAGAATAATATATATTTCTATATATTGTTTTGTAACTGCCTGTAGTGTAGACTACTGTAGTTATATAATGTTCTGTTTGGTGGTGCACCTTTCTTCTTGCCTATTTGTACTGCTCGCTCTATATTGAAACCCCTCACTTTCTTGCAATCTTCTCGACTTACCTAAACCCACTCGAGCTCAACTCTCCTCCCAACTAGCTATGGCTTCTTAGCCTAGCTCAAGTTTTGTCAGTCGGCATATTTCTCGGCGCTGAGGTAGATGGCATTCTCTTCTTCGCGGATGTTGAGTCCGAGATACTGAGCGACGGTAGAAGAAACCGTGAGCGTGAGGTCCTTCTGCAGCTCCCCTTCGAACCAGGTGGTGACGTCGTCGGTGGAGCCGATGTAGAGCAGGTCGTCGACATAGACGATCAGCAGGATGTAGTCGGTATCTTTAGTGAGTCGATACATCCCTTGGTCGTGAGGCAGTTGGCGGAATCCGATGCGAGTGAGGCGGGTGTGTAGGTGCTGTTGCCACAGCCGCGGGGCTTGTTTGATTCCGTAGAGCGATTTCAGTAGCTGGCAAACCTGATTGGGTTACCCGTGAGTACCGTGTGGGAGTTTGACGAAGATTTCGGCGTCGACGGGTGCGTAGAGGAATGCGTTGGCGACATCAATTTGTCGCAGCTTCTTCTTCTTCATGGCGGCAACGGCGAGAAGAATTCGGAGAGAGGTATGTCGGCTAACCGGGGCGAATGTCTCGGTGAAGTCTCGTCCTTGCTCCTGGTCGAATCCACGTACGACCCATCGTGCTTTGAATTTCTCGATCGTCCCGTCTGCTTTTGTTTTGATGCGGAAGACCCATTTCCCGGTGAGAATGTCTCAGAATCCCAACCACTAGACCATTGGGATAAAAGGGCTTGTTTCAGTAGCGGGTCAGTGCGCCCATAACCCCCCAGGCAAATGTGCCTGTAACCCTTCCCTAGGATCGATCTGGATTACCAGTGGATCTCTGACAGAATGGTCTTGTTCCTTGCCACGCTTGCGGGAACGACCTTCCAGGTGTTGCGTTCCTCCAATGCCTTTTATTCTCTGTCCATGGCTTCACGCCATTTCTCCATGTGTCCCCCCCCCCAGAGCCTGCTGAACCGTCGCAGGCTCTTTAGGAAGTGCGTTGCCGTGGACTGCGGTGACGAGGCCAAGGATTTGCAGTCCAGTCTGTGAGTATCGGGGGAGTGTTGGATCCTCGGGATAAGCTGCTTCGTCTCCCGCTTCTGGGTCGGGTATGAAATTCGGCCCTATCCGTTCTGCTTCGTTTGTGTTGACTTTCGCAGGTGTTACGTAACCGTTGTCGGCGAAGTGATAGAAGACTTCGGCGTTGACACTGTCGCGAGGATTTTCTTCGTCCATTGGCACGTCGACGGAGCAGAACGGGAGAGGTCCGGCTTCTTCCGATGCGTTGTCGACGTTCTGTTTGTCCCAGTCTGCTTCATCCGCTGCTGAGGCGAAGGCTCGGTCACCACGAAAGCCACCTGTGGGGTCCTGATTCTCGTGCAAGTTGGCGAGGTACGTCTGAATGGTGAGTCGCTCGTAGATGATCACATCACGTGCTGCTACTGTTTCCTTTGAGTGGACGTCGAAAATTTTCAACGCGTTGTAATTCTTTTCGATGCCGAGGTGTAGTCCCCACTGTGCCCGTTGTGAAAATCTTCCCGCTCGTGCTTCTGGGGGTCGGTACTGTACCATGCATCCGAAAACTCGTAACATTCTTGTGCTGCCCTGCTTCCCTGTCCACAGCAGATGCGGTGATGCGTTGTTCGGGAGTGAGGACGACGATAGCAAGTTGTGCAGCATGACAGCATGGTCCATTGCTGCAGGCCACTGGTGGTTGGGTAGCCGCATGCCACGTAGTAGTTTGCGCATGCTGTTCTGCAGAGTCCTGTTCATTCTTTCTGCGACACCTTGCTGCTGATGGGCGTAGGGAAGGGAGAGGAGTTGCTTGATTCCTCTTTCCGCCAGGTACTGCTTGAAGCGCTGAGAGGTGTATTCTCCTCCTCCGTCTGACTGGAAGCTTTTCAGCTGTGTTCCTGATTCTCTCTCTGCTACCGGTAGCGAAGCGGCGAACGCTGCGAGTGCCATCTCGCGGGTGGGTAGGTTTCGGTGCCAGACGTATCGAGTGGTGGCATCGATGAAGGTTATCGTGTAGTTGAGGTAACTTGTCCTGGTTCTCGATTGAAGAGGATGTCGCTGTACACTTTCTCGAATGGTGCGTACGCGGGTGCGCTCGGGTTGTGGTGAGAAGCAAACGGTCGATGGGGTAAGTCGGCTTCGGGGCAGTTGAGGCAAGTTCCTCGTGCCCGTTGAAGTTCTCTGCCGTCGGGTAGTAGTAGCGAATTGTGAGGATCTAGGATCGAGCTCAGAAAAGAGTGTTTGAATTGAATCGAATTGAATGATCACCTGGGTACAACACGAGGCTATATATAGGCTCGACACAAGGCCCCGTAACCAGGTGTTACGTGAAGGTTCCGCGGGTCGCGAAGCGTCCGGAACAGATCCTTCCCGAATTCGGTAGAAGGCAATTCGGTGGCAACCGAAAAGCCAGAATTCGGTGCACGCAACCTAGCTCGGTGCTATAACTATAATAAAATATAGGAAAGCACCTAGCCTAGGAAATCAAGCAATTCATGCATGCATATAATTATCCTATGCTAGAAATAGCATGATAAAGTAAAGGCAAGCAAGCATAGCTGGCATAAGCCGTCGTTCTCTCACATGTCCCCCCCTCAAAGCTGGGTGGGGTGAGCTACACCCTGCTTGACAAGATAGTCCTCGAGAGCACGGCATGCGTTGCCCATATCAACTTCTGCAACCCAACTGTCCTCAGTGGGGTCGTATCCCTTCCAGCGTATCAGGAACTCGAGGGTCTTGCCGCCACGGCGCCGATGAGTGAGAACGCGCTCCACTTCGTACTCGGGCTCATCCTGTATGAGAACAGGTGGTGGTGGCGGTAGCTGCCGTCCGTGGAACTGTTGGTTGGGGTCCTTGTAGGGCTTCAGTAGTTGCACATGGAAAGCATTGTGAAGCTTCCACATATCTGGTAAGCGCAAGCGGAATGTAACTGGTGTCACCTGTGCCTCAACGAGAAAAGGACCACAGAAGCGAGGCCTGAGTTTGGATGGGAGGTGAGACAGGCTCAAGTTGCGCGTGCCAAGAAGCACCTGATCTCCGACTGCTACTGAGTGATCACGTCGCTGACGATCGGCATACTGCTTCTGGGAGGTCTGCATCGTGGTGAGTCGTCGCTGAGTCTTCTTCCATAGCTGCTGCATGGTGGTGACGAAGTCATGTGCGGCTTGGACGTGTGCCGCTGTGGTTGGCTGCTGTGGTGTGAGTGGTTCCCGTCCGTAACACAGGAAGAAAGGAGTTTTCCCTGTGGCCGCATTTGATGTGTTGTTGTAAGCGAACTCTAGGGTCGGTCGAAATTCCAACTTTTTCGCCACTGGACCTGAGGAGTGTTCGAAAACCGGTTCGAGGGGGACGTTAGAAAATAGCGCGGAACTGGTTTACGTACCCGAAATCGGCGCTTTCCGTCGTCGCCCCCGCGGTTTTAAAGGCTAGGTTTTAGCGGTAGAAAAACTTTGCTTCGAACATGCTCTGATTACCAAGTGTGAGGATCTAGGATCGAGCTCAGAAAAGAGTGTTTGAATTGAATCGAATTGAATGATCACCTGGGTACAACACGAGGCTATATATAGGCTCGACACAAGGCCCCGTAACCAGGTGTTACGTTTCACATGGATTCAGAGCACGTTTCGATCTGGCCTGTGTGGGCCCGCCTTATGCTTCCGCTGCTACTTTTCCGGTCGCGCGCCTTGGGCCCGGGGGTGCGAAAGGATAACCCGGTGTAGAGAAGGGGCCCGGGGTAAGAAAGGGAAACCCGCTGTACCAAAGGGGAACCTGGAGCGAGACTATTCCAGGGTCCCCCCACTTTCTCGATACCTAGCCTAGGCTCACAACTCACTCGACATACTAGTTGGGCCTAGGCTCCTAAGCCTAGGCCCTAGTTAAAACTCATTCCCTCGTTCTCATTTTCACATGGATTCAGAGCACGTTTCGATCTGGCCTGTGTGGGCCCGCCTTATGCTTCCGTTGCTACTTTTCCGGTCGCGCGCCTAGGGCGCGTGGCGATTTTCTTCTAGTCCCGCCCCCGGTTCATCTCAAAAATGTCGGGTATATTTCCGGGCGTTAACATCCATACGTTGGTTGTAAACAATGTATTTATGCCCAATAATTGCCCGGTTGTAAATAAGGCAGACTTTAGCCGTTTTCGGGTCGATAATTGCCGAACCGTTAATTACCCGGGATGGCCCTTATTGGCTGTAAATCAGCATGGCGCCGGGGTTAGAGTTGTCCACTTACTGGGGTTGAAATGGCAGTGAACCAGAGTGCCATTCACAGTTGTTTCTAGTTCTGAAAAAAAAAGGCAAGTTGTCCTTGTTTACAATCATTGAAAAGCTACCATAACTAGGCCTGAACTTCCTGAAAACACCCAATCATTAACTAATGGTAGCACCCTAATAATAGTAAAAAAAAACAATGTGATTATCAAATTACTGTAGAAAATTTGAGCATACATTAGAGCAGCAAAACTACAATTAGAAAACCAGGGTTCATGGCAGCAACCCAGCAAACTCGTCCTCAAACCCTGCGATCACAATACGCACTAACGGGTTTGCTCCCATCTGAAAGCCTGTAGGGGCAGTGTCACGATAGATATTATCCCCACGGGATAACCTATCCTTAATCCAATCAATAATCACCCCCACTTTCAGCTGCACTTCCCTCCTGTTGTTCGAGTCACTGCCATCTAGGGCAGGCGTGTCACGGCTCCCCGCATTTGCCATGTGCCATTCAACCTGCAGGGTACATTTGAAAATATATGGGAAAATGGGGAGCAGGGACAGAGAAGGTGTGTTGGAAAAAATCAGGACGGTGAGGGACAGGTGCATAGCAGAATGGGGAGCAGAGAGAGAGAGGGTGTGCTCGAGCAAAACCTGGATCGCTGACAAGGGAAACAAACAATGCAAGGGAAACAAACTCACCACATGGCAAATCGTTGCCACCACTGGGATCTTGGCAAACATCGTCTTACACCTGCGACCGCCAAGTCCCTTGCAGAGCGCCATATCAAACACCTTTTTGGCGAACGGGCGCCCCGTGTCAGGATCGCAGTGCCACTTGCTGCCATAAACGGCTGCAAGCACAGAAATCCGCTCTATGTAAGCACAATACATGTGGATCTCAGGAAAAAACGGCTGGAAGTGCTCGGGGCATGCAACGTTAAAAACGAGCCGAGTACTTACGATCGAAATAGAAAAGGTGCCACTGCTGGACGTTGCGGCGCTGCACCGGCGCCATGTTCTCAGCAGCCAGCATGGGAATCTTCGATTCCCTGACGAGCCCGCCTGGGCCATGTGCCCACGTCTTGACCTGCGTGAAGAGGTTGCCCCGACGCTCGCCGACCTTGTCTTTAAGAATCCTCTCCCGTTCCGGGTGAGAGTTCATGACAAGGTTGAACGTTTCCTCAGAAACGTTCACCAGCTGATACGTACGGATGAGTTGCTGCCTCAACTCCTACGGCACAGGCCAGAAGTTAATCTCCCTCGGGGGAGCCTCAGCAATGAAGTAGAGAACCGCTTGGTTGCACTTTGCCTGCCATGCACAAGACGGAAATGCAAAGTGCAAGATATCGGTTGAAGGCAAGCATGTATGGATCCATGGCTCTACCAACCAAGCATCGGTTGCGAGGGTGGGTGGGTGGGAATACGAGGTTGCGAGCAAGAGTCAAGGTACAGAAGGTACGGGGGTGGGTGGGCGGGTTTACGAGGTTGCGAGCATAGGATCAAGGTACGAGGGTGGGTGGGTGGGAATACGAGGTTGCGAGCGGAACATTGAATGTATAAACGTATGACAGGCGGCGGGCAATCAGAATCAATGGACACGGCTTACCGTGAAAAAGGTGAGCTCGGTAAGCGATTCCGGAAGCTTGGTCGAAGGTTCACGAGCATCTGGTCGAGGTGCTGGGGTTCCCGGATGAGCGAGGGGGGTGCCAAGGGAGCGAGAGGCGTTTGGCGCGAGCAGCGCTGGAATCATGGAGGTTGCCAGCGATCGTTCGACCGGCCCAGGTGCGACTGCAGGCGCCAGAGTTGAACGGTGATCGTTGAGGCCTCGCGAAGTGCTTGCAACGTTGACGGGCAGCGCGGAAGACGTTGAGGCCGGCCTGCTCGCCTGGAGCAATTGATTCGCCCGCTGACTCTCCTCCAGTTGCCGAAGAACGTCCGCCAATGTAACCTGCTGCAACTCGACCGTGCGCTGCTGATCAGAAGCTGCAGCTTTGGCTTTGTCGACAGGCTGAACAACTTCTGCAAAACACAATGCATATCACATCACAATCATACGGGCACCATACACCACAAACACGTAACACGTTAAAATAAATCAGGCGTCCATCTCTGCAAAAAAAGTAAAAGAATGGCGGGTGTCTCATATAAGTACCTGTGGAGAATAGAACGAGAATGGATGAACTATGAATGAAGTGAGTACATATAGGAAACCCTAGTTGGGTTGTACCCCCTATGGGATACCCCACTACAGCCTACACAATAGCATAAGCTATATATATGTTCTGACACACCCCCATAGGCAAAGTGGGGGAGAACAAGGGGTCACAAGACCAGTCAAGCAAAGCAAAGCAAAGCTCAGGGTGGATCACAAAGTCACCACACAGTCCGAGCACAAGAGCAAGGCCAAAGGCCAGTTCACATGCAGGAGTACAGACATATATATATAAAGCTAGACAAGCAAGAACAGGTATATATATGTGACAGTACAAGTGAGGTCAAGAGGAGAGCAAGTGAGGCAAAACAGGTACAAGACCCAGCTGGGTGCAGAAGCGCTGATGGTCACAAGGCGCGAGTGCCTTGGTGAACACATCAGCAGTGTTGGCCTCAGAGGCCACGTACGCAAGCCGCAACTGTCCACGCTGCTGTAGCTCACGAGCAAGGAAGTAGCGAAGAGCAATGTGCTTCGTTCTGTGCTCCAGACGCTGCTCTCGACACAAGGCCAGCATGGCCTTGTTGTCTACGTACAGCACTGGAGGAGAACGAGGCGGCTCTCCAAGGTCAGTCAGCAGGTAGGTGAGCCAGCGAAGCTCCTGTGCAGCCATGGCCCCTGCGTAGATCTCAGCCTCACAACTGGAGCTGAGAACTGAAGACGAGCGAGTAGCCCGCCACGAGACAGAGCCGGAACCAGGGCTGAAGGTGTAACCCTGTGACGACCGCTGCGTAGCCTGGTCGTCAGCCCAAGAAGCGTCCGCGTGACCTGTAAGGACCACTGGACTCCGCCCTCCAAGCACTAGCCCCATGCCCGACGTACTGCACAGGTAGCGCAATACCCTCTTCGCTGCAGCCATGTGCTCTGGTCGGTGTCTCCCAGGAGCAACATAGCGTGCAAGAATGCTAAGAGGGTATGCAAGGTCAGGTCGTGTACAGGTCATCAGGTACATGAGGCAGCCAACAAGCTCTGCATACGGGCCACTCGACTCTACGGACTCATCCGAAGGCAGAGCTGAGAGCGAGTGACGAGTAGACAGAGGAGTGGCCTGAGGCGAGGAGTACGTGAAGCCAAAGCGCTGAAGGACCTGCTGCACCATGTGTGACTGAGTCAAGGTAATGGTGCGGCATGCTCTGTCCCGAGTGATCTGCAAGCCAAGGTAGCTGCGCAGTGTCAGATTTATATGACATAGTTGCTGTAGGCTATAGTGGGGTAGCACATATGGGGTACAGGGTTTCTAGGGTTGTATTTGTACCCAATCTTTCCTTAGTCATTTCATTCCTGCTTACTCATTTCACATGGTATAGAGCGGGTTCCCTGTGGAACTCTGCCTAGGGCCCACCGAAGCGCGCCCCGAGGCGCGCTCAACTTTTTTTTTTTCCGCTCTCGAGCGACCCTCCGTGTCGCCTCCCTCCCACACGCGGCCCAGCCGCCCGCTAAGTCGCGGCCCCAGCCGCCCGCTACGATCGCGGCCCCAGCCGCCTGCTCGACGCGGCCCCCAGCCGCCTGCTCGACGCGGCCCCCCAGCCGCCTGCTCGACGCGGCCCTGCCGCCCGCTACGCCGCGGCCGCCGCCCACTACGATCGCGGCCCCGGCCGCCTGCTACGACCGCGGCCCCAGCCGCCTGTTCGACCGCGGCCCCGCCGCCCGCTCCTGTCACGGCCCCGGCTGCCTGCTCGCACGGCCTCGCCGCCCGCTACTACCGCGGCCCCGGCCGCCTGCTCGACCGCGGCCCCCCAGCCGCCTGTTCGACCGCGGCCCCGCTGCCCGCTACTGTTGCGGCCCCGGCCGCCTGCTAGCACGGCCTCGCCGCCCTCTACTACCGCGGCCCCGGCCGCCTGCTTGCACGGCCCCGCCGCCTGCTACGATCGCGGCGCCAGCCGCCTGTTCGACCGCGGCCCCGCCGCCTACTACCGTAGCGGCCCCGGCCGTCTTCTCGCGCGGCCCCGCCGCCCACCTACTACCGCGGCCCCAGCCGCCTGCTCGCACGGCCCCGCCGCCTGCTACGACCGCGGCCTCCCAGCCCACTAGGCTGCGGCCGCCGCCTGCTCAACCGCGGCTTTGCCGCCCACTACGCATCGGCCCCGCCGTCCACCTGTAGCGACTGTGCGGGCGGACCTCTGAGCAGCTGTGCCGCCGAGCCGCCCGGGAGCCGAGCCGCCCTGCAGCCGAGCCGCCCGGGAGCCGAGCCGCCCTGCACCCGAGCCGCCCTGTCGCCGAGCCGCCCGGGAGCCGAGCCGCCCTGCCCCCGAGCTGCCCTGCCGCCGAGCCGCCCGGGAGCCGAGCCGCTGTGCACTCGAGCCGCCCGGTCGCCGAGCTGCCTTTCTGTCGAGCTACGCGACCTGCCCTGCCTGGTGAGCACAGTCCCACTGTCACAGCGTGCTCTCCCCCCTACTGCTTGCACTGCTTCACAGTCGTCGTCATGGCTACCCCTAGTGTCCTAGCTTTTGACGCTGAGGGTCGCGCCATTGATTTTGAGGTCTGGCTAGACGACCTGCAGCTGTTCTTACAGTGCGACAGAGCTGACGACCTTTCTCTCTTTGACCTCACCTCTGGCGCCTCTCCTGCTCCTGCTACTGATGCTGATCCCGCTGTCCGCTCTAAGTGGGCCACCCGCGATGCTGCTGCACGTCTTGCTGTGCGTCGCCACCTTTCTACCTCTGAGCGTGCGCACTTCAGTCAGTACAAGAGTGCTCAGACCTTGTACGACGCTGTAGTTGCGCGCTACTCCTCCCCTGCCACTGCTGCACTGAGCCGTCTCATGCTTCCCTACCTCTTTCCTGACCTCTCTGCCTTTCCCACTGTCGCTGAGCTCATTACGCATCTCCGCACTAGTGACACTCGCTACCGCGCCGCCCTTCCTGCTGAGTTCTGCGCTAAGAACCCCCCCCCCATGTACATCACTCTCTACTACGTAGTCGCGCGCCTCCCTGACTCCCTTCGAGTCGTCAGGGACCAATTTCTCGCAGTCTGCCCCACCACGCTCACCGTCGACCTCCTCGAGAAGGCCCTCCTCGCAGCGGAGAAGAGCATAGTCGCTGTAGGTGCTTCTCGTGGTGACCTCCGCACCCCCATCTTTGAGGGGTGCTCTCCTTCCCCCTTGCTGCCCTCTGTTGCCTCTGCTGCTGCTGCCGACCTGCTTGGTCTTGAGTCGGTCGGCGCGGCGTCTGCCCCTAGTGGGAGACGTCGCTCCAGCAAGGGCAAGGGGGGCAAGGGCGCGGGTGGAGCTGGAGGGGGCGGTGGCGGTGGCGGCGGTGGCGGCGGAGGGAGTGGGGGTGGCGGCGGAACTAGTGGCGGGGGTGGTGGTGGTGGTGGCAGCAGCGGCGGGGACAGTAGTGGTGGTGCCAGCGGTGGTGGTGGAGGCAGCGGCGGGGGTGGAGGCGGCGGAGGTGGAGGCGGTGGAGGCGGCGGCGGAGGAGGCAGTGGTGGTGGAGGGGGTGGAGCTGGTCGGGGTGGTACCCAGCAGCGTAGCGGCGGTGGTGGTGGCCAGCGCTCGCAGCGGCAGCAGCAGCAGCGCTCTCGGGACATCCCTTCGCCTCAGCAGCTTCGTGAGTGGTACGCTGGGCGTCAGAGGGGTGGGGGTACTGGTCCCTGCACCTACGTTCTTCGTTCCGGCGACCGCGCGGGTGAGCAGTGTGGGGGTGCCCACGCCACCCAACGCTGCTTTGGCCGCCTGACGGACGCCTGGCGTCAGCAGTTCCCTGGGGCTAGTGAGATCCCTCGCTGGGATGAGCTTCTCAGGGCTGGTGTAGCGATCTTTGATCTTGATTTTGATGCTATCCTTACTGCTATGTATGTTGTGGATTATAGTGAGGAGAATGAGGGTTACCGTTGTTTCCAGCCCGACCCGGGCATTGGTACTGCTGCGCTAGGTGCTTGTGAGGCTGCTGCTCTAGGTGCCAGTGCGTCTGCGCTCCCAGGTACTGGTGAGACTGCGCTCTCAGGTACTGCGTCGTCCTCGTCCTCCCTCACTTTCACACTTGACTCCGGAGCTTCTCGCTCCTTCTTTCGAGACCGCACTACCCTTACGCCGCTCGGCCGACCGGTTGCAGTCTCCCTTGCTGACCCCTCTGGAGGTCCTGTCCTGTCTCACTTCTCCACTGTCCTCCCGTGTCCGGCTGCCCCTTCGGGCACCCTGTCGGGTCTGTACCTTCCCTCGTTCTCCACGAACTTGGTGAGTGGAGCGGACCTGCAGGATGGGGGTGTTCACCAGTTCACTCCTGCGAGTCAGCGGGTGACCCACTGCACGGAGGCACGCACAGGCCGACACCTGGCCACGTTCTCGCGTCGGCCGGGGTCGAGTCTCTACACCCTGACCGTTGAGTCTCCTCCTGTCCCTGCGTCTGGTCAGGTGGCTGCGTCGGGTCAGGTACTTGCTGCTGCGTCCCGGTCAGGTCCTGAGTCTGCCCCCTGTTCTTGTCGCCTCCTGTCTCACGAGACTCTCCTGTGGCACCACCGTCTTGGCCACCCCTCCTTGCCCCGTCTTCGGAGCATGGCTTCCCGTGTCCTTGTCTCTGGTCTTCCCCAGTCTCTCCCTCCTCTCCCCTCCGGGCCAGGACCTTCCTGTGTCCCCTGTGTCGAGGGTCGCCTCCGGGCTACTCCTCACTCCTCCCACTTCCCCCCGACAGAGGCTCCCCTGCAGACGCTTCACATAGATGTGTGGGGCCCAGCCCCCCTCCGTGGGCAGGGTTACGAGCGCTACTTCCTGTTGGTGGTTGACGACTACTCGCGTTACACAACAGTCCTCCCCTTGCGCAGCAAGGGTGCGGTCACTGAGGTGCTGATTGACTGGATCCGCGAGGCTCGTCTCCAGCTCAAGAAGAGCTTCGGCTCGGACTTTCCTGTTCTGCGTCTGCACTCGGACAGAGGCGGAGAGTTCTCTTCTCGCCTTCTGCGGGACTACTGTCGTGCACGGGGGATCCGCCAGACCTTCACGCTTCCGGACTCACCACAGCAAAATGGGATTGCTGAGCGCCGCATTGGCATGGTCATGGATGTCGCTCGTACGTCCATGATGCATGCGGCTGCCCCCCATTTTCTGTGGCCGTTTGCAGTGAGGTACGCGGCGCATCAGCTCAACCTTCACCCCCGGGTCTCTCGGCCTGCGATGTCCCCAGCCTTGCTGTGGACGGGGAAGGTTGGCGATGCGTCTGTGTTCCGTGTCTGGGGATCTCGGGCGTTTGTCCGCGACTTGTCTGCGGACAAGCTGTCCCCTCGTGCTGCTCACTGTATCTTCCTTGGCTTCCCCACTGACGCCCCAGGGTGGCAGTTTTACCACCCCTCCTCTCGTCGTGTTCTGTCCTCCCAGGACGTCACGTTCGACGAGTCAGTCCCCTTCTACCGCCTCTTCCCCTACCGCACTCCTTCCCTCCCCCCTCCCCCGGACTTCCTTGTGCCGGTTCCCCCCCCGGTAGACCCCCTCCCCCCTCAGGTTCCTGCCCCCTCAGGTGTGTCTCAGGTAGACGCCGTTGACCCGGTCGAGGTTACTGGTGACTCTGGTGCTGCTGCGGGTGCTGAGCCTGGGGGTGCTGACTCTGGGGGTGCTGTGCGCGGGGGTGCTGAGCCTGGGGGTGCTACTGCAAGGGGTGCTGGGCCTGAGGGGGCTACTGCGGAGGGTGCGGAGCCTGGGGGTGCTGAGCCGGGGGGTGCTGTGCCTGGGGGTGCGGGGTCTGGGGGTGCTGGGTTGGGAGCTACTGAGCCTGGAGGTGCTGAGCTGGGAGCTGCTGAGCCTGGGGGTGCTGCGTCTGGAGCTGCTGAGCTTGGGGTTTCTCCTGCTCCTGCGTCTCGCCGGGAGCCCCTCTCTCCACAGGAGCTGCGCGAGTGGTTCGCTCGCCGCTGGAGGCGTGCTGCTGAGTCTGGAGGTGCTGCTGGAGCTGGAGCTGGAGCTTCTTCGATCGTCGTGGGTGCGGGTGCTGCCGGTCCCGGAGCTGCTGGACCTGCGGGTCCTCCTGGAGCTGGAGCTGCTGAGGGAGCTGGTGCTGAGCCTACTGCTGTTGGTCCTGCCACTGGAGGTGTGGGTGGCGCTGGTGCTGTCGCTGAGGGTGCTGGTGCAGACCCTGCTGCGTCTGGAGCTGCCGCGCGGCCTCGGCCGTACTTCGTTCCGCTCTTGCAGCAGGTTCTTGGTCTTTCTCCTCCGGTAGAGGGTCCACCGCCTGTCCAGTCGCAGTCCCTGCTGGAGCCTTCCTCTCCACTGCCTGCTCCCTCTCCTTACACTGGTCCTACTGGAGGTCTTGCTGAGCGTCGTGAGCCTGCGTCTCGTCCCGCGTCGCCTGTTCGTGCTGCTCGCGCTAGTGGTCGCAGTTCGCGTCAGCGTCCTCCTCCTGTCCCTGGCACGCACCGGATGTCTTTGCGTCCGTCCACTGCTCCTCTGCGTGCCCCTTTGCCTTCTCCTCCTGAGTCCTCTCTTCCTGCGCTTGCCGACCCTGAGTCGGACTCTCTTCGTGCTGCCAGTCCTACTGTCACGCGTCTGCTTGCTACTGTCGTCACTGACCCCTCTTTTGAGTCCACTGCTGCGTCTGCTCTAGTCGCTGAGCTCGTCGACTTTGCTGCTCGCTGTCGTCTCGACTACGCTGCTAGTCTTGTTGCTGAGTCTGCGTCTGTCTGTCCTTCGTCCGTCGGGGGTGAGTGTGCTCTTAGCACGGACGTCCTAGAGGACAGGCAGGAGGAGTTACAGTGTCTAGCGGCTGCTTCACCTCATCTCGCGTCTGTACTGCTTGCCCCTGAGGGAGACCCGGATGCACTAGACATCCCGACTCCGCGTTCTTACGCGGAGGCCGTAGAGGGTCCCTACTCCTCTCAGTGGCAGGCAGCTATGGATGCAGAGATGGCTTCCTGGAAGTCCACAGGCACCTACGTTGACGCGGTTCCCCCTCCTGGGGCGAACATCGTCAGTGGCATGTGGATCTTCAGGGTGAAGCGGCCGCCGGGCTCTCCACCTGTCTTCAAGGCACGGTACGTTGCTCGTGGCTTCAGTCAGCGGCAGGGAGTTGACTACTTTCAGACCTTCTCTCCCACCCCGAAGATGACCACTCTTCGGGTGCTGCTGCACATAGCCGCTCAGCGCGACTACGAGCTTCACTCTCTCGACTTCAGCACTGCGTTCTTGCAGGGTAGCCTGCACGAGGAGATCTGGCTTCGCCGTCCACCTGGCTTCACTGGGACTTTCCCTCCTGGCACCCAGTGGAGCCTCCGACGGCCAGTCTACGGTCTCCGCCAGGCACCGCGTGAGTGGCACGACACACTGAGGACTACGCTTGCGGCTCTTGGGTTTGCTCCTTCTACTGCTGACCCGTCGCTGTTTCTTCGCACCGACACTTCCCTGCCGCCGTTCTACATCCTCGTGTACGTCGACGACTTGGTCTTTGCCACAGCGGACACTGCTGGACTCGCCTACGTGAAGTCCGAACTGCTGAAGAGACACACGTGCACAGACCTGGGTGAACTGCGCAGCTACCTTGGCTTGCAGATCACTCGGGACAGAGCACGCCGCACCATTACCTTGACTCAGTCACACATGGTGCAGCAGGTCCTTCAGCGCTTTGGCTTCACGTACTCCTCGCCTCAGGCCACTCCTCTGCCTACTCGCCACTCACTCTCAGCTCTGCCTTCGGATGAGTCCGTAGAGTCGAGTGGTCCGTATGCAGAGCTTGTTGGCTGCCTCATGTACCTGATGACCTGCACACGACCTGACCTTGCATACCCTCTGAGCATTCTTGCACGCTATGTTGCTCCTGGGAGACACAGACCAGAGCACATGGCTGCAGCGAAGAGGGTATTGCGCTACCTGTGCAGTACGTCGGGCATGGGGCTAGTGCTTGGAGGGCGGAGTCCAGTGGTCCTTACCGGCCACGCGGACGCTTCTTGGGCTGACGACCAGGCTACGCAGCGGTCGTCACAGGGTTACACCTTCAGCCTTGGTTCCGGCTCTGTCTCGTGGCGGTCTACTCGCTCGTCTTCGGTTCTCGGCTCCAGTTGTGAGGCTGAGATCTACGCCGGGGCCATGGCTGCACAGGAGCTTCGCTGGCTCACCTACCTGCTGACTGACCTTGGTCAGCCACCTCGTTCTCCTCCAGTGCTGTACGTAGACAACAAGGCCATGCTGGCCTTGTGTCGAGAGCAACGCTTGGAGCACAGAACGAAGCACATTGCTCTCCGCTACTTCCTTGCTCGTGAGCTGCAGCAGCGTGGTCAGTTGCGACTTGCGTACGTGGCCTCTGAGGCCAACACTGCTGATGTGTTCACCAAGGCACTCGCGCCTTGTGACCATCAGCGCTTTTGCACCCAGCTGGGTCTTGTGCCTGTCTTGCCTCACTTGCTCTCCTCTTGACTTCACTTGTACTGTGACATATATATATACCTGCTCTTGCTTGTCTAGTTTTATATATATGTCTGTACTCCTGCATGTGAACTGGCCTCTGGCCCTGCTCTTGCGCTCGGACTGTGTGGTGACTTTGTGATCCACCCTGAGCTTGCTTTGCTTTGCTTGACTGGTCTTGTGACCCCTTGTTCTCCCCCACTTTGCCTATGGGGGTGTGTCAAACATTATATATGTTCTGCTTGTGTAGGCTACAGTGGGTTAGCCTATAGGGGGTACACAATTCTAGGGTTTCCTACTTGTACTCATTTCACTGCTAGTTGATTCATTCTTGTTCGCTTATTCTCACACGAGGGAAGGTACAGACCAGACAGGGTGCCCGAGGGGGCAGCCGGACACGGGAGGACAGTGGAAAAGTGAGAGAGGACAGGACCCCCAGAGGGGTCAGCCAGGGAGACCGCAACCGGCCGGCCAAGCGGCGTGAGGGTGGTGCGGTCTCGAAAGAAGGAGCGAGAAGCCCCGGAGTCAAGTGTGAAAGTGAGGGAGGACGAAGGCGACGCAGTACCTGAGAGCGCAGTCTCACCAGTACCTGAGAGCGCAGACGCACTGGCACCTAGAGCAGCAGCCTCACAAGCACCTAGCGCAGCAGTACCAATGCCCGGGTCGGGCGGGAAACACCGGTAACAGTCACCCTCCTCACTTATAGTCACAGCATACATAGCAGCAAGGATAGCATCAAAGTCAAGATCAAAGATCGCTACACCAGCCCTAAGAAGCTCATCCCAGCGGGGAATCTCACTAGCCTCGGGGAACTGCTGATGCCAAGCGTCCGTCAGGCGGCCAAAGCAGCGCTGGGTGGGGTGGGCACCCCCACACTGCTCACCCGCGCGGTCGCCGGAACGAAGGACGTAGGTGTACGGACCAGCACCCCCACCCCTCTGACGCCGAGCGTACCACTCACGGAGCTGCTGGGGCGGAGGGATGTCCCGCGAACGCTGCTGCTGCTGGCGCTGACCACTACCAGCGCCGCTCCGCTGCGAGGTACCACCCCGACCAGCTCCACCCCCTCCGCCACCACCGCCTCCTCCTGTGCCTCCTCCGCCGCCTCCACCTCCACCGCTGCCACCACCACCACCGCTGCCGCCACCACCGCCGCCTCCGCCGCCGCTGCCACCACCACCACCACCCCCTCCACCACTCCCGCCGCCACCCCCACTCCCTCCGCCGCCTCCACCGCCACCTCCACCGCCCCCTCCAGCTCCACCCGCACCCTTGCCCCCCTTGCCCTTGCCAGAGCGACGTCTCCCGCTAGGGGCAGACGCCGCGCCGACCGACTCAAGACCAAGCAGGTCAGCAGCAGCAGCAGAGGCAACAGAGGGCAGCAGGGGGGAAGGAGAGCACCCCTCAAAGATGGGGGTGCGAGGGTCACCACGAGAAGCTCCTACAGCGACGATGCTCTTCTCCGCCGCTAGGAGGGCCTTCTCGAGGAGGTCGACAGTGAGGGTGGTGGGACAGACTGCGAGAAAGTGGTCCCTGACTACGCGAAGAGAGTCAGGGAGGCGTGAGACTACGTAGTAGAGAGTGATGTACATGGGGGGGGGGTTCTTGGCGAAGAACTCAGCAGGAAGGGCGGCGCGGTAGCGAGTGTCACTAGTGCGGAGGTGCGTAATGAGGTCAGCGACAGTGGGAAAGGCAGAGAGGTCAGGAAAGAGGTAGGGAAGCATGAGACGGCTCAGTGCAGCAGTGGCAGGGGAAGAGTAGCGCGCAACTACAGCGTCGTACAAGGTCTGAGCACTCTTGTACTGACTAAAGTGCGCGCGCTCAGAGGTAGGGAGGTGGCGACGCACAGCAAGACGTGAGGCAGCATCGCGAGTGGCCCACTGAGAGCGAACAGTGCGGTCAGCATCAGCAGCAGGGGCAGGAGAGGCGCCAGAAGTGAGGTCAAAGAGAGAAAGGCCGTCTGCTCTATCGCACTGTAAGAACAGCTGCAGGTCGTCGACCCAGACCTCAAAGTCAATGGCGCGACCCTCAGCGTCAAAAGCTAGGACACTAGGGGTAGCCATGACAGCACTCGACGGTCTCACTAGACAGGACGGGTCGGGCCGCTCAGTAGCACAGCAGCACAGCAACACAGCAGCTCACCCGGCTCAGCAGCAACAGCAGCTCCGCGGGACCAGCGGCTCGGCTCCTCAGGCGGTGCAGGCGGCTCGGGCGGCTCGGGCGGCTCGGGCGGCTCGGGCGGCTCGGGCGGCTCGGGCGGCTCAGGCGGCTCGGGCGGCTCGGGCAGTCAGCGGCACAGGCGGCTCGGGCGACTCGGCTCCTCAGCTGCGCAGACGGCCCGGGCGGCTCAGGTTGCACGGCGGCTAACGGGCGGCGTGAGGGCCGGGACGGCGGCGTGCAGCAGGGACGGGCGGCGCACGTGCGGTGTGAGGCCGGGACGGCGGCGCACGGCTAGGACGGGAGGCGCACGGGCGGCTGGGAGCGGGGCCGGGACGGGTGAGGGGCCAGGACGGGCGGCGTCCTCGCGCCGAGGGGCCGAGACGGGAGAGCGCGGCCGGGGCGGGCGGCACAGGGCGGCTTGGGGCCGGGTCGGGCGGCGCGCGGGCGGTGAGGGGCCGGGACGGGCGCGCGCGGGCGGCTAGGGTCCGAGACGGGCACGCGCGGGTGGCTGGGGGCCTGAACGGGCGGCTCGCGAGCGGCTAGGGGCCGGGACGGGCGGCGCGCGGGCGGCTAGGGGCCTGAACGGGCGGCGCGCGAGCGGCTAGGGGCCTGAACGGGCGGCGCGTGAGCGGCTAGGGGCCGGGACGGGCGGCGCGCGGGTGGCTAAGGGCCGGGACGGGCGGCGCGCGGGCGGCTAGGGGCCTGAACTGGCGGCGCGCGAGCGGCTAGGGGCCGGGACGGGCGGCGCGCGGGCGGGTAAGGGCCGGGACGGGCGGCGCGCGGGCGGCTAGGGGCCTGAACGGGCGCGCGCGGGCGGCTAGGGGCCGGGACGGGCGGCGCGCGGGCGGCTAAGGGCGGTGCGCGGGCGTCTAGGGGGGGCCGCAGGGCAGGCCGAAAGAGTGAGAGCGAGGGCCCGGAGCGCGCTCCGGGCAGAAAAAAAAGTTTAAAAGTGGTGGGCCCTAAGCACAGTTCCCACGGGGGAACCTGCTCGATACCATGTGGAGAATAGAACGAGAATGGATGAACTATGAATGAAGTGAGTACATATAGGAAACCCTAGTTGGGTTGTACCCCCTATGGGATACCCCACTACAGCCTACACAATAGCATAAGCTATATATATGTTCTGACACGAGAAACTGCACTTTCTTCAGGGCGAAGTCGCTCTTCGACAGCTTCACGTAGAACTTGTTTTTCCGCAAGATCTCGAACACCTTCCGCAGATGCTCCACGTGCTCCTTCATGTTCTTGGAGTAGATAAGAATGTTGTCCAGGTACACCACGACGCACTCGTCTAGCAGGGGTCGTAAGATGTGATTCATCTCCGCCTGAAATGTTGCTGGTGCGTTGCAGAGTCCGAACGGCATCACCAAGTATTCGTAGGAGCCGTATCTGGTACGGAACGCCGTCTTGTGGATCGAGTTGTCCGCCATCTTGATCTGCCAGTAACCCGACCGTAGGTCCAGCTTCGAAAAGACTGTTGCACCACGCAGTTGGTCCAGTAGGTCGTCTATGCGCAGTATGGGGTATTTGTTTTTTATTGTCTGTTTGTTCAGTGCGCGGTAGTCAATGCACATCCTTAGACTGCCGTCTGGTTTTGGAGTGAAGAGGACTGGTGCACCGTAGGGAGAGGTGGATGGGCGGATCAGTTGTCTGTCCAGTAGATATTCTATCTGTTTCTTCATGTCTGTCAGTTCGGTCGGACTTAGTCGGTATGGTGCACGTGAGACGGGTTTCGCACCTGGTTCCTCCACGATCTCGTGCTCGTGGGTGCGTGCTGGAGGTACGCCTGCGGGTAGGTTGTCGGGCATTATATCCTTGTACTGCTCCAAGACCTCCTTCACTGCTGCAGGTAGCTCCAAACTCGGCTTCTCCTTCTCTGTTGCTGCCATAACCAGTGCTAAGTAACCCGTGTTACTCTCGTTCACTGTCCTTTCGAACCGTGCCAGTGTCGTTTCAGGAACGCTCCCTGTATCCGTCCAGCTTCGCAGCTCCACTCGTTTCCCGTTGTTGTAGATGCACGCCTTCCTGTTGACCCAATCGATCTCGGGGTTGAACCGCTTCAAGAAATCTCGCCCCAAGATGAAATCTATGCCCTTGATGTTCGTGATCGGCAACGTCGGCTTCCACCTCAGCGCCCCTATATGCAGCTGCAGTGATGCTTCGCCGTGGACGGGAAGTTTCGTACCGTCCACCATTGTTGCCGTGAACTTGGTCTCCTCCAAAGGTTCTCCAATTTTCTCCAACGTCCCGCGGTCGCACACCAAGTGAGACGCACCGCCGTCCACCAGTGCCTTGAGGCGTCGCCCGTTGCAGATCACCTCGAGTAATAGTGGTTGTTGCCGCTCCGAGTAACCATAG
This sequence comes from Closterium sp. NIES-65, assembly GCA_948144175.1. Lineage (NCBI taxonomy): Eukaryota > Viridiplantae > Streptophyta > Zygnematophyceae > Desmidiales > Closteriaceae > Closterium > Closterium sp. NIES-65. The sequence goes on from CANXME010001361.1 coordinate 1,892,969, forward strand.
ATGGTCTCGCTTATAGGATCGTAGGGTACGTCGAATAGATCATCCCTCGGTCCTGCGCTCGAAGCTGGTGATTCCATTTCAGTTTCCAACTGAGCAGGGTTAGAAGGATTTATCCGAGGCCGATTCAGCTTCGTCTTGGCCTGGAACCTTCTCTTAAGCCTTTGCAGCTGTGTAGGCTTCTCCTGTGGGCAATGGGGAGCCTTAACACTATGCTGCGGGGAGAGAATATGAACTCCTTGGAACGCACGACCCTTTTCAACGCTCCGGAGTGGTTTGCCCAACTTCTCAGGTACCTGAATAATGTCTGAAGGCTTTTTCTTGGCCTTGAAATCTCCTCTGAATTTTTTAAAGGCTTGAAAACCTCGAGATGGAATATTCTTACTCTCGGGGGTGTTCGGCTGGAGTTTCCCGGTCGGTGCAGAGTCTTGTTTCGCGGAGCCTCCATTTGTCTCGGCGATTTCCCCTGTTGCCGGCCGGTCGTGGCGTTTTAAATTCGCGCCATCGTCTCCTCCTTTTTTCGCCATCGTTGATGTCGCACTGTTGTTGCCCTGCAGCTCCGCTCGTGCGTTCTTCATTTTCCAACACGCCAAGAGTCGATGTCCTGCTGCGCCGCAAAATTCGCACTTCTCATATTTTGTCGGCTGATGCTTCGCGTCGATCTTGTCGATATCCATTGGGTCGGCGGTCGTAGGTGGTGTCGATCGCTTCGTGCCAAATGATCGGTTTGGCACGTGGCGTCGTGTCTCGGGTTCATATCGCATCAGCGCATCGAATCTCTCTTCTGCACACACCATGTCGTGGTAGTTGTTGTAGTTCGCGGCAATCACTTGTTGGCGAACTTCCATCTTTAGCCCCTCAGTATACTCTTGGATTTTTTCCCCTTCGGTCAGGTCGGTAATTCGGTTGAAGAGGTTCTCCATCTGCTGCGTGTACTGTGTTACACTGCCGAACTATTTATGCCGATGAATCTGCTGCCGCGCCATGTAGCTGGAGTTGATTGGTTCGAAGCGTTGAATTAAAGCTTCCCGAAACTGCGTCCATGACCCCTCGCCTCGGATCTTATTGCTGTTGTAAATCCACTCGAGTGCTGGGCCTCGTAACAGTGTCGCTGCGAGCCGAATCCGCATTGCATCGTGTGTCGGGGTCGTACAGCCAACGGCCTCGAAGTAAATTTCGAGGGTCGCAATGAATCGACGGACGTCGGTGTCTCTAGCATTCGGATTGAATGTCTCCGGTAGCCTCGGACATGCCGCCTCAAGATTCACTGTAGCTGCTGCCGCTGCTGCTGGGTGAAGTGTCGGTGTCGCCGCCGCTGCTGCTGACGTCGCTGCTGCATTCGCTGTTGCGTTCGCTGCTGCTGTGGCAGCTACCAAATGGTTTGCAAGAAGCTCCTCTATTTGTTGGAGTGCCGCTCGCGTCAGGTCCAGGCCAGTGTGTAACTCCGTAATTTTTCGTACAGAATTATCACCGCTTTCCTCAATTTGGCGATTTACGGGAAAATGTGCGACAAAAATAATTGAATTCTAGGCCCTGGTCATCTTACTGTGAGTCAAATCGACTGTAGAAATGACGAGCGCTGATTTTGTAGGTCGCGTAATTCTCCCTTAGTTGAAATTCGCGTCCGATCTCGGCCGTTGAGAAGAAATTCGATCCGACGCTCCAAATTCCAACCTTTTTTGGTCGAAATTCCCAGGGCCGTTGAGATTCGAATCGATCCGACGGTCGAAATTCCAACTTTTTCGCCACTGGACCTGAGGAGTGTTCGAAAACCGGTTCGAGGGGGACGTTAGAAAATAGCGCGGAACTGGTTTACGTACCCGAAATCGGCGCTTTCCGTCGTCGCCCCCGCGGTTTTAAAAGCTAGGTTTTAGCGGTAGAAAAACTTCGCTTCGAACATGCTCTGATTACCAAGTGTGAGGATCTAGGATCGAGCTCAGAAAAGAGTGTTTGAATTGATCGAATGGAATGATCACCTGGGTACAACACGAGGCTATATATAGGCTCGACACAAGGCCCCGTAACCAGGTGTTACGTTTCACATGGATTCAGAGCACGTTTCGATCTGGCCTGTGTGGGCCCGCCTTATGCTTCCGCTGCTACTTTTCCGGTCGCGCGCCTTGGGCCCGGGGGTGCGAAAGGATAACCCGGTGTAGAGAAGGGGCCCGGGGTAAGAAAGGGAAACCCGCTGTACCAAAGGGGAACCTGGAGCGAGACTATTCCAGGGTCCCCCCACTTTCTCGATACCTAGCCTAGGCTCACAACTCACTCGACATACTAGTTGGGCCTAGGCTCCTAAGCCTAGGCCCTAGTTAAAACTCATTCCCTCGTTCTCATTTTCACATGGATTCAGAGCACGTTTCGATCTGGCCTGTGTGGGCCCGCCTTATGCTTCCGTTGCTACTTTTCCGGTCGCGCGCCTAGGGCGCGTGGCGATTTTCTTCTAGTCCCGCCCCCGGTTCATCTCAAAAATGTCGGGTATATTTCCGGGCGTTAACATCCATACGTTGGTTGTAAACAATGTATTTATGCCCAATAATTGCCCGGTTGTAAATAAGGCAGACTTTAGCCGTTTTCGGGTCGATAATTGCCGAACCGTTAATTACCCGGGATGGCCCTTATTGGCTGTAAATCAGCATGGCGCCGGGGTTAGAGTTGTCCACTTACTGGGGTTGAAATGGCAGTGAACCAGAGTGCCATTCACAGTTGTTTCTAGTTCTGAAAAAAAAAGGCAAGTTGTCCTTGTTTACAATCATTGAAAAGCTACCATAACTAGGCCTGAACTTCCTGAAAACACCCAATCATTAACTAATGGTAGCACCCTAATAATAGTAAAAAAAAACAATGTGATTATCAAATTACTGTAGAAAATTTGAGCATACATTAGAGCAGCAAAACTACAATTAGAAAACCAGGGTTCATGGCAGCAACCCAGCAAACTCGTCCTCAAACCCTGCGATCACAATACGCACTAACGGGTTTGCTCCCATCTGAAAGCCTGTAGGGGCAGTGTCACGATAGATATTATCCCCACGGGATAACCTATCCTTAATCCAATCAATAATCACCCCCACTTTCAGCTGCACTTCCCTCCTGTTGTTCGAGTCACTGCCATCTAGGGCAGGCGTGTCACGGCTCCCCGCATTTGCCATGTGCCATTCAACCTGCAGGGTACATTTGAAAATATATGGGAAAATGGGGAGCAGGGACAGAGAAGGTGTGTTGGAAAAAATCAGGACGGTGAGGGACAGGTGCATAGCAGAATGGGGAGCAGAGAGAGAGAGGGTGTGCTCGAGCAAAACCTGGATCGCTGACAAGGGAAACAAACAATGCAAGGGAAACAAACTCACCACATGGCAAATCGTTGCCACCACTGGGATCTTGGCAAACATCGTCTTACACCTGCGACCGCCAAGTCCCTTGCAGAGCGCCATATCAAACACCTTTTTGGCGAACGGGCGCCCCGTGTCAGGATCGCAGTGCCACTTGCTGCCATAAACGGCTGCAAGCACAGAAATCCGCTCTATGTAAGCACAATACATGTGGATCTCAGGAAAAAACGGCTGGAAGTGCTCGGGGCATGCAACGTTAAAAACGAGCCGAGTACTTACGATCGAAATAGAAAAGGTGCCACTGCTGGACGTTGCGGCGCTGCACCGGCGCCATGTTCTCAGCAGCCAGCATGGGAATCTTCGATTCCCTGACGAGCCCGCCTGGGCCATGTGCCCACGTCTTGACCTGCGTGAAGAGGTTGCCCCGACGCTCGCCGACCTTGTCTTTAAGAATCCTCTCCCGTTCCGGGTGAGAGTTCATGACAAGGTTGAACGTTTCCTCAGAAACGTTCACCAGCTGATACGTACGGATGAGTTGCTGCCTCAACTCCTACGGCACAGGCCAGAAGTTAATCTCCCTCGGGGGAGCCTCAGCAATGAAGTAGAGAACCGCTTGGTTGCACTTTGCCTGCCATGCACAAGACGGAAATGCAAAGTGCAAGATATCGGTTGAAGGCAAGCATGTATGGATCCATGGCTCTACCAACCAAGCATCGGTTGCGAGGGTGGGTGGGTGGGAATACGAGGTTGCGAGCAAGAGTCAAGGTACAGAAGGTACGGGGGTGGGTGGGCGGGTTTACGAGGTTGCGAGCATAGGATCAAGGTACGAGGGTGGGTGGGTGGGAATACGAGGTTGCGAGCGGAACATTGAATGTATAAACGTATGACAGGCGGCGGGCAATCAGAATCAATGGACACGGCTTACCGTGAAAAAGGTGAGCTCGGTAAGCGATTCCGGAAGCTTGGTCGAAGGTTCACGAGCATCTGGTCGAGGTGCTGGGGTTCCCGGATGAGCGAGGGGGGTGCCAAGGGAGCGAGAGGCGTTTGGCGCGAGCAGCGCTGGAATCATGGAGGTTGCCAGCGATCGTTCGACCGGCCCAGGTGCGACTGCAGGCGCCAGAGTTGAACGGTGATCGTTGAGGCCTCGCGAAGTGCTTGCAACGTTGACGGGCAGCGCGGAAGACGTTGAGGCCGGCCTGCTCGCCTGGAGCAATTGATTCGCCCGCTGACTCTCCTCCAGTTGCCGAAGAACGTCCGCCAATGTAACCTGCTGCAACTCGACCGTGCGCTGCTGATCAGAAGCTGCAGCTTTGGCTTTGTCGACAGGCTGAACAACTTCTGCAAAACACAATGCATATCACATCACAATCATACGGGCACCATACACCACAAACACGTAACACGTTAAAATAAATCAGGCGTCCATCTCTGCAAAAAAAGTAAAAGAATGGCGGGTGTCTCATATAAGTACCTGTGGAGAATAGAACGAGAATGGATGAACTATGAATGAAGTGAGTACATATAGGAAACCCTAGTTGGGTTGTACCCCCTATGGGATACCCCACTACAGCCTACACAATAGCATAAGCTATATATATGTTCTGACACACCCCCATAGGCAAAGTGGGGGAGAACAAGGGGTCACAAGACCAGTCAAGCAAAGCAAAGCAAAGCTCAGGGTGGATCACAAAGTCACCACACAGTCCGAGCACAAGAGCAAGGCCAAAGGCCAGTTCACATGCAGGAGTACAGACATATATATATAAAGCTAGACAAGCAAGAACAGGTATATATATGTGACAGTACAAGTGAGGTCAAGAGGAGAGCAAGTGAGGCAAAACAGGTACAAGACCCAGCTGGGTGCAGAAGCGCTGATGGTCACTAGGCGCGAGTGCCTTGGTGAACACATCAGCAGTGTTGGCCTCAGAGGCCACGTACGCAAGCCGCAACTGTCCACGCTGCTGTAGCTCACGAGCAAGGAAGTAGCGAAGAGCAATGTGCTTCGTTCTGTGCTCCAGACGCTGCTCTCGACACAAGGCCAGCATGGCCTTGTTGTCTACGTACAGCACTGGAGGAGAACGAGGCGGCTCTCCAAGGTCAGTCAGCAGGTAGGTGAGCCAGCGAAGCTCCTGTGCAGCCATGGCCCCTGCGTAGATCTCAGCCTCACAACTGGAGCTGAGAACCGAAGACGAGCGAGTAGACCGCCACGAGACAGAGCCGGAACCAAGGCTGAAGGTGTAACCCTGTGACAACCGCTGCGTAGCCTGGTCGTCAGCCCAAGAAGCGTCCGCGTGACCTGTAAGGACCACTGGACTCCGCCCTCCAAGCACTAGCCCCATGCCCGACGAACTGCACAGGTAGCGCAATACCCTCTTCGCTGCAGCCATGTGCTCTGGTCGGTGTCTCCCAGGAGCAACATAGCGTGCAAGAATGCTAAGAGGGTATGCAAGGTCAGGTCGTGTGCAGGTCATCAGGTACATGAGGCAGCCAACAAGCTCTGCATACGGGCCATTCGACTCTACGGACTCATCCGAAGGCAGAGCTGAGAGCGAGTGACGAGTAGACAGAGGAGTGGCCTGAGGCGAGGAGTACGTGAAGCCGAAGCGCTGAAGGACCTGCTGCACCATGTGTGACTGAGTCAAGGTAATGGTGCAGCGTGCTCTGTCCCGAGTGATCTGCAAGCCAAGGTAGTTGCGCAGTTCACCCAGGTCTGTGCACGTGTGTCTCTTCAGCAGCTCAGACTTCACGTAGGCGAGTCCAGCAGTGTCCGCTGTGGCAAAGACCAAGTCGTCGACGTACACGAGGATGTAGAACGGCGGCAGAGAAGTGTCGGTGCGTAGAAACAGCGACGGGTCAGCAGTAGAAGGAGCGAACCCAAGAGCCGCAAGCGTAGTCCTCAGTGTGTCGTGCCACTCACGCGGTGCCTGGCGGAGACCGTAGACTGGCCGTCGGAGGCTCCACTGGGTGCCAGGAGGGAAAGTCCCAGTGAAGCCAGGTGGACGGCGCAGCCAGATCTCCTTGTGCAGGCTACCCTGCAAGAACGCAGTGCTGAAGTCGAGAGAGTGAAGCTCGTAGTCGCGCTGCGCGGCTATGTGCAACAGCACCCGAAGAGTGGTCATCTTCGGGGTGGGAGAGAAGGTCTGAAAGTAGTCAACTCCCTGCCGCTGACTGAAGCCACGAGCGATGTACCGCGCCTTGAAGACAGGTGGAGAGCCCGGCGTCCGCTTCACCCTGAAGATCCACATGCCACTGACGATGTTCGCCCCAGGAGGGGGAACCGCGTCAACGTAGGTGCCTGTGGACTTCCAGGAAGCCATCTCTGCATCCATAGCTGCCTGCCACTGAGAGGAGTAGGGACCCTCTACGGCCTCCGCGTAAGAGCGCGGAGTCGGGATGTCAAGTGCATCCGGGTCTCCCTCAGGAGCAAGCAGTACAGACGCGAGATGAGGTGAAGCAGCAGCCAGACATTGAAACTCCTCCTGCCTGTCCTCTAGGACGTCCGTGCCAAGAGCACACTCACCCCCGACGAACGGAGGACAGACAGACGCAGACTCAGCAACAAGACTAGCAGCGTAGTCTAGACGACAGCGAGCAGCAAAGTCGACAAGCTCAGCGACAAGAGCAGACGCAGCAGCGGACTCAAAGGAGGGGTCAGTGACGACAGTAGCAAGCAGACGCGTGACAGTAGGACTGGCAGCACGAAGGGAGTCCGACTCTGGGTCGGTAAGCACAGGAAGGGAAGACTCAGGAGGAGAAGGCAAAGGGGCACGCAGAGGAGCAGTGGACGGACGCAGAGACATCCGGTGCGTGCCAGGGACAGGAGGAGGACGCTGACGAGCTGCACAAACAGGCGACGCAGGACGAGACGCAGGCTCACGACGCTCAGCAAGACCTCGAGTAGGACCAGTGTAAGGAGAGGGAGCAGGCAGTGGGGAGGTGGGCTCCAACAGTGACTGCGACTGGACAGGCTGTGGACACTCTACAGGAGGAGAAAGACCAAGAACCTGCTGTAGGAGCGGAACGAAGTACGGTCGAGGCCGCGTGGCAGCTCCAGACTCAGCAGGGACAGCACCAGCACCCTCAGCGGCAGCACCAGCGCCACCAACACCTCCAGCGGCAGGACCTCCAGCAGCACCAGCAGCAGAACCACCGCCAGGACAGACAGCAGTAGCCTCAGCACCAACACCCTCAGCAGCTCCAGCTCCAGTAGGACTCGCAGGCCCAGCAACTCCGGGACCGGCGGCACCAGCACCCTCGACGGTCGAAGAAGCTCCAGCTCCAGCAGTACGCCTCCAGCGGCGAGCAAACCACTCGCGTAGCTCCTGTGGAGAGAGGGGCTCCCGCCGAGACGCAGCACCAGGAGAAACCCCAGGCTCAGCAGCAACAGACGCAGCACCCCCAGGCCCAGCAGCTCCAGACTCAGCACCCCCAGGCGCAGCAGCTCCAGACTCAGCACCCCCAGGCTCAGCAGCTCCAGACTCGGTACCCCCAGACTCAGCACACCCTAGCTCAGCAGCTCTAGGCACAGCACCCCCCGGCTCAGCACCCCAAGGCTCAGCACCCTCAGCAGTAGCACCCCCAGGCTCAGCACCCCTAGTAGCAGCACCTCCAGGCTCGACACCCCCGCGGACCGCACCCCCAGAGTCAGCACCCCCAGGCTCAGCACCCGCAGCAGCACCAGAGTCACCAGTAACCTCGACCGGGTCAACTGCGTCTACCTGGGACACACCTGAGGGGGCAGGAACCTGAGGGGGGAAGGGGTCTACCGGGGGGGGAACCGGTACAAGGAAGTCCGGCGGCGGGGGGAGGGAAGGAGTGCGGTAGGGGAAGAGGCGGTAGAAGGGGACTGACTCGTCGAACGTGACGTCCTGGGAGGACAGAACACGACGAGAGGAGGGGTGGTAGAACTGCCACCCTGGAGCGTCAGGGGGGAAGCCAAGGAAGACACAGGGAGCAGCACGAGGGGACAGCTTGTCCGCAGACAAGTCGCGGACAAACGCCCAAGATCCCCAGACACGGAACGCAGACGCATCGCCGACCTTCCCCGTCCACAGCAAGACTGGGGACATCGCAGGCCGAGAGACCCTGGGGTGAAGGTTGAGCTGATGCGCCGCGTATCGTACCGCAAACTGCCACAGAAAATGGGGGGCAGCCGCATGCATCATGGACGTACGAGCGACATCCATGACCATGCCAATGCGGCGCTCAGCAATCTCATTTTGTTGTGGAGAGTCCGGAAGCGAGAAGGTCTGGCGGATCCCCCGTGCACGACAGTAGTCTCGCAGAAGGCGAGAGGAGAACTCCCCGCCTCAGTCAGAGTGCAGACGCAGAACAGGAAAGTCCGAGACGAAGCTCCTCCTGAGCTGGAGACGAGCCTCGCGGATCCAGTCGATAAGCACCTCAGTGACAGCACCCTTGCTGCGCAAGGGGAAGACTGTGGTGTAACGCGAGTAGTCGTCAACCACCAACAGGAAGTAGCGCTCGTGACCCTGCCCACGGACGGGGGCTGGGCCCCACACGTCCATGTGAAGTGTCTGCAGAGGAGCCTCCGTCGGAGGAAACTGGGAGGAGTGAGGAGCAGCCTGGAGGCGCCCCTCGACACAGGGGACACAGGAAGGTCTTGGTCCCGAAGGAAGGGGAGGGACAGACTGGGGAAGACCAGAGACAAGGACACGGGAAGCCATGCCCCGAAGACGGGGCAAGGAGGGGTGGCCAAGACGGTGGTGCCACAGAAGGGTCTCGTGAGACAGGAGGCGACACGAACAGGGGGCAGACTCAGGGCCGGACCAGGACGCAGCAGCAAACACCTGACCTGACGCAGCTACCTGACCAGACGCAGGGACAGGAGGAGACGCAGTGGTCAGGGTGTAGAGGCTCGACCCCGGCCGACGCAAGAACATGGCCAGGTGCCGGCCGGTGCGTGCGTCCGTGCAGTGGGTCACCCGCTGACTCGCAGGAGTGAACTGGTGAACCCCCGCATCCTGTAGGTCCGCACCACTCACCAAGTTCGTCGAGAACGAGGGAAGGTACAGACTAGACAGGGTGCCCGAGGGGGCAGCTGGACACGGGAGGACAGTGGAAAAGTGAGAGAGGACAGGACCCCCAGAGGGGTCAGCCAGGGAGACCGCAACCGGCCGGCCAAGCGGCGTGAGGGTGGTGCGGTCTCGAAAGAAGGAGCGAGAAGCCCCGGAGTCAAGTGTGAAAGTGAGGGAGGACGAAGGCGACGCAGTACCTGAGAGCGCAGTCTCACCGGTACCTAAGAGCGCAGACGCACTGGCACCTAGAGCAGCAGCCTCACAAGCACCTAGCACAGCAGTACCAATGCCCGGGTCGGGCGGGAAACACCGGTAACAGTCACCCTCCTCACTAATAGTCACAGCATACATAGCAGCAAGGATAGCATCAAAGTCAAGATCAAAGATCGCTACACCAGCCCTAAGAAGCTCATCCCAGCGGGGAATCTCACTAGCCTCGGGGAACTGCTGACGCCAAGCGTCCGTCAGGCGGCCAAAGCAGCGCTGGGTGGGGTGGGCACCCCCACACTGCTCACCCGCGCGGTCGCCGGAACGAAGGACGTAGGTACACGGACCAGCACCCCCACCCCTCTGACGCCCAGCGTACCACTCACGGAGCTGCTGGGGCGGAGGGATGTCCCGCGAACGCTGCTGCTGCTGCTGCTGCTGGCGCTGACCACTACCAGCGCCGCTCCGCTGCGAGGTACCACCCCGACCAGCTCCACCCCCTCCGCCACCACCGCCTCCTCCTGTGCCTCCTCCGCCGCCTCCACCTCCACCGCTGCCACCACCACCACCGCTGCCGCCACCGCCGCCGCCTCCGCCGCCACTGCCACCACCACCACCATCCCCTCCACCACTCCCGCCGCCACCCCCACTCCCTCCGCCGCCTCCACCGCCACCTCCACCGCCCCCTCCAGCTCCACCCGCACCCTTGCCCCCCTTGCCCTTGCCAGAGCGACGTCTCCCGCTAGGGGCAGACGCCGCACCGACCGACTCAAGACCAAGCAGGTCGGCAGCAGCAGCAGAGGCAACAGAGGGCAGCAGGGGGGAAGGAGAACACCCCTCAAAGATGGGGGTGCGAGGGTCACCACGAGAAGCTCCTACAGCGACGATGCTCTTCTCCGCCGCTAGGAGGGCCTTCTCGAGGAGGTCGACAGTGAGGGTGGTGGGACAGACTGAGAGAAAGTGGTCCCTGACTACGCGAAGAGAGTCAGGGAGGCGTGCGACTACGTAGTAGAGAGTGATGTACATGGGGGGGGGGTTCTTGGCGCAGAACTCAGCAGGAAGGGCGGCGCGGTAGCGAGTGTCACTAGTGCGGAGGTGCGTAATGAGGTCAGCGACAGTGGGAAAGGCAGAGAGGTCAGGAAAGAGGTAGGGAAGCATGAGACGGCTCAGTGCAGCAGTGGCAGGGGAAGAGTAGCGCGCAACTACAGCGTCGTACAAGGTCTGAGCACTCTTGTACTGACTAAAGTGCGCGCGCTCAGAGGTAGGGAGGTGGCGACGCACAGCAAGACGTGCAGCAGCATCGCGAGTGGCCCACTGAGAGCGAACAGTGGGGTCAGCATCAGCAGCAGGGGCAGGAGAGGCGCCAGAAGTGAGGTCAAAGAGAGAAAGGTCGTCTGCTCTATCGCACTGTAAGAACAGCTGCAGGTCGTCGACCCAGACCTCAAAGTCAATGGCGCGACCCTCAGCGTCAAAAGCTAGGACACTAGGGGTAGCCATGACAGCACTCGACGGTCTCACCAGACAGGACGGGTCGGGCCGCTCAGTAGCACAGCAGCACAGCAACACAGCAGCTCACCCGGCTCAGCAGCAACAGCAGCTCCGCGGGACCAGCGGCTCGGCTCCTCAGGCGGTGCAGGCGGCTCGGGCGGCTCGGGCGGTTCGAGCGGCTCGGGCGGCTCGGGCGGCTCGGGCGGCTCGGGCGGCTCGGGCGGCTCAGGCGGCTCGGGCGGCTCGGGCAGTCAGCGGCACAGGCGGCTCGGGCGACTCGGCTCCTCAGCTGCGCAGACGGCCCGGGCGGCTCAGGTTGCACGGCGGCTAACGGGCGGCGTGAGGGCCGGGACGGCGGCGTGCAGCAGGGACGGGCGGCGCACGGGCGGTGTGAGGCCGGGACGGCGGCGCACGGCTGGGACGGGAGGCGCACGGGCGGCTGGGAGCGGGGCCGGGACGGGTGAGGGGCCAGGACGGGCGGCGTCCTGGTGCCGAGGGGCCGAGACGGGAGAGCGCGGCCGGGGCGGGCGGCACAGGGCGGCTTGGGGCCGGGTCGGGCGGCGCGCGGGCGGTGAGGGGCCGGGACGGGCGCGCGCGGGCGGCTAGGGGCCGGGACGAGCGCGCGCGAGTGGCTGGGGGCCTGAACGGGCGGCGCGCGAGCGGCTAGGGGCCGGGACGGGCGGCGCGCGGGCGGCTAGGGGCCTAAACGGGCGGCGCGCGAGCGGCTAGGGGCCTGAACGGGCGGCGCGTGAGCGGCTAGGGGCCGGGACGGGCGGCGCGCGGGCGGCTAAGGGCCGGGACGGGCGGCGCGTGGGCGGCTAGGGGCCTGAACGGACGGCGCGCGAGCGGCTAGGGGCCGGGACAGGCGGCGCGCGGGCGGGTAAGGGCCGGGACGGGCGGCGCGCGGGCGGCTAGGGGCCTGAACGGGCGCGCGCGGGCGGCTAGGGGCCGGGACGGGCGGCGCGCGGGCGGCTAAGGGCGGCGCGCGGGCGTCTAGGGGGGGCGCAGGGCAGGCCGAAAGAGTGAGAGCGAGGGCCCGGAGCGCGCTCCGGGCAGAAAAAAAGTTTCTCCTGCATGATCAAGCGTTTAGACTTGGAGAAAAACACAGAGTTGATAATATCCAACAGCCATGCGTAATGACATACGCTCATGCAAATCATGCAAGCACAAATATCACGAGCAGTCGGCAGGACGTTAGGATGACATGCACTCAGAATGACGTGCATCCAACAGCTTCTGGGGTGTTGAGCTTGGGGTTGCGGAGCCTGGGGGTGCTGAGCCTGGGGGTGTGGAGCCTGGGTGTGTTGAGCCTAGGGGTGCAGAGCTTGGGGGTGCTGAGCCTGAGGGTGCGGAGCTTGGGGGTGCTGAGCCTGAGGGTGCGGAGCCTGGAGGTGCTGAGCCTGGGCGTGAGGAGTCTGGGGGTGCTGAGCCTGCGGGTACTAAGTCTGGGGGTGTTGCGCCTGGGGGCACTGCGGCGCCTGGTGAGCAGTCTCCTTGGAGCGGCCACCTCCGTAGTCGCTCTGCTAGTGCCTCGCCACAGCGCTCTCGTAGTCGTGTCCCGCTCTCCCCACAGCAACTGCGCGAGTGATACATTAGTCGTCAGGGTCACACTGTTGGAGTTGGGGGCCCTGCTACGGGAGGTGCTGGCGTTGGAGGCCCTGGAGTTGGCGCTGTCCCGCTCTCCCCACAGCAGCTGCATGAGTGGTACGTGAGCCGTCAGGGTTGCGCTGCTGGTGCTGGGGGTGCTGCTGCGGGAGGCGCTGGTGCTGCTGACTCTGCTACTGGAGGTGTTTCTACTGGAGTTCCTGGAGCCGCTGGTCTCGGAGGTGCTCATACTGGAGGTACTGGAGCTGCTGAGGCTGGTGGTACTACTGGACCTGGAGGTGCTACTGTAGACTCTGAGGTTAAAGACCCTGGAGCTAGAGGTGCGGGTTCTGGGGGTGCTGCTGTTAGAGACACTGAGGCTGGAGACCCTGGGACTGGAGGTGCCGGTTCTAGGGGTGCTGCTGCTAGAAGTGCTGGTCCTGGAGGTGCTGTTGCTGGAGGTTCTGGAGCTGCTGGAGGTGCTGGTCCTGGAGGTGCTGGCGCTGGAGGTTCTGGAGTTGGTGGAGGTGCTGGTAGTGGAGGTGCTGGAGCTGGAGGTTCTGGAACTGCTGGAGGTGCTGGAGCTACTGGTGCTGGTGGTCCTGCGCAGCTGCGACTGTTCTTCGCTCCGCCGTCGCCTTCGTCCCTGCCACCGCCTGACTCCGTGCTTCGCCAGGTTCTTAGCCTCCTGTCTTCTACTGGTCTTTCGTTACAGCCTGGCTCACCGTTGCCTGCTCCTTCTCCTTACACTGAGTAGACAGAGGGTCTTACTGAGCGACGTGAGCCTGCGTCTCGTCCTGTCTCACCTGTTCGCACTGATCGCACTGGTCGTCCTGGTCGTCGTGTTCCTCGTGAGCGTCCGCCGGCTGTCCCCGGCACACACCTCATGGCTTTGCGTCCTTTCTCTGCTGCGCAGCGTGTTCCGTTGCCGTCCCCTCCTGCGTCCTCTCTGCCTAACGTGCCAGACCCTGAGTCTGCCAGCGCTCGTGCTACTCACCCTACTATCACGCGTCTACTATTGTCACTGACCCGTCGTTTGAGTCTGCTGCTGCGTCTGCCTTAGTTGCTGAGCTTGTTGACTTTGCTACTGCTTGTCGTCTAGACTACGCCACTATTCTTGTTGCTGAGTCTGAGTCTGCCTGTCCTTCGTCCGTCGGGGTGAGTGTGCTCTTGGCACGGACGTCCTTGAGGACAGGCAGGAGGAGTTTGAGTGCCTTGCAGCCTTTGCGCCTCATCTTGTGGACATGCTGCTTGCCCCTGAGGGAGACCCGGATGCTCCAGACCCGGATGCTAAAAAATCCTTATACATCCTCACCTTTCCGTTTCGTCTGGCGTTTGCGCTTCTGCTTCGACGTAGTGTTAGGAGCACCGCCATGCATAGTAGCAACGGAACCCTTCTTGCGCCTAGGGAAGGAGCGGTCGTCGTCACCGCTGTCGTCGTCGGCCTCGCTTTTGCCACTGACGTTTTCGTCCGCATCGTCTGCTGCTTCTAGCGCCGGCGAAAGTGTGACAGGCAAGTTACCGTCAGCAGATCCAGCGTCTAGTATTGGGTCTACCTTGGGCTCTAATGGCAAATCGCGACCTACGTTAGCCTTGTCAGCACCGTGCTCGTCCGACGACAGCTGGTCGTCGACGAGATCTGGTGCGACCAAGTTGGCAGAGTCAGAAGTGGAGGAGCTCTTGCGGGTGAACTCAGCACTGACTTGAGAGAGCAAAATTTGAAGTTGTTCAGGCGACATCCCATGCAGATTTAAGGTCGAGTTGTCAGGCTGGTTATCGGCTGAACCTTCATTCGCAGCCGTAACAGAATGTCTTCGCCCAGGTAACGTAACACCAAGTGCGCCATTATTGTACCTTGCAGGCACCACAACGGGTCTTTGAGGGCGGCCTGGAGGAGGATCATTTCCAGGAAGGGTAATAGGGCGTTGGTTCACCATCTCGGCAGAAACAAAAACTGGGGTTTGAGCTAAATAGTCGCACAAACCATGTTTCTACAATCGTTTGCAGCTGAGAAAAATTGGCGGGGAGCTCCTGATTGGTCGTCGAAAGTGGTTGGAAGTCGCTGGGGGGATTGGTCGAGCTCTGTACCAAGCGACATTGTTGCTGTTGCAGTGCGACATGAGCAATATCGCACACCCTCACCGTGGGCTCACGACGAATCGCGATACCGCACTGCAGTCAGTTTCCGTGGAGTTGACCACGGTACATCCTCCACGTGGACCTAGACGAAGGTATCCAGCAAACGTGGCGACTCCAACTCAAAAGCAGGGGAAACACGGTGACTGTATTAGCTGGAAACATGAGTTTTAGGGAAACGAATTCAAACGCACGTCACTCCCTTCTCCCACAAAGTAGGTACACGATTGTGGTGCCTGCTTTTTCAAAATCTGTACAACAATCAGTACTCAATATATACAAATATACACAAAAAAAAGCCATCAAAACAGAAAATGGTTGAGGAATCATGTCTGGCCTGCAGACTCAAGCTGCACAAAATGAACAGCTCTAAGAATGGAAGCTGTCTCTACAACCATGTACCTTTGAGAAACCCCCTCTAAACTGAATTGCCGGCAGCCGGTCAATTCATCTAACGCGTCATGCTCGATATAATACCTCACGAATGCGAATTCGCGTCGATCTAGACCATGGCCGACATGGAATAGTAGCAGAACCTTGCCGTACCACTCCGATCCTGTACCTTGGATAGCAACATCACTGAACCAAACTTTCTTGTGGAATAGCGGAACCGCTCGGATACGGTGTGGGGTGCTAGAAAAAGCCTCGTCCGTCGCGGGTGGCATGGCCAACTCAACATGAACCTGTACAGCAGTTGTGTGCCACATATTGCATCATTAGTAAAGGCATAACGTAATTGTTGCCGGGCGTGCAACAAACAAATGCGTGCTAAGGATAACGTACGTAAATTGTGTCGAAGTTCGGGCCGTTGGGTACGTCGCGATCGATGGAACGACGAAGATATGGGAGGTCGTTATCTAGGCTGTCTAGATACAATTGGTCTCGCTTTGGGTCAGGCTTGGAGAATCCGACGTATGGGTGCTCGTGACGACGCGCGTAAACGATCAACCCCCATGAACTCGTAGAGAGTGTACGTGCTCCCGTCTTCAATGCCTGTACAAAGTTCATACAAAAATCAGAATGGTACCATCCTTCAACATGAGAAAATTAAGGCTTGATTGTCACTGTAATATATACGTACCTCACGCATTGCATTACTGTATTCGTGTGTAGTGTCCAAGTCGGCTTGAGGTAGCGAATCCAGTTGCAAGCGTACCTCCTCCGCTTGGATGATTTGTCCACCCGCGTCACGCTTGTTGGATGCACGGTATGGCCTCTTGATATGGTCCTTGTGAAAGTGCTCAAACATGCTTGCATCATAGTAGAGTGGAGGGCCTGCACGGCGAATTGCGTCAATGTAGTGACTCATCAAGTGGGTCTTGATAAATCCCCATTTGTAAAGAGGGAAGCTCTTTTTTAGAAGCTCAATTAACCTGCAAATACATTCACACAAGATGTAGTCAGGTCGAAGGGCATATTGCAATTATGTACATGCAATTTAGAAAGCGTACGTACCTCATGGATTGTTCCTCGAGTTTTGTCAAGGTTTCCTCGTCATAGTCTCTCGTCTTCCCACACGTGTGATACCACTCGATGTATGCCACAACGGCGTCCATGTGTGGTTTTGCCACATAGTCTCGAATGAGGAAAGGAAGGATTTGCATGACAGACCTGTGCTCGTAAGCTTGGAACGAAGCACCTAGACGGAAATACTCTCCAGATGGTAGGCGCAAACCATCAACCCGAAATGTCAACTTCAACTGCTTCAAGATGCTGCAATGAAGGAGAGAGAGATACATTAGTCTTATGCACTGTGGAACATTAGAAAGAATGGTGTCAAGCGATGTAATGTACTCGTCAATGGCGACGTGGTATTTTTTATCAATGACCCCTCTCAAGGCGGCAATAATGTGCTCCAGCATGCCAAGATCAGCCTGATGCATTAGGTGTGGCATCACCGCCATATATGGGCTGCCCCGCGGCTCTGACTCAAAACGGAAGCCATGAAGCGCGCACTGCGTTGGGTTTAGGATGGCAGGAGAGTGTTGAGTGAAACATGACTAGTATATGACGCAAGAACAGTGGATTGTTTTGCACATACCTCTACATGATGAGTGCTGTAGGTTTGCGGGTGAGGCCCCCCTCGTTGCCGTGCAGAGACGGCCTTGTAGATGACATCTTGTTCTTCAGATGAGCGATATTCGTCTCTCTGCGTGAAAGAGTCTAACTCAGTTTTGTGGACCTTGCATAAGGAACAGGGGTAGAATGTACCTAGAGACTTGGTGAAGGTGAGTTTGCACGTCTCTGGGTAGTCCGCCACATAGGCGTATAGTGCTGGGTAGGCCGTGAAAACGTGACCAGACTGGTCATGCACACGGGTCCCCCTGAAAAATCGAAATGTGGGCAACGGGGCAAAGAGGTAAGACAACTAGAGAGAAGGGAAGCATGGGCACAGCAATCCGACGAGGAGGGTACGGGGATGAGAGGAGGGAAGTAAAGGACGCAAAAGGGCAGCGAGGTTGGAAGAATGCTAAGAGCAAAGCATGGGGCAGCAATCTGAGAAGGAGAGGAGAGAGATGAGTAGGAGGGCAGTCACAGAAGCAAGGCCCATAGTGTTGAAAGGAAGAGCATCATGTGGCGAGCATGGCGAGCAGGATAGGTCAGGGATGAGTATGGGGGCACTTACACGTGTGAAGCATCTTTCAATGGTTGAAGAACGAGGCGCAAGACATACTGGAAGATCTGCAGTCGGTCAACCGACGTGTACTCCGCCAGAAACTCCGGTAACGTTGCAATGAGCGCATGCCCGTATGGCTTCCAGCGATCCTCATGATGAATGTTTCCCAATGACATGTAGATGGGATGCCCCTTAGCTTTTCCTCTGCCGTCAGCTATTGTCTCATCCGACGAGAGAATGAGAGTGGCAACGACGTCGTCGATGCCGAGGTGATCCTGTTGGGGGGTTGGAAGAAGGCTTCTGAGGGAGATACAAAGACAGGATGTGAGGGGCTATAGTTACAGAGTTAAGGACAGTGAGAGAGAGGGATGTGCTTGGGACAGACGGTGTAGCAAGTACAGGTTGGGAGGGGCTACAATAACTGAGAGTGGGGCCAGATTATTGAAAGAAGCGCAGGGGAGAGAAGGAATGGCAGGGAGAGGTAGAGTGGGACTGGAAAACCAGAATGCGAGGCAAGGCGCGTGAGGGAAGCGCATGGGAGAGAAGGAATGGCAGGGAGAGGTAGAGTGGGACTGGAAAACCAGAATGCGGGGCAAGGCGCGAGAGGGAAGCGCATGGGAGAGAAGGAATGGCAGGGAGAGGTAGAGTGGGACTGGAAAACCAGAATGCGGGGCAAGGCGCGTGAGGGAAGCGCACGGGAGAGCCGGAATGGCAGGGAGAGGTAGATTGGGACTGGAAAACCAGAATGCGGGGCAAGGCGCGTGAGGGAAGCGCATGGGAGAGAAGGAATGGCAGGGAGAGGTAGAGTGGGACTGGAAAACCAGAATGCGGGGGCAAGGCGCGTGAGGGAAGCGCAGGGGAGAGACGGAATGGCAGGGAGAGGTAGAGTGGGACTGGAAAACCAGAATGCGGGGCAAGGCGCGTGAGGGAAGTGCATGGGAGAGAAGGAATGGCAGGGAGAGGTAGAGTGGGACTGGAAAACCAGAATGCGGGGCAAGGCGCGAGAGGGAAGCGCAGGGGAGAGAAGGAATGGCAGGGAGAGGTAGAGTGGGACTGGAAAACCAGAATGCGGGGCAAGACGCGTGAGAGAGGCGCATGGGAGAGAAGGAATGGCAGGGAGATTGTGGTATAGCAGAATGGGGAGCAGGGACATAGTGGGTGTGCTGGAAAATTTTATAAACGGCCAGGGAGGGGCAGGGAAAGGCGGGCATGGCAGAATGGGGAGCTGGGAGAGAGGTGGTGTGCTGGAAAAAAATATAACGGTGAGGGAGAGGTCGGGAGAGGCGGGCTTGGCAGAATGACTAGCAGGGAGAGAGAAAGAGTGCTGGACAAAATTAGGATGGTCAGGGAGGGGCAGGGAGAGCCTGGCATAGCAGAATGTGGAGCAGGGAGAGAGTGGGTGTGCTGGAAAAACAGGGCGTTGAGGGAGAGGTTGGGAGAGGCGGGCATGGCAGAATGGGGAGCAGGGAGAGAGGTGGTGTGCTGTAAAAAAATATGACGGTGAGGGAGAGGCCGGGAGAGGCGAGCATAGTAGAATCAGGACAGGGAGAGACGTGGTGTGCTGGAGAATTTTAGGATGGTTAAGAAGAAGTTGGGTGAGCCTGTTATAGCAGAATGGGGAGCAGGGAGAGGGAGGGTATGCGGGAAGAATTTAGGACGGTCAGGATAGGTGCATAGCAGAATGGGAGTAGGGGAGAGTGTGGGTGTGCTGAAAAACAATGAGGACGGTGAGAGAGAGGTTGGGAGAGGCGGGCATAGCAGAATGGCTAGCTGGGAGAGAGAGGATGTGCTGGAAATGCATCAGGATGGTGAGGGAGAGGTAGGGAGAGCCAGGCATAGCAGAACGGATAGCCGGGAGAGAGGTAGTGTGCTGGAAAAAAATCAGGATGGTGAGAGAGAGGTAATGGGAGGTTGGCATAGCAGAATGGGGAGCAGGGAGAGAGGGGGTGTGCTGGAATATTTATGAACGGTCAGGGATAGGTGCAAAGCAGAATGGGGAGGCACTCACTTGCACGTCGTTCCAAAAATTGCCGGTTTCGGGGGCGTCATACACCCTCACGCCCCTCACTCTCTTTCTATGCGCACGTGTAACAAGCGGATGGCTAAGTCTTGGTTCACTCAACAAATCTTGTAGGGCCTGCAAATGTTTAGCCATGTGGGAACGAGGGATTAGTGCGGCGCTAAAAAAAACAAGAGCAAACACTCCAACATACCTTCAAGCTGTCACAGTACCAAAAGGTCAAGAATGCCTTTGTTCCAACGCGAGTGACCCCCTTCTTCCACGAACGGTCACAGTCAGTCACTCTCGATTGCACATATCGGTACACATCTCGCGAAGATCTCCATTCCGCAACGTCCGCCCACGATGCGCCTTCATGGCTAAGAATCTTAAATAATCTAGCTACCGAACGTTGAGATACATGCTCTTGGAGAAAAACAAAGCATGAGTGATTTGCATCAATATTATACTCCCCTGGTTGAGGTGATGTGAAGCGTGTGAACACTTTAGTTGTCGTGAGATGTAGTGCTGAGACTGAGGTTCAAGTCGAAGGGGTGTGCATTAGGGCGCGTCATTCTAGTATCATTCTCAATCGATACCCATCTCAAGCGAAGTATTTGTTTATTAAAGCGTTTACAATTGTGCAGCGTCGTATTGCACCGCATTCCCCCGAAGAAAAAGGACGGGCACTTACGAGCCGCGCATTTCACTCACACATGTCAAATCGCATCGTGAGTTTTACACTTCGCGAATTTTGAACTTCGAGTGACGTTGCGACATGCCCGTTAGCCAATACGGTCGTTCAAAATATTGGCCAGCGAAAAAGTGCTGTTTGGAGAACCGAATTGGATGCGACCAATAGGAAGAAACCACGCACTCCCAAATTATATCACAGTGCGTTTTGACTTCGTATGACCAAGGCGTCACGAGATTTCAAGAACCCTGACATACACCTGCTTGCTTACGTACTCTAGAAACGGCTGTTTATGATCACATTCTTGCAAACACCAGACACTGTGCGTCACAAAATCTTCCCGCACGAAGATGCCACGTTTTATGCTTGCAAACACTAGGGTTTCGCCCAATAAATTATACAGTCAATGACTAGTTCCGATTACAACGACAACATTACGCCAAATCGAAATCGATCTCGACCGCACGAAAAAAAGTTGGAGTTTGGGCCGTTGATGTGAAATGTCAAGGAGCGCGACACGATATCCTACGCTGCCACGGCTGATTCCCTGCCAAACACAAGTGAAAAATAGCCATAACACAACCAAAAACGAGCATTTGCCACATCAGCCTGTGGATAGAAATTAACACCCCCTCCCCAAAGCCTTTGATATTCGAAATATTGCCACCACCGTTAACAGACGGTTCAGCATTTTTGAGATGTTGGCGTGTGACTCTTTCTCTGCCCGTCGCGCGCCCCGTGGCACGCGACGGTGCCCTAAACCTGCCCGTCGTACGCCCCGTGGCACGCGACGGTGCCCTGCTCGTCGTGCGCCCCGAGGCACACGATCGGGCCCTACACTTAAACTTACCCGTCGTGCGCCCCGTGGCACGCGACGGGCCTTTCCGCACCTGTCCTCACTGCAGCCGCCCCTGACCTACCTGTGCCAACATATAGTAGCTGCTCTACGGCTTTCTTCCCGCCCAACCCCCTCCTCCTTTGTCTCCCTGCAGCCGTGGGGAGGAGGGTATGGGGGTGGCGGGTGTTGGAGCTTTGGGTCGCTTCCTTCCCTTCCCCTCCTCCTCCTTTCGTTCCCATTGCTGCAGCTGCCGCTGGGGGGGAGGGTGTGAGGGTGTGGGGGAGAAGGGGGATTGGCACCGGGGTGGCGGGTGTGAGGCAGCCAGCAGACGTCCCTCCACCTCTCCTCTTTCCCCCCCCTCTCAGCTGCTCCTGCAGTAGTGTGGGGGAGGGGAAGGAGGAGGGTGAGGAGATGGAGTGGGTGACCATCCAGAGTTAGCCCGCCTGCAGTACCTGCTGTTGCTTGTTATTATTTTGCATGGTGTACCCCCTCAGGGGGCGTAACTATACTTCTACCTACAAGCACTTATGGGGGTTTGTCGAAATATAATTGACATATTTTATAACTGCTTGTAGTTGTAGTGTAGTTATTGTGCTTTGTAGGTGGTGCACCAATTTCATTTGCTTTCCTTGTATAAGTCTTGAAACTTTGTAATGCAAACCACTTTTCCCTTTTCAACTTTCTCGATACCTAGCCTAGGCTCACAACTCACTCGACATACTAGTTGGGCCTAGGCTCCTAAGCCTAGGCCCTAGTTAAAACTCATTCCCTCGTTCTCATTTTCACAGTGCTGGCGTTCGAGGCCCTGGAGATGGCGCTGTCCCGCTCTCCCCACAGCAGCTGCGTGAGTGGTACGTGAGCCGTCAGGGTCGCGCTGCTGGAGCTGGGGGTGCTGCTGCGGGAGGCGCTGGTGCTGCTGACTCTACTACTGGAGGTGTTTGTACTGGAGTTCCTGGAGCCGCTGGTCTCGGAGGTGCTCATACTGGAGGTACTGGAGCTGCTGAGGCTGGTGGTACTAATGGACCTGGAGGTGCTACTGTAGACTCTGAGGTTAAAGACCCTGGAGCTGGAGGTGCGAGTTCTGGGGGTGCTGCTGTTAGAGACACTGAGGCTGGAGACCCTGGGACTGGAGGTGCCGGTTCTAGGGGTGCTGCTGCTAGAAGTGCTGGTCCTGGAGGTGCTGTTGCTGGAGGTTCTGGAGCTGCTGGAGGTGCTGGTCCTGGAGGTGCTGGCGCTGGAGGTTCTGGAGTTGGTGGAGGTGCTGGTAGTGGAGGCGCTGGAGCTGGAGGTTCTGGAACTGCTGGAGGTGCTGGAGCTACTGGTGCTGGTGGCCCTGCGCAGCCGCGACTGTTCTTCGCTCCGCCGTCGCCTTCGTCCCTGCCACCGCCTGACTCCGTGCTTCGCCAGGTTCTTAGCCTCCTGTCTTCTACTGGTCTTCCGTTACAGCCTGGCTCACCGTTGCCTGCTACTTCTCCTTACACTGAGCAGACAGAGGGTCTTACTGAGCGTCGTGAGCCTTCGTCTCGTCCTGTCTCACCTGTTCGCACTGATCGCACTGGTCGTCCTGGTCGTCGTGTTCCTCGTGAGCGTCCGCCGGCTGTCCCCGGCACACACCTCATGGCTCTGCGTTCTTTCTCTACTGCGCAGCGTGTTCCGCTGCCGTCCCCTCCTACGTCCTCTCTGCCTAACGTTCCAGACCCTGAGTCTGCCAACGCTCGTGCTGCTCACCCTACTATCACGCGTCTGCTAGCCACTATTGTCACTGACCCGTCGTTTGAGTTTGCTGCTGCGTCTACCTTAGTTGCTGAGCTTGTTGACTTTGCTACTGCTTGTCGTCTAGACTACGCCGCTATTCTTGTTGCTGAGTCTGAGTCTGCTTTTCCTTCGTCCGTCGGGGTGAGTGTGCTCTTGGCACGGACGTCCTCGAGGACAGGCAGGAGGAGTTTGAGTGCCTTGCAGCCTTTGCGCCTCATCTTGTGGACATGCTGCTTGCCCCTGAGGGAGACCCGGATCCTCCAGACATCCCTATCCCGCGCTCTTATGCAGAGGCGATCGCGGGTGAGTAATCCTCTCAGTGGCAGGCAGCCATGGATGCAGAGATGGCATCCTGGAAGTCCACATGCACTTACGTTGACGAGGTTCCCCACCTGGGGCGAATATCGTCATTGGTATGTGGATTTTCAGGGTGAAGCGGCCGCCAGGTTCTTCGCCTGTCTTCAAGGCGCGTTACGTGGCTCGAGGCTTTAGTCAGCGGGAGGGAGTTGACTTCTTCCAGACCTTCTCCCCCACCCCGAAGATGACCACTCTTCAGGTGCTGCTGCACGTTGCCGCTCAGCGTGACTACGAGCTTCACTCTCTTGACTTCAGCGCAGCTTTCTTACAAGGCAGCTTGCACGAGGAGATCTGGCTGCACCGCCCACCTGGCTTCACTGAGTCGTTCCCTCCTGGTACCCAGTAGAGCCTCCTACGGCCAATCTACGGTCTCCGCCAGGCGCTGCGTGAGTGGCATGACACACTAAGGACGAAACTTGCGACTCTTGGGTTTGCTCCTTCCACTGCTGACCCGTCGTTGTTTCTGCGCACCGACACTTCGCTGCCGCCGTTCTACATCATCGTATACGTCGACGACTTGGTCTTTGCCACTGCTGACACTGAGGCTCTCTCCCTGGTGAAGTCGGAGCTGTAGAAGAGACGCACGTGCACAGATCTGGGTGAGCTGCGCAGTTACCTTGGCTTGCAGATCACCCGGGACAGAGCACGCCGCACCATCACGCTGACTCACTCACACATGGTGCAGCAGGCCCTTCAGCGTTTCGGCTTCACCTGGTCCTCGGCACAGGCCACTACTCTGGCTACAGGTCACTCGCTCTCAGCTCCACCTTCGGACGAGTCCGTAGAGCCGAGATACCCAGAGCTAGTGGGTTGCCTCATGTACCTGATGACCTCCACACGTCCTGACCTTGCATACCCTCTTGGCCATCTGGCTCGCTACGTGGCTCCTAGTAGGCACCAAAATATGCACATAGATGCTGGTAAGAGGGTACTGCACTACTTGTGCAGTACATCGGGCATGGGGCTCGTGCTTGGAGGACGGGGCGACGTTGTCCTCACTGGGCACTCGGACGCTTCTTGGGTTGACGACCTGACTACGCATCGGTCGTCACAGGGTTACACATTCGGTCTTGGCTCTAGCTCTGTTTCATGGCGGTCTACACGCTCGTCTTCTGTTCTTGGCTCTAATTGTGAGGCTGAGATCTATGCCACAGCCCTGGCTACACAGGAGTTACGCTGGCTCACCTACCTGCTGACCGACTTGGGAGAGCGGCCTCGTTCTCCTCCAGTTCTGTACATAGACAACAAGGCTGCCATTGCCTTGTGTCACGAGCTCAGACTGGAGCACAGAACGAAGCCAGTCGTTCTGCATTACTTCCTCGCGCGAGAGTTGCAGCAGCGTGGTCAGGTTCGTCTTGCTTACGTGGCCATTAGAGCCAAAACTTCTAATATATTCACCAAGGCACTTCCGTCTGGTGATCAACAGCGCTTTTATACTTTGTTCGGCCTTGTGCCTACGTTTCATCACTTGCTGTAGACTCTGTTTGTACAGTGATATATATATATACATATATATATATATATACATACATACATACATACCTGCATGCTTGCTCTTGCTAGGTAATGATCACTGTGTTGATGTTGTTGCATATATACCTCTGCATGTGAACTAGCTTTGTGGCCCCTTGGTCTCCCCCACTTTGCCTATTGGGATGTGTCAAATTATATATATGCTATATATGTTTAAGCTGTAGTAGGGTAGCCAGTATGGGGTATAGTCCCGTCAGGGTTTCATGTTTGTACCAAACTGTTCCTTAGTTCAATCATTCCTGCTAGTTGATTCCGACAGGTGCGCCAGTTAAATAGCCTCTTTGATCATCCCCATCTGTGAAGTTTAGAACGAGAATGAATGAACTATGAAAGAGTTGGGTACAAGTACTAACCCTAATTGGGTTGTACCCCTTATATGCTACCCCACTACAACCTACTCAAATGCATAAGCTATATGTTCTGACACACCCCCATAGGCAAAGTGGGGGAGAACAAGGGGTCACAAGACCAGTCAAGCAAAACAAAGCAAAGCAAGCTCAGGGTGGATCACAAAGTCACCACACATTCCGAGCACAAGTTCAAGGCCACAAGGCCAGTTCACATGCAGGAGTACATATATATATAAGGCTAGACAAGCAAGAGCAGGTATATATATATACATATATATATATAACATTACAAGCAAGGTCAAGAGGTGAGCAAGTGAGGTAAGACAGGGACAAGATCTAGCTCAGTACAAAAGCGGTGATGATCACAAGGTGGAAGTGCCCTCGTGAAGACATGAGGAGTGTTGGCCTCAGAGGCCACGTATGCAAGTCGCAACTGACCACGCTGCTGTAGCTCACGAGCAAGGAAGTAGCAGAGAGCAATGTGCTTTGTTCAGTGCTCCAGTCTCTGCTCTCGACACAAGGCCAGCATTGCCTTGTTGTCTACGTACAGAACTGGAGGAGAACGAGTCGGCTCTCTGAGGTCAGTCAGCACGTAGGTGTGCCAGCGAAGCTCCTGTGCAGCCATGGCCCTGCGTAGATCTCGGCCTCACAGTTGGAGCCGAGAACAGAAGACGAGCGAGTAGCCCGCCACGAAACAGAGCCGGAACCATGGCTGAAGGTGTAACCCTGTGACGACCGCTGCGTAGCCTGGTCGTCAGCCCAAGAAGCGTCTGCGTTCCCAATGAGGACGTACTGCACAAGTAGCGCAACACCCTCTTCGCTGCGGCCATGTGCTCCGGTCTGTGTCTCCCAGGAGCAACATAGCGTGCGAGAATGCTAAGAGGGTATGCAAGGTCAGGTCGTGTGCAGATCAGGTACATGAGGCAGCCAACAAGCTCTGGGTACGGGCCACTCGACTCTACGGACTCATCCGAAGGCAGAGCTGAGAGCGAGTGGCGAGTAGGCAGAGGAGTGGCCTTAGGCGAGGAGTACGTGAAGCCGAAGCGCTGAAGGACCTGCTGCACCATGTGTGACTGAGTCAGGGTAATGGTGCGGCGTGCTCTGTCCCAGGTGATCTGCAAGCCAAGATAGGTGCGCAGTTCACCCAGGTCTGTGCACGTGTGTCTCTTCTGCAGCTTGGACTTTACGTGGGCGAGTCCAGCAGTGTCAGCTGTGGCAAAGACCAAGTCGTCGACGTACACGAGGACGTAGAACGGCGGCAAAGAAGTGTCGGTGCGCAGAAACAGCGACGGGTCAGCAGTAGAGGGAGCAAACCCAAGAGCCGCAAGCGTAGTCCTCAGTGTGTCGTGCCACTCACGGGGCGCCTGGCGGAGACCGTAGACTGGCCGCCGGAGACTCCACTGGGTACCAGGAGGGAACGACCCAGTGAAGCCAGGTAGGCGACGCAGCCTGATCTCCTCGTGCAGGCTGCCCTGCAAGAAAGCTGTGCTGAAGTCAAGAGAGTGCAGCTCGTAGTCACGGTGAGCAGCAACGTGCAGCAGTACCCGAAGAGTGGTCACCTTCGGAATGGGAGAGAAGGTATGAAAGTAGTCAACTCCCTGCCGCTAACTGAAGCCTCGAGCCACGTAACGTGCCTTGAAGACAGGCGGAGAACCCGGCGGCCGCTTCACCCTGAAAATCCACATGCCACTGACGATGTTCGCCCCAGGTGGGGGAACCTCGTCAACGTAGGTGCCTGTGGACTTCCAGGAAGCCATCTCTGTGTCCATAGCTGCCTGCCACTAAGAGGAGTAGGGACCCTCTATCGCCTCCGCGTAAGAGCGCGGAGTCGGGATGTCAAGTGCATCCGGGTCTCCCTCAGGGGTAAGCAGTACGGACACGAGATGAGGTGAAGCAGCAGCTAGACACTGGAACTCCTCCTGCCTGTCCTCAAGGACGTCCGTGCCAAGGGCACACTCACCCCCGACGGACGGAGGACAGACAGACCCAGACTCAGCGACAAGACTAGCAGCGTAGTCTAGGCGACAGCGAGCAGAAAAGTCGACGAGCTCAGCAACTAGGGCAGACGCAGCAGTGGACTCAAAGGAAAGGTCAGTGACGACAGTAGCAAGGAGACGCGTAACAGAAGGATTGGCAGCACGAAGAGAGTCCGACTCCGGGTCGGCAAGAAAAGGAAGAGAGGACTCAGGAGGAAAAGGCAAAGGGGCACGCAGAGGAGCAGTGGACGGACGCAGAGACATCCCGTGCGTGCCAGGGACAGGAGGAGGACGCGGACGCGAACCACGACCACTAGTGCGAGCAGGATGGACAGGCGACGCAGGGCAAGACGCAGGCGCACGACACTCAGCAAGACCTCCAGTAGGACCAGTGTAGGGAGAAGAAGCAGGCTGTGGGGAGGCCAGCTGTAACTGTAACTGTGACGGGACAGGCTGTAGACACTCCAGTAGAAGGCGGAAGACCAAGAACCTGCTGAAGGAGCGGAACGAAGTACGGTCGAGGCCGCGGGGCGACTCCAGACACAGCAGGGACAGCACTAGGACCCCCAGCAGGAGCACCAGCGCCAGTAGCACCTCCAGCTCCAGTACCCCCAGCAGCTCAAGTAGCTCCATGACCGCCAGCACCACCACCAGCACCCCCATTAGGACCGCCAGCAGTAGCCTCATTGCCAACACCCTCAGTAGCTCCAGCTTTAGTCGTACCCGCAGGCCCAGCAGCTCCAATACTCCCAGTACGAGCACCTCCGGGACCCGCGACAGCAGCACCCTCAGTAGTCAAAGAACCTCCAGCTCCAGCAGCACGCCTCAAGCGCCGAGCAAACCACTCGCGCAGCTCCTGTGGAGAGAGTGGCTCCCGCCAAGACGAAGCACCCGGAGAACCTCAAGGCACAGGACCGCCAGACGCGACACGAGCAGGTCCAGCTCCCTCAGGCTCCGCACCCCCAGGCTCAGCACCCCCAGTCGTAGCACCCCCAGTCGTAGCACCCCAACGCTCAACACCCCCAGTCGCAGCACCCCCAGGCTCAGCACCCCCAGGCACAGCACCCCCAGCGACAACACCATCAGGCTCAGCACCCCCATGCGCAGTACCCACACTTTCAGCACCTTCAGAGTCAGCACCCCCAGGCTCAGCACCCTCAGCAGCACCAGAGTCACCAGCGACCTCGACAGGCTCGACTGCGCCTACCTGGGACACACCTGAAGGGGCAGGACCCTGAGGGGGGAGGGGGTCTACCGGGGGGGGGGACCTGGCACAAGGAAGAGCAGTGGCGGGGGAAGGGACGGAGTGCGGTAGGGGAAGAGGCGGCACTAGGGGACCGACTCGTCAAACGTGACGTCCTAGGAGGACAGAACACGGCAAAAGGTGGGGTGGTAGAACTGCCACCGTGGCGCGTCAGTGGGGAAACCCAGGAAGACGCAAGGAGCAGCACGAGGGGACAGCTTGTCCGCATACAAGTCGCGAACAAACGCCCGAGATCCCCAGACACGGAACGCAAACGCATCGCCAACCTTCCCCGTCCACAGCAAGGCTGGGGAGGTCTTCGGCAAGGAGACCCTGGGCTGAAGGTTGATCTGATGCGCCGCGTACCGAACTGCAAACGGCCACAGAAAATGGGGGGCAGCCGCATGCATCATGGACGTACGAGCGACGTCCATGACCATGCCAATGCGGCGCTCAGCAATCCCATTTTGCTGTGGAGAGTCTGGAAGCGTGAAGGTCTGGCGGATGCCTCGTGCACGACAGTAGGCTCGCAGGAGGCCAGAGGAGAACTTACCGCCTCTATCAGAGTGCAGACGCAAAACAGGAAAGTCTGAGCCGAAGCTCTGCCTGAGCTGGAGACGAGCTGCGCGGATCCAGTCGATCAGCACCTCAGTGACATCACCCTTGCTGCGCAAGGGGAAGATTGTGGTGTAACGCGAGTAGTCGTCAACCACCGGCAGGAAGTAGCCCTCGTGACCCTGTCCACGGACGCGGGCTGGGCCCCACACGTCCATGTGAAGCGTCTGCAGCGGGGCCTCTGTCGGAGGAAACTGGGAGGAGTGAGGGGCAGCACGCTGGCGCCCCTCGAAGCAGGGGACGCAGGCAGGGGCAAGCCCCGGAGGAAGGGGAGGGAGGGACCGGGGAAGACCAGAGACAAGGAGACGGGCCGCCATGCCTCGGAGACGAGGCAGGGATGGGTGACCAAGGCGGTGGTGCCAGAGGAGAGTCTCGTGAGACAGGAGACGACACGAACAGGGGGCACACTCAGGACTAGACCTGGAGGCTGCAGCAAACACCTGACCAGACGCAACTACCCGACCAGACGCAGTGACTGGAGGAGACTCAGTGGTCAGTGTGTACAGGCTCGACGTCGGACGACGTGTAAACGTGGCCAAGTGTCAGCCCGTCTGAGCGTCCGTGCAATGGGTCACCCGCTGGCGCGCAGGAGTGAACTGGTGAACCCCCGCATCCTGTAGGTCAGCACCACTCACCAAGTTCGTAGAGAACGAGGGGAGGTAAAGGCCAAACAGGGTGCCAGAGGGGGCCGCCAGACACGGGAGGACAGTGGAGAAGTGAGCAAGGTCAGGACCCCCAGAGGGGTCTGCCAGAGCGACTGCAACTGGCCGACCAAGCGGCGTGAGTGTGGTGCGGTCTCGAAAGAAGGAGCGAGAAGCCCCCGAGTCAAGGGTGAAGGTGTGGGAGGCCGAAGCCGACGCAGTACCTGAGAGAGAAAACTCACCAGCACTTGAGGAAGCAGACGCACTAGCACCTAGAGTAGCAGCCTCGCTAGCACCTAGAGCAGCAGCCTCACCAGTACCTAGAGCAGCAGTCCCAATGCCCGGGTCGGGCGGAAAACACCGGTAACAGTCACCCTCATCACTAATGGTCACAGCATATATGGCAGCAAGAATGGCATCAAAGTCAAGGTCAAAGATAGCTACTCCCGCCCTAGACAGCTCGCCCCAGCGAGGGATCTCAGTGGCCTCAGGGAACTGGTGACGCCAAGCGTCCGTCAGGCGGCCAAATTAGCGCTGGGTGGGGTGCGCACCCCTACACTACTCACCCGCACGGTCGCCGGTGCGCAGGACGTAGGAGCACGGACCAGTACCCCCACCCCGCTGGCGTGCAGCGTACCACTCACGGAGCTGCTGAGGCGGGGGGATGTCACGAGTGCGCTGCTGCTGCTGCTGCTGTTGGCGCTGACCACCACCGGAGTCGCCCCTCTGTGGAGCGCCACCCCGACCAGCTCCACCTCCTCCGCCTCCGCCTCCACTGCCGCCACCAACACCTCCACCCCTGCCACCACTCCCACTACCACCCCCACCCCCTCTGCCTGCTCCACCGCCACCTCCACCGCCCCCGCCAGCTCCTCCCGCGCCCTTGCCCCCCTTGCCCTTGCCTGTGCGGCGCTTTCCCGAAGGGGCAGACGCAGCGCCGACCGACTCGAAACCAACGAGATCGGCCGTAGCAGCAGAAGCAACAGAGGGCAAGAGGGGGGAGGGAGAACACCCCTGAAAGACAGGGGTGCGGGGGTCACCACGAGAGTCTCCTACAGCAACTATGCTCTTTTCCGCTGCTAGGAGGGCCTTCTCGAGGAGGTGAACGGTGAGAGTGGTGGGGCAAACGGAGAGAAAGTGGTCTCTGACTACGTGGAGGGAGTCAGGGAGACGGTCGACTATGTAGTAGAGGGTGATGTACATGGGGGGGGGGGGGTTCTTGGCGCAGAACTCAGCAGGAAGCACAGCGCGGTAGCGAGTGTCACTAGTGCGGAGGTGTGTAAGGAGGTTAGTGACAGTGGGAAAGGCAGCAAGGTCAGGGAAGAGGTACGGTAGCATGAGGCAGCTCAGTGCAGCAGTAGCAGGGGAGGAGCAGCGTGCAACTACAGCGTCGTACAAGGTCTGAGCACTCTTGTACTGGCTAAAGTGCGCACACTCAGAGGTAGGCAAGTGGCGACGCACAGCAAGACGTGCAGCAGCATCGCGCGTGGCCCACTGTGAGTGAATAGTGGCGTCAGCATCAGCAGCAGGGGCAGGAAAGGCACCAGAGGTGAGGTCAAAGAGAGAGAGATTGTCTGCCCTATCGCACTGTAGGAAAAGCTGCAGGTCATCTATCTAGACGTCAAAGTCAATGGCCCGACCCTCAGCGTCAAAAGCGAGGACACTAGGGGTAGCCATGACAGCAGGAGACTAGCAGCGCGAACAGTGGGGTGAGGGCAGTGCAGTGACAGAGGCGCTGGTCTTACCGGACAGGGCGGCTCGGGCGGCTCGGCTGCAGGGCGACTCGGCGGCTCGGCAACTGGGCGGCTCGGCGGCTCGGCTGCTGGGCGGCTCGGTGGCTCGGCTGCTCGGCTGCTGGGCGGCTCGGCGCCTGGGCGGCTTGGCGGCTGGGCTGCTCGGCTGCTGGGCGGCTTGGCGGTTGGGCGGCTCGGCTGCTGAGCGGCTCGGCGGCTGGGCGGCTCGGCTGCTGGGTGGCTCGGCTGCTGGGCGGCTCGGCGGCTGGGCGGCTCGGATGCTCTGCTGTTGGGCGGCTCGGCCTCTGGGCAGTCCGGCGGGGCCGCAAAGGAGGCGGCGGGAGGGCCGCTGAGAGGGCGGCGTCCGGGGCCGCTGAAAGGGCGGCGTCCGGGGCCGCTGAGAGGAGGCGGCGGGGCCGCTGAGAGGGCGGCGTCCGGGACCGCTGAGAGGAGGCGGCGGGGCCGCGGAGAGGGCGGCGTCCGGGGCCGCTAAGAGGAGGCGGCGGGGCCGCTGAGAGGGCGGCGTCCGGGGCCGCTGAGAAGAGGCAGCGGGGCCATTGAGAAGGGCGGCGACGGGGCCGCTGCAGAGGGCGGCGACAGGGCCGCGGGAAGGGAGACGACGGGGCCGCTGGAAGGGCGGCGTCAGGGTCGTGCAAGGGCGGCGACTGGGCCGCTGGTGAAAGGGCGGTGAGGGGCCGCAGGGAGAGAGGGGCGACGAGCCGCGAAGGGCGGCGGATCGAGGGCCGCAAGGGCGGCGGATCGGGGTCGTGAGGGGTCGCTAAGGTGCCGTGAGGGCGGCTAGGGCGGCGCGACGCGGCCATTAGGGCGGCGCGACGTGGCTGCTAGGGCAGAGTGATGGGCCGCAAGGGGTCGCTAAGGGGCCGTGAGTGTTGAAATGAACGAGAGGAAACTAAGTTTTAACTAGGGCCTAGGCTTAGGAGCCTAGGCCCAACTTAGGTATCGAGCGGGTTTTGTGCCTAGGGAGAAGTTCGAGTGAGTTGAGAAGAGTTGGGAAGGATGGTTTCACTATGGGTTCAAGGAACATATAGCATAGGAAACAAAAGAAGAGGTGCACCACCTACAAATTTAATAACTACACTACAGCTAGAACTACATGCAGTTATAATTAAACATAATTCTGACAGTGAGAGGCCGTGGGAGCGGCGCGACGGGTCCGCTAGGGATCGTGAGAGGAGAGACCCACGGAGCGCACTCGGGCCTTGACTGAGCGCAATCCGGGCAGGAAAAAAAAAAATCGAATCGGTGGGCCCTATGAACAGTTCCCACGAGGGAACCTGCTCTATACCATGTGAAGTTTAGAACCAGAATGAATAAACTACCGTAATACCCCGGATATAAGCGCACATGCGCTTATAATAAAACAGTGTTTTTTGGGGGGGTGCGCTTATAATTGAGTCAGATTTATAAGCGCATGTGCTTATATACAAACAAATACAAATTTATAATTCATTGGCACCAAACTGTACATCTCCTTGCGATTTCAATCGAATCAAAGGCGTAACAAATTACCCATACAGATCATACACCTTAGTAAACTAACATCAGAGTAAAGCAAAATATTACTCTGACGTGCCTGAGTTTTTTTCCCAAAACATAGGGTTACTCTGACAACTCAGAGTGAGGCGTAGAACAACCCTAGATTTCAGAGTTGGCAAAAAAACCACTATGGAATTCAGAGTACCTAAAAAACAAAAGTAGGCCCTGATGGGGATGTGTCAAATTATGTATATGCTATATATGTTTAAGCTGTAGTGGGGTAGCCAGTATGGGGTACAGGTCCAGTTAGGGTTTCATGTTTGTACCAAACTGTTCCTTAGTTCAATCATTCCTGCTAGTTGATTCCGACAGGTGCGCCAGTTAAATAGCCCCTTTGATCATCCCCATCATGCCAGTGGAGTTGATCAACTTGATATGCTAGGGCCAGTTCTTTAAACCAGTTTCTATGGGGCGTACGCCTTCCCAAGGGTAACGGAGGCGTGCAAAGGTTTCCTCAGGCTGGACGGAATTCAGCCTTCAAGTGCTAAGGCAGAAGGGAGCTTGACTTTCATGCCTTCTTTTGTGCACATTTCACCCTATTTCTTTGCAATTGCAAGTACCGTAAGCCCCCGGATAGAAGCGCAGGCCTCGGATAAGCGCCGGCGCTTATAAAAGGATGAGGGCGCTTATATCTGGTCCTCGATTATATGCGCGCTCCTGAAGGCTTACGGATTATAAGCGCCACCCTTTGTAATATTTTTTATATATTTTACTGGAAATGCTGTAACGAAACGTAATATTGCACCCCCACATTCAGAATTTCGAAACCCTTCCCCTTCGTGTGACTCAATGCCTTCGCGTCCAGTCAGAATGAGCTGTCATGGGTCAAACTGACTCAACCACTCACTGCCAATTTACGCGAAATTTACATTCGATGTCCTCTACAATATCGATTCGTTTCAAATCGCAAGGACGAGATGAACACTCGTTATAAGCCCCGGCGCTTATAAAAATCCTCAAATATAAGCGCACCCCCAAAAAAACAGTGCTTTTTTACACCCCCAGGGGCGCTTCTATCCGGGGGCTGACGGTACGGTACTGATTTCATTCTTGAAAAACAATGCACCATTGACAAGTTACCTACTTACATCCACACACATCTCCGCTCTTCAGAAATCACAACACTGCATGGCATGGACCAATGGCAAGTACTACACTTGCACCCAAATGCTTATTTCACCTTTGTCACAACCTTCCCACAGAGAGCGAACTGGTTTCCCTCACGTGCCACAACTCCGTAAGATGATCCTTCCCGTATATAGTCAGCAACAATATCGCGGGCGCCGTCCTCCCTACCAGCAGAAATATCTTGGTTCAACATGAAGCTGTAACGCTTACGGGGTCCATCCTTAGTGATGTTAACCCAAGGAGGATTGTTAAAGCTTGCGACGAAGCAGGACGATGCAAAACCCACCCCCGGAAGATCTCCTCCTTTGAGGTTTAAGAGAAGGTACCTGATGACAACTCTGTAGGCGTTAGCATTGTACCTGCAAACAGGGCAAAGGGACGATAGTCAGAAAACACTGCCGTGGCCCATCATGCTCCTTCAGAAGCACTGCCAGCGACTCTCAGAGGGCACCGATGCAGCCATATGATAGCACCAAAATGCTCCTCCCTCTCCAGTGCCAACACTACTAGTTCAAGACCCGCAAGAGCACCGTGTGACACGGCGGTTGCTTGAGGACGTCTCAAACACAAATGGGAACAATTGAACGAGGGAACGGCAGCTTACTTCACCGCCTTCAACAGCATTTTCCCCGAAGCTCCTGCGTCACCGACCACCTTCCCTTTGCGCTTGGTAGGACGCAGCTTGACCACATATTTCACTGGTAACGGGAGTCATGGGGGTGGGGATGGGGAAGATGGGAAGTTGGTGGCTGCTGACTCAAGTTTCTGAGCTGGGGAATGTGAAGGATCGGGAAGCCTGCGAAAGCGAATGTTGGAACTGATGTGGAATTATCCAGCACACGCCGCTAACTGTAGCACACACACCAGCATGCACATCAAGTGCAAGCACATATCAGCTATAGCAAGTCCTCTGGAAAATGTTGCTTGGGTGCAAACTGCCTCGAGGTAACCTACACAAACTGAGCGGCGCGGCGAGTGCACTACTGAGCATTCGCACTGCGCTATGTGCACGGCGAGAGGTATACGCAATGTATCACAACCACCTGCAAGTGTCTATGCGGCTCACGGCGATTGTATTAACCAGTCAACGCGACAAAGTGGCATTGCTGCCAGCATGTTTGCCGCCTCTAAAACCGGAGACCGTACCACTGACGGCTAAGACACTTACAGATTGTCTTTCCCTTGTTCACCAGAGGCCTGGCCTGAGCGGCAGAAGCGGCAGAAGAGCCGCCGTCATGAGTGAGGAGAGACGCGCCGTATGCAGTGCAGACAGTCACACCTGTAGGTCGGGAATGCAGGTAGGCAGGCAGGGCAGGCATGGCAGGCAGGCAAGCAGGTGTGGGCAGGCAACGATTTGAGACTTGTCATTGTTCTGACCGAAATTGAATTGAAGCTGTTCCTCCCCAGAAGCCCCAGCAAGAAGCCCGAGGGCTACTCTCGCAAAATGCTTGAGATTCAGGGCTTACAGAGCAGCATGATGTACATGAGAGATGGTACGCGGCGTTCCATGCTGATCCCAAAATGCTTCGTAGCCTTGATTTGCCAAATACGAGCCAAGTGTGAGAAGATTTGTGCGACATGTTGGATATCCCAAACATTTTAAATGTGCGAACCCGGCGCGTGGCATGGGGAAGCACCTGCACACAGAAGAGGAACCCGGTGTACGGAAGGGACCCGGGGGTACGAAAGGGAAGCCCGGTGTACAGAAGGGGCCCGGGGGTGCGAAAGGGAAACCCGGTGTACAGAAGGGGCCCGGGGGTGCGAAATGATAACCCGGTGTACAGAAGGGGCCCGGGGAGAGAAAAGGGAAACCCGCTGTACCAAAGGGGAACCTGGAGCGAGACTATTCCAGGGTCCCCCCAAAAACCTTGTTGAACACATCCGGGTTCCGAAATGCACCTGAAATTCGCTCAAATTCAGGAAACTGAAAATCTGTGTAAGGATTTACAAAGCTTTTTATAAGAGTACAAGGAATACGAATATATATAATTAAACTGTTTTGCTATTGCGATTCGATACAGTGCGACTCGGGCAACTGCTTAATGTCGAGTCAGTTGTATGTCCTTGCTGTCGCGCTGCATTTGTCAAGTCAAAGGTCGCTGACCTTTGACCTTCTCGTAACCTCCAGCGGTTACCCTAACCTCCAAGGGTTGACTCGCGATGCTTCGATTTGAGCTGCTTCGCTTTGTGTCCTGAGTTTCGACACGACAGAGGCGTTTAAGTCTTATTGTTCCCAACACTCCCCTTCGCTTCTGGAGTGTCGCTGATGGTGACGTGGCTTTGTCCAGTCAGCAGCATGCAGTACTCGAACTTCTGTTTTCCGAGCTTCTTGGTCAAGTAGTCGGCTGCCATTTCGGACGTGGGACAGTAGGATAATTCGAGTTTCCTTTTCTCGATCTCGTCTTTCACGAAGAAGTATCGCAGGGCGATATGCTTCGTTCTGTTCGCGAATCCGCTCTTGTTGGCGATGCGAATCGCAGATTGGTTGTCGCAGAACAGGGTGAAGTTGGGTAACTCGGCTAACTTTGCTTCTTCCAGCAGCTCGCGAAGGTAGAGTCCTTCCTTGGTGGCTGAGTAGAGGGCGATATATTCTGCTTCAACTGAAGAGAGAGCGATTAGTTCCTGCTTGCTCGACTTCCAGGAGATGGGTCCGATAGGCTCGAGACAATAGATGTAGCCGGTGCGAGAGTGCCTGTTATCTGAATCGCCGGCATGATCGGCATCGACGTAGCCGATTAGTTTCGTTGACGTAGTTTCACTCTTGTAGTAAGTCAGGCCGATCGTCGGAGTGCTCACGAAGTAGTGTAGTGCGCGGTCGAGCTCCGCCAGGTGCTCTGCTTCGGGTTTCTTGAGGTAGGTGGCGAGTTGGCTTGCGGAGTAGGACAGATCTGGTCGGCAGGTGACGCCTGCGAAGAGGAGGCAGCCCAGCTTCCTCTGATAGTCGCGTATTCCGGCAGCTTTGAGTGGAGCGGAATTTCTTTTGTCATTTCCTGCCGTGTAGCGGGATGGCGTGACGATAGTGGTAGGTGTGAGCGAGAAGCGCTTGGCGATAGTGTCGGTGTCAAGAATAATATATATTTCTATATATTGTTTTGTAACTGCCTGTAGTGTAGACTACTGTAGTTATATAATGTTCTGTTTGGTGGTGCACCTTTCTTCTTGCCTATTTGTACTGCTCGCTCTATATTGAAACCCCTCACTTTCTTGCAATCTTCTCGACTTACCTAAACCCACTCGAGCTCAACTCTCCTCCCAACTAGCTATGGCTTCTTAGCCTAGCTCAAGTTTTGTCAGTCAGCATATTTCTCGGCGCTGAGGTAGATGGCATTCTCTTCTTCGCGGATGTTGAGTCCGAGATACTGAGTGACGGTAGAAGAAACCGTGAGCGTGAGGTCCTTCTGCAGCTCCCCTTCGAACCAGGTGGTGACGTCGTCGGTGGAGCCGATGTAGAGCAGGTCGTCGACATAGACGATCAGCAGGATGTAGTCGGTATCTTTAGTGAGTCGATACATCCCTTGGTCGTGAGGCAGTTGGCGGAATCCGATGCGAGTGAGGCGGGTGTGTAGGTGCTGTTGCCACAGCCACGGGGCTTGTTTGATTCCGTAGAGCGATTTCAGTAGCTGGCAAACCTGATTGGGTTACCCGTGAGTACCGTGTGGGAGTTTGACGAAGATTTCGGCGTCGACGGGTGCGTAGAGGAATGCGTTGGCGACATCAATTTGTCGCAGCTTCTTCTTCTTCATGGCGGCAACGGCGAGAAGAATTCGGAGAGAGGTATGTCGGCTAACCGGGGCGAATGTCTCGGTGAAGTCCCGTCCTTGCTCCTGGTCGAATCCACGTACGACCCAGCGTGCTTTGAATTTCTCGATCGTCCCGTCTGCTTTTGTTTTGATGCGGAAGACCCATTTCCCGGTGAGAATGTCTCAGAATCCCAACCACTAGACCATTGGGATAAAAGGGCTTGTTTCAGTAGCGGGTCAGTGCGCCCATAACCCCCCAGGCAAATGTGCCTGTAACCCTTCCCTAGGATCGATCGGGGATCACCAGTGGACCTCTGACAGAATGGTCTTGTTCCTTGCCACGCTTGCGGGAACGACCTTCCAGGTGTTGCGTTCCTCCAATGCCTTTTATTCTCTGTCCATGGCTTCACGCCATTTCTCACTGTGTCCCCCCCCAAGAGCCTGCTGAACCGTCGCAGGCTCTTTAGGAAGTGCGTTGCCGTGGACTGCGGTGACGAGGCCAAGGATTTGCAGTCCAGTCTGTGAGTATCGGGGGAGTGTTGGATCCTCGGGATAAGCTGCTTCGTCTCCCGCTTCTCGGTCGGGTATGAAATTCGGCCCTATCCGTTCTGCTTCGTTTGTGTTGACTTTCGCAGGTGTTACGTAACCGTTGTCGGCGAAGTGATAGAAGACTTCGGCGTTGACACTGTCGCGAGGATTTTCTTCGTCCATTGGCACGTCGACGGAGCAGAACGGGAGATGTCCGGCTTCTTCCGATGCGTTGTCGACGTTCTGTTCGTCCCAGTCTGCTTCATCCGCTACTGAGGCGAAGGCTCGGTCACCACGAAAGCCACCTGTGGGGTCCTGATTCTCGTGCAAGTTGGCGAGGTACGTCTGAATGGTGAGTCGCTCGTAGAAGATCACATCACGTGCTGCTACTGTTTCCTTTGAGTGGACGTCGAAAATTTTCCACGCGTTGTAATTCTTTTCGATGCCGAGGTGTAGTCCCCACTGTGCCCGTTGTGAAAATCTTCCCGCTCGTGCTTCTGGGGGTCGGTACTGTACCATGCATCCGAAAACTCGTAACATTCTTGTGCTGCCCTGCTTCCCTGTCCACAGCAGATGCGGTGATGCATTGTTCGGGAGTGAGGACGACGATAGCAAGTTGTGCAGCATGACAGCATGGTCCATTGCTGCAGGCCACTGGTGGTTGGGTAGCCGCATGCCACGTAGTAGTTTGCGCATGCTGTTCTGCAGAGTCCTGTTCATTCTTTCTGCGACACCTTGCTGCTGATGGGCGTAGGGAAGGGAGAGGAGTTGCTTGATTCCTCTTTCCGCCAGGTACTGCTTGAAGCGCTGAGAGGTGTATTCTCCTCCTCCGTCTGACTGGAAGCTTTTCAGCTGTGTTCCTGATTCTCTCTCTGCTACCGGTAGCCAAGCGGCGAACGCTGCGAGTGCCATGTCGCGGCTGGGTAGGTTTCGGTGCCAGACGTATCGAGTGGTGGCACCGATGAAGGTTATCGTGTAGTTGAGGTAACTTGTCCTGGTTCTCGATTGAAGAGGATGTCGCTGTACACTTTCTCGAATGGTGCGTACGCGGGTGCGCTCGGGTTGTGGTGAAAAGCAAACGATCGATGGGGTAAGTCGGCTTCGGGGCAGTTGAGGCAAGTTCCTCGTGCCCGTTGAAGTTCTCTGCCGTCGGGTAGTAGTAGCGAATTGTGAGGATCTAGGATCGAGCTCAGAAAAGAGTGTTTGAATTGAATCGAATTGAATGATCACCTGGGTACAACACGAGGCTATATATAGGCTCGACACAAGGCCCCGTAACCAGGTGTTACGTGAAGGTTCCGCGGGTCGCGAAGCGTCCGGAACAGATCCTTCCCGAATTCGGTAGAAGGCAATTCGGTGGCAACCGAAAAGCCAGAATTCGGTGCACGCAACCTAACTCGGTGCTATAACTATAATAAAATATAGGAAAGCACCTAGCCTAGGAAATCAAGCAATTCATGCATGCATATAATTATCCTATGCTAGAAATAGCATGATAAAGTAAAGGCAAGCAAGCATAGCTGGCATAAGCCGTCGTTCTCTCACATGTCCCCCCCTCAAAGCTGGGTGGGGTGAGCTACACCCTGCTTGACAAGATAGTCCTCGAGAGCACGGCGTGCGTTGCCCATATCAACTTCTGCAACCCAACTGTCCTCAGTGGGGTCGTATCCCTTCCAGCGTATCAGGAACTCGAGGGTCTTGCCGCCACGGCGCCGATGAGTGAGAACGCGCTCCACTTCGTACTCGGGCTCATCCTGTATGAGAACAGGTGGTGGTGGCGGTAGCTGCCGTCCGTGGAACTGTTGGTTGGGGTCCTTGTAGGGCTTCAGTAGTTGCACATGGAAAGCATTGTGAAGCTTCCACATATCTGGTAAGCGCAAGCGGAATGTAACTGGTGTCACCTGTGCCTCAACGAGAAAAGGAGGCCGGAGTTTGGATGGGAGGTGAGACAGGCTCAAGTTGCGCGTGTCAAGAAGCACCTGATCTCCGACTGCTACTGAGTGATCACGTTGCTGACGATCGGCATACTGCTTCTGGGAGGTCTGCATCGTGGTGAGTCGTCGCTGAGTCTTCTCCCATAGCTGCTGCATGGTGGTGACGAAGTTATGTGCGGCTTGGACGTGTGCCGCTGTGGTTGGCTGCTGTGGTGTGAGTGGTTCCCGTCCGTAACACAGGAAGAAAGGAGTTTTCCCTGTGGCCGCATTTGATGTGTTGTTGTAAGCGAACTCTAGGGTCGGTAACTGTGTGTCCCAATGGCTGACGTCGTCCTTGCAAGCTGTGCGTAGTAACTGTTCAACCACTTGATTGAGTCGCTCTGTCTGTCCGTCAGTCTGGGGGTGGTATGCTGAAGACATTGCAAGCTTTGTCCCCAACAGTCCCATGAGCTCCTTCCAGAACTTACTGGTGAATTTTGGGTCTCTGTCTGAGATGAGTGTAGCGGGGATGCCGTGGATGGTGATGGAGCAGTTGAAGAAGAGGCGAGCAGTTGCTTCAGCTGTAGCTGTGGCGTTGGTCGGTATGAAGTGACCCATTTTGGAGAACTTATCGATGACTACGAGGATGGAATCGTGCCCCCGTGAGGTCGAAGGAAGTCCTGTGATAAAGTCGAGGCTAACGACCTGCCATGGCTGCTCCGGTACAGGTAGAGGCTGAAGTAACCCTGCTTTTTTCTGCTTGCTGCTCTTCATCCGCTGGCACGTGTCGCATGAGGTGACGAACTGCTGCACGTCTGCTGCCATCCCGGGCCAGTAGTAATACTTCGCTATCCCTGCTAACGTCTTGTTGCTCCCGAAATGTCCCGCGTATGGTACGTCGTGAAACTCCTCCAATAGGATCTGCCGTAGCGGGGCGTAATTCGGTACCCGAATCTTTCCTGAACCCTTCCTTACAGCTAAGTCTTTCTCCCACTGTAACAACTTCTTGGTCTGTGCTGTAGCGATTTCTGCGTCCACGGAGTACCCATGTTGGAATAGACCCTTGAGCAGAGGGTTCATCCCGTCGAGCTGGATGCCTGCTACATGTCCAGGGCGGCTCAACGCGTCTGCCTTGTTGTGTAGCCCGGACTTGTAGACGATGTCGTAGTGGAAGTGAGTTTCCAGGAAGTCCACCCACCGCACCTGTCGTCGTGAGAGCGTCGGGTGCGACATCAAGTATTTGAGACTGCAATGGTCAGTATAGACTGTAGTCTTGGCTCCCTCGAGGTAACACCTCCACGCCTTGAAGTGTCGGAACATATAGCTTACTTGTTTCTGTAGGTTATAGTGGGGTATCCCATAGGGGGTACAACCCAATTAAGGTTTCCTATTTGTACTCACTTCGTTCATAGTCATTTCATTCTCGTTCACTTCTTCTCATGGTATCGAGCAGGTTCCCCTGTGGGAACTGTTCGTAGGGCCCACCACCGCTACCTCTTAACTTTTTTTTTGCCCGGAGCGCGCTCCGGGCCCTAGTACTTTTTTTTTTTTTTTTTTTTTTTCGATCTGCCCTAGTGCTCTGACGGCCGCCCGCCCTAGCGCCCGAGCGCCGCCGCCCTTGCGCCCTGACGGCCGCCCGCCCTAGTGCCCTGACGGCCGCCCGCTCTAGCGCCCGAACGCCGCCCGCCCTAGCGCCCTGACGGCCGCTCGCCCTAGCGCCCTGACGGCCGCGTGCCCTAGCGCCCGAGCGCCGCCCGCCCTAGCGCCCGAGCGCCGCCCGCCCTAGCGCCCGAGCGCCGCCCGCCCTAGCGCCCTGACGGCCGCCCGCCCTAGCGCCCTGTCGGCCGACCGCCCTAGCACCCGAGCGCCGCCCGCCCTAGCGCCCGAGCGCAGCCCGCCCTAGCGCCCTGACGGCCGCCCGCCCTAGCGCCCGTGCGCCGCTCGCCCTAGCGCCCGAGCGCCGCCCGCCCTTGCGCCCTGACGGCCGCCCGCCCTGACGCCTGAGCGCCGCCCGCCCTAGCGCCCTGACGGCCGCCCGCTCTGACGCCTGAGCGCCGCCCGCCCTAGCGCTCTGACGACCGCCCGCCCTCACGCCTGAGCGCCGCCCGTCGTCGCCCCAGTGCCCTAGCGCCCGACGCCCGCGAGCCGCCCGTCGCAGCCGCCCGTGAGCTGCCTGTACGCCGCCCGCCGAGCCGCCCGTGCACCCGCCCAGCGTGAGCCGCCCACGACCGCCCAGGCCGCCGTCCCTGAGCGGCCCGCGCCGCCGTCCCTGAGCCGCCTGTGCAGCGGCCCGCGAGCCGCCAGCGAGCCGCCCGTCGCGACGCCCGCGCCGCATGAGCCGCCCGTACAGCCGAGCCGCCCCAACCGCCCGCGCCGCCCCAGCAACCCGAGCCGCCCGAGCCGCCCGGGCAACCTGAGGAGCCGAGCTCCTGCTCCTGTGGGGCTGCTGCTGCTCCGAGGTGTGCGCAGCTGCTGTTCTGCCGGGTTGCTAAGCCGCTGTGCTACCCGACTCTTCGTGCCCGGTGAGACAATCAGCTGCTGCAATGGCCACCCCCAGTGTCCTGTCTTTTGACGCTGAGGGTCGCGCCATTGACTTTCCAGTCTGGATTGAGGACCTGCAGCTGTACTTACTGTACGATGCGATCGATGAGGTTTCTCTCTTTGACTTTGTCTCTGGAGCTGTCCCTGCCCCTCCTGCTGATGCTAACCCTGCTGTTCGCTCCAAGTGGGCCACACGCGATGCTGCTGCACGTCTTGCTGTGCGTCGCCACCTCCCTTCCTCCGAGCGTGCCCACTTTAGTCAGTGCAAGACCGCTCAGGCCTTGTACGACGCTGTAGTTGCACGCTACTCCTCCCCTTCCTCCGCTACGCTGAGCCGCCTCATGCTACCGTTTCTCTTCCCTGACCTCGCTGCCTTTCCCACTGTCGCTGACCTCGTTACGCACCTCCGCGCTAGTGACGCTCGCTACCGCGCTGCCCTTCCTGCTGAGTTCCGCGCCGCAAACCCTCCTCCCATGTACATCACTCTCTACTTTCTCGTCACCCGTCTCCCTGAGTCCCTTCGTGTCGTTAGGGACCAGTTTCTCCCTGTCTGTCCCACCACCCTCACTGCCGACCTCCTTGAGGAGTCCCTGCTAGCGGCTGAGAAGAGCATCGTCGCTGTAGGGGCCTCTCGGGGTGACCCTCGCACCCCCATCTTTGAGGGGTGTTCTCCTTCCCCCCTGCTGCCCTCTGTCGCCTCTGCCGCTGCGGCCGACCTCGCTGGTTTTGAGTCGGTCGGTGCGGCGTCTGCCCCCAGCGGTAGACGCCGCTCTGGCAAGGGCAAGGGGGGCAAGGGAGCGGGTGGAGCTAGAGGGGGCAGTGGCGGAGGAGGTGGGGGTGGCGGAGGGAGTGGGGGTGGCGGAGGAGGTGGTGGCGGGAGTGGAGGTACTGGTGGAGGCGGTGGAGGCGGAGGTGGCGGCGGAGGCGGTAGCGGAGGAGGCGGGGGCGAGGGTACCGGTGGGGGCGGTGGCGGTGGAGACGGGGGTGGCGGTGGAGGCGGGAGTGGCGGTGGCGGCGGGGGTCGGAGTGGCTCGTCCCAGCGGAGCTGCTCTGGGGGTGGCCAGCGCCAGCAGCAGCAGCAGCAGCAGCAGCAGCAGCGCTCTCGCACCGTCCCCGCCCCTCAGCAGCTCCGTGAGTGGAACTTGCAGCGTCAGCGTGGTGGTGCGTTTGGTCCCTGCCCCTACGTTCTTCGCACCGGTGACCGTGCGGGGGAGAGGTGTGGAGGCACCCACACAGCCCGCCGCTGCTTTGGCCGCCTGACCGACGCCTGGCGTCAGCAGTTTCCGGAGGCCGCTGAGATCCCCCGCTGGGGGGAGCTGTCTAGGGCTGGTGTAGCCATTTATGATCTTGACTTTGACGCTATTCTTTCTGCTATGTATGCTGTGACTGGTAGTGATGAGGATGACTGTTACCGGTGTTTCCCGCCCGACCCGGGCATTGGTACTGCTGCGTCAGGTGCTAGTGAGGCTGCTGCTCTAGGTGCCAGTGCGTCTGTACTCTCAGGTACTGGTGAGTCTGCCCTCTCAGGTACTGTGTCGGCTTCGGCCTCTCACACCTTCACCCTTGACTCTGGAGCGT
This sequence comes from Closterium sp. NIES-65, assembly GCA_948144175.1. Classification (NCBI taxonomy): domain Eukaryota; kingdom Viridiplantae; phylum Streptophyta; class Zygnematophyceae; order Desmidiales; family Closteriaceae; genus Closterium; species Closterium sp. NIES-65. The sequence goes on from CANXME010001361.1 coordinate 1,937,084, forward strand.
CTCGCTCCTTCTTTCGGGACCGCACCACTCTCACGCCGCTGAGTCGGCCGGTTGCGGTGTCCCTGGCTGACCCCTCTGGGGGGCCTGTCCTGTCTCGCTTCTCCACGGTCCTTCCGTGTCCGGCGGCCCCCTCTGGCACCCTGTCTGGTCTCTACCTCCCCTCGTTCTCGACGAACTTGGTGAGTGGTGCTGACCTACAGGATGCGGGTGTCCACCAGTTCACTCCTGCTCGTCAGCGAGTGACCCACTGCACGGAGGCTAGCACGGGACGCCACCTGGCTACGTTTACACGTCGGCCAGGGTCGAGCCTGTACACACTGACCACTGCTTCTCCTCCAGGTGCTGAGTCTGGTAGGGTCCCTTCGTCTGGTCAGGTGTTTGCCGCAGCGTCCAGGTGTGGTCCTGAGTCTGCCCCCTGTTCGTGTCGTCGTCTGTCTCACGAGACCCTCCTCTGGCACCACCGCCTTGGCCACCCCTCTCTGCTTCGGCTCAGAGGCATGGCCTCCCGTCTTCTTGTGTCTGGTCTCCCCCGGTCTCTACCTCCCCTTCCTCAGGGCCCTGGCCCTGCCTGTGTCCCCTGTGTTGAGGGGCGCCAGCGTGCTGCCCCTCACTCCTCCCAGTTTCCTCCGACAGAGGCCCCGTTGCAGACGCTTCACATGGACGTGTGGGGCCCAGCCCGCGTCCGTGGACAGGGTCAGGAGCGCTACTTCCTGCTCGTTGTTGAGGACTACTCGCGTTACACCACAGTCTTCCCCTTGCGCAGCAAGGGTGAGGTCACTGAGGTGCTGATCGACTGGATCCGCGCAGCTCGTCTTCAGCTCAGGCAGAGCTTTGGCTCCGACTTTCCTGTGTTGCGTCTGCACTCGGACAGAGGCGGAGAGTTCTCCTCTGGCCTTCTGCGTGCCTACTGTCGTGCGCGAGGCATCCGCCAGTCCTTCACGCTTCCGGACTCCCCGCAGCAAAATGGGATTGCTGAGCGCCGCATTGGCATGGTCATGGACGTCGCCCGTACGTCCATGATGCATGCGGCTGCCCCCCATTTTCTGTGGCCGTTTGCGGTCAGGTACGCAGCGCATCAGATCAACCTCCACCCCAGGGTCTCCAGGCCGGAGACCTCCCCAGCCCTGCTGTGGACGGGGAAGGTTGGCGATGCGTCGGCGTTCCGGGTCTGGGGATCTCGGGCGTTTGTCCGCGACTTGTCTGCGGACAAGCTGTCCCCTCGCGCTGCTCCCTGCGTCTTCCTGGGGTTTCCCCCCGACGCCCCTGGGTGGCAGTTCTACCACCCCACCTCTCGACGTGTTCTGTCCTCCCAGGACGTCACGTTCGACGAGTCAGTACCCTACTACCGCCTCTTCCCCTACCGCACTCCGTCCCTCCCCCCACCCCTGCTCTTCTTGGTACCAGGTCCCCCCCCGGTAGACCCCCTCCCCCCTTAGGGTCCTGCCCCTTCAGGTGTGTCCCAGGTAGACGCGGTCGAGCCTGTCGAGGTCACTGGTTACTTTGGTGCTGCTGCGGGAGCTGAGCCTGGGGGTGCGGAGCCTGGGGGTGCGGAGTCTGGGGGTGCTGAGCCTGGGGGTGCTGAGCCTGGAGGTGCCGAGCCTGGGGGTGCTAAGCCTGGGGGTGCTGCGCCTGGGGGTGCTGAGCCTGGGGGTGCTGAGCCTGGGGGTGCTGAGCCTGGGGGTGCTGTGCCTGGGGGTGCTTCGTCTCGCCGGGAGCCACTCTCCCCACAGGAGCTGCGTGAGTGGTTTGCCAGGCGCTGGAGGCGTGCTGCTGGTGCTGGTGGTTCTTCGGCTGCAGAGGGTACTGCTGCCGCGCGTCCCGGCGGTGCTCGTACTGTGGGTGCTGGAGCTGCTGGGTCTGAGGGTTCTCCTGGAGCTGGTGCTGCTGAGGGTGTTGGCGCTGTGCCTGCCGCTGGCGGTCCGACTGACAGTGCTCCTGGTGCTGCTGCTGGAGGTTCTGGTGCTGCTAGAGGTGCTACTGTAGTGGGTGCTCCTGCTGGGGGTACTGGTGCTGTTCCTGCTGTTTCTGGCGTCGCCGCGCGGCCCCGACCGTACTTCGTTCCGCTCCTGCAGCAGGTTCTTGGTCTTACACCTCCTCCTCCCTTAGAGGGTCCGCAGCCTGTCCGGTCACAGCCACAGCTACAGCCTGCCTCCCCTTTGCCTGCTCCTTCTCCCTACGCTGGTCCGACTGGAGGTCTTACTGAGAGTCGTGAGCCTGCGTCATGTCCTGCGTCGCCTGTTCGTACTGAGCGCGCTAGTGGTCGCGGGTCGCGTCAGCGTCCTCCTCCTGTCCCTGGCACGCACCGGATGTCACTGCGTCCGTCCACTGCTCCTCTGCGTGCCCCTTTGCCTTCTCCTCCTGCTTCCTCTCTTCCTGCTCTTGCCGACCCGGAGTCGGACTCTCTTCGTGCTGCCAGTCCTACTGTCACGCGTCTCCTTGCTACTGCTGTCACTGACCCTTCCTTCGAGTCGTCTGCTGCGTCTGCCCTTGTCACTGAGCTTGTCGGCTTTGCTGCACGCTGTCGTCTAGACTACGCTGCTAGTCTTGTCGCTGAGTCTGAGTCTGCCTGTCCTCCGTCCGTCGGGGGTGAGTGTGCCCTCGGCACGGACGTCCTTGAGGACAGGCAGGAGGAGTTCCAGTGTCTGGCTGCCGCTTCACCTCATCTTGCGTCTGTACTGCTAGCCCCTGAGGGAGACCCGGATGCACCAGACATCCCGACTCCGCGCTCTTACGCGGAGGCGATAGAGGGTCCCTACTCCTCTCAGTGGCAGGCAGCTATGGATGCAGAGATGGCTTCCTGGAAGTCCACAGGCACCTACGTCGACGCTGTTCCCCCTCCTGGGGCGAACATCGTCAGTGGCATGTGGATTTTCAGGGTGAAGCGGCCGCCGGGTTCACCGCCTGTCTTCAAGGCGCGTTACGTGGCTCGTGGCTTCAGTCAGCGGCAGGGGGTTGACTACTTTCAGACCTTCTCCCCCACCCCGAAGATGACTACTCTTCGGGTTCTGCTGCACGTTGCTGCTCACCGTGACTATGAGCTGCACTCTCTCGACTTCAGCACAGCTTTCTTGCAGGGCAGTCTGAACAAGGAGATCTGGCTGCGTCGCCCACCTGGCTTCACTGGGTCTTTCCCTCTTGGTACCCAGTGGAGTCTCCGGCGTCCAGTCTACGGTCTCCGCCAGGCGCCACGTGAGTGGCACGACACACTGAGGACTACGCTCGCGGCACTTGGGTTTGCTCCGTCTACTGCCGACCCGTCGCTGTTTCTGCGCACCGACACCTCTCTGCCGCCGTTCTACATCCTCGTGTACGTCGACGACTTGGTCTTTGCCACAGCTGACACTGCTGGACTCGCCTACGTGAAGTCCGAGCTGTAGAAGAGACACACGTGCACTGACCTGGGTGAACTGCGTAGCTACCTTGGCTTGCAGATCACCCGGGACAGAGCGCGCCGCACCATTACCCTGACTCAGTCACACATGGTGCAGCAGGCCCTTCAGCGCTTCGGCTTCACGTACTCCTCGCCTCAGGCCACTCCTCTGCCTACTCGCCACTCACTCTCAGCTCTGCCTTCGGATGAGTCCGTAGAGTCGAGTGGCCCGTTTGCAGAGCTTGTTGGCTGCCTCATGTACCTGATGACCTGCACACGTCCTGACCTTGCATACCCTCTTAGCATTCTCGCACGCTATGTTGCTCCTGGGAGACACCGACCAGAGCACATGGCTGCAGCGAAGAGGGTGTTGCGCTACTTGTGCAGCACGTCGGGCATGGGGCTAGTGCTTGGAGGGCGCAGTCCAGTGGTCCTCACTGGGCACGCAGACGCTTCTTGGGCTGACGACCAGGCTACGCAGCGGTCGTCACAGGGTTACACCTTCAGCCTTGGTTCCGGCTCTGTTTCGTGGCGGGCTACCCGCTCGTCTTCTGTTCTCGGCTCCAGTTGTGAGGCTGAGATCTACGCTGGGGCTATGGCTGCGCAGGAGTTACGTTGGCTCACCTACCTGCTGACCGACCTTGGAGAGCAGCCTCGTTCTCCTCCAGTCCTGTACGTAGACAACAAGGCCATGCTGGCCTTGTGTCGAGAGCAGCGACTGGAGCACAGAACGAAGCACATTGCTCTCCGCTACTTTCTTGCTCGTGAGCTATAGCAGCGTGGACAGTTGCGACTTGCGTACGTGGCCTCTGAGGCCAACACTGCTGATGTCTTCACCAAGGCACTTGCGCCTTGTGATCATCAGCGTTGTTGCACGCAGTTGGGTCTTGTGCCTGTCTTGCCTCACTTGCTCTCCTCTTGACCTTGCTTGTACCTTCGCCTATATATACTCTTGTTCTTGCTTGTTTGCCTCTTGTATATCTCTATATATGATCTTGCATGTGAACTGGCCTTCTGGCCTTTGAACTTGTGCTCAGAATGCGTGGTGACTTTGTGATCCACCCTGAGCTTTGCTTTGCTTTGCTTGACTGGTCTTGTGACCCCTTGTTCTCCCCCACTTTGCCTATGGGGGTGTGTCGGAACATATAGCTTACTTGTTTCTGTAGGCTATAGTGGGGTATCCCATAGGGGGTACAACCCAATTAGGGTTTCCTATTTGTACTCACTTCGTTCATAGTCATTTCATTCTCGTTCACTTCTTCTCATAAAGGCTATGACTATCGCTAAGGCTTCCTTGTCATGAATGGGGTAGTTCAGTTCTGCTCCGTGTAGCTTCTTACTGAGGTAGGCGATGGGTTGCAAACCGCGTCCGTGATCCTGCATCAGTACTGCTCCGACTGCTTGGTCACTAGCGTCTGCTTCCACCACGTAGTCCTTGTCTGGATCTGGTAGGATGAGTACTGGCGTTGTACTCAGTGCTGTCTGTAGCTGCTCCATGGCTTGCTGATGAGGCGTATCCCATGTCAGAACTTATAGCTTACTTGTTTCTGTAGGCTATAGTGGGGTATCCCATAGGGGGTACAACCCAATTAGGGTTTCCTATTTGTACTCACTTCGTTCATAGTCATTCCATTCTCGTTCTTTGTTTCCACATGGAATCAGAGCAGGTTCCCTCCTAGGGACTGCTTCTAGGGCCCACCGAACCGCGCCCCGAGGGGCGTTTTTTTTTTTTTTTTAGCGACCCGTCGTGTCGCCCCTAGCGGACCGTTGCGCCGCCCTTCCCCTTGCGGCTCCGCCGCCCTTCCCTAGCGGCCCCGCCGCCCTTCGATCGCGGCCCCGCCGCCCTCTGCTACGCGGCCCCGCCGCCGCCCTTCGATCGCGGCCCCGCAGCCCTCGGCTACGCGGCCCCGCCGCCCTCTGCCTCGCGGCCCCGCCGCCCTCTGCTACGCGGCCCCGCCGCCCTCTGCTACGCGGCCCCGCCGCCCTCTGCTACGCGGCCCCGCCGCCCTTCGATCGCGGCCCCGCCGCCCTTTGCCACGCGGCCCCGCCGCCCTCTACTACGCGGCCCCGCCGCCCTCTGCTACGCGGCCCCGCCGCCCTTCGATCGCGGCCCCGCCGCCCTCTGCTACGCGGCCTCGCCGCCCTCTGCTACGCGGCCCCGCCGCCCCCTGCTACGCGGCCCCGCCGCTCTCTTCGGTCGCGGCCCCGCCGCCCTCTGCTACGCGGCCCCGCCGCCCTCTGCTACGCGGCCCCGCCGCCCTCTGCTACGCGGCCCCGCCGCCCTCTGCTACGCGGCCCCGCCGCTCTCTTCGGTCGCGGCCCCGCCGCCACTCTGCTACGCGGCCCCGCCGATCCGCCCAGCAGCAACCGCCGCCGCCTGAGCCGCCGCCGAGCCGCCGCCGAGCCGTCGCCGAGCCGCCGCCGAGCCGCCGCTCGAGCCGCCGCCGAGCCGCCAGAGCCGCCGCCGAGCCGCCCGTGACGCCCGAGCCGCCCGCGCCGCCCAGCAGCAGCCGAGCCGCCGCCGAGCCGCCGCCGCTTGAGCCGCCGCCGAGCCGCCGCCGAGCCGCCGCCGAACCGCCACCGAGCCGCCGCCCGAGCCGCCGCCGAGCCGCCCGCGCCGCCCGAGCCGCCTGCGGAGCCGTGCTGCTGTTCCTCTGCTGCTGACCTACCCGCCTCTCCCAGCCCGGTGAGATTTTCAGCTGCTGTCATGGCCACCCCCAATGTTCTTACCTTTGACGCTGAGGGGAGGGCCATTGACTTTGCCGTCTGGATTGAAGACCTGCAGCTGTACTTACTGTGTGATGCGATAGATGAGGTCTCTCTCTTTGACTTTGTCTCTGGCGCTGTCCCTGCCCCACCTGCTGATGCTGACTCTGCCGTTCGCTCCAAGTGGGCGACCCGCGATGCTGCTGCACGTCTTGCTATGCGTCGCCACCTCCCTTCCTCTGAGCGTGCCCACTTTAGTCAGTGCAAGACCGCTCAGGCCTTGTACGACGCTGTAGTTGCACGCTACTCCTCCCCTTCCTCCGCTACCCTTAGCCGCCTCATGCTACCGTTTCTCTTCCTTGACCTCGCTTCCTTTCCCACTGTCGCTGACCTCGTTACCCACCTCCGTGCTAGTGACACCCGCTACCGCGCTGCCCTTCCTGCTGAGTTCCGCGCTGCGAACCCTCCTCCCATGTACATCACTCTCTACTTTCTCGTCACCCGTCTCCCTGAGTCCCTTCGTGTCGTTAGGGACCAGTTTCTCTCTGTCTGTCCCACCACTCTCACTGTCGACCTCCTTGAGGAGTCCCTGCTAGCGGCTGAGAAGAGTATTGTCGCTGTAGGGGCCTCTCGGGGTGACCCTCGCACCCCTATCTTTGAGGGGTGTGGTCCTTCCCCCCTGCTGCCCTCTGTCGCCTCTGCCGCTGCGGCCGACCTCACTGGTTTTGAGTCGGTCGGCGCGGCGTCTGCCCCCAGCGGCAGACGCCGCGCTGGCAAGGGCAAGGGGGGCAAGGGAGCGGGTGGAGCTAGAGGGGGCGGTGGAGGAGGCGGTGGGGGTGGCGGGGGGAGTGGGGGTGGCGGTGGGGGTGGTGGCGGAAGTGGAGGTACTGGTGGCGGCGGTGGAGGCGGAGGTGGCGGCGGAGGTGGTAGCGGAGGAGGCGGTGGGAGCGGTGGGAGCGACGGTCCTGGTGGGGGAGGTGGAGGTGGAGACGGGGGTGGCGGTGGAGGCGGGGGTGGCAGTGGAGGCGGGGGTCGGAGTGGCTCGTCCCAGCGGAGCAGCTCCGGGGGTGGTCAGCGCCAGCAGCAACAGCAGCAGCAGCCGCAGCAGCAGCCACAGCAGCAGCAGCGCTCTCGCACCGTCCCCGCCCCTCAGCAGCTCCGTGAGTGGTACTCGCAGCGTCAGCGTGGTGGTGCGCTTGGTCCTTGCCCCTACGTTCTCCGCACCGGTGACCGTGCAGGGGAGAGGTGTGGAGGCGCCCACACTGCCCGCCGCTGCTTTGGCCGCCTGACTGACGCCTGGCGTCAGCAGTTTCCGGAGGCAGCTGAGATCCCCCGCTGGGGAGAGCTGTCTAGGGCTGGTGTAGCTATTTATGATCTTGATTTTGATGCTATTCTCTCTGCTATGTATGCTGCGATTGGTAGTGATGAGGATGACTGTTACCGGTGTTTCCCGCCCGACCCGGGCATTGGTACTGCCGCGTCAGGTACTAGTGAGGCTGCTGCTCTAGGTGCCAGTGCGTCTGTGCTCTCAGGTGCTGGTGAGTCTGCCCTCTCAGGTACTGTGTCGGCTTCGGCCTCTCACACCTTCACCCTTGACTCTGGAGCGTCTCGCTCCTTCTTTCGGGACCGCACCACTCTCACGCCGCTGAGTCGGCCGGTTGCGGTGTCCCTGGCTGACCCCTCTGGGGGGCCTGTCCTGTCTCGCTTCTCCACTGTCCTCCCGTGTCCGGCGGCCCCCTCTGGCACCCTGACTGGTCTCTACCTCCCCTCGTTCTCGACGAACTTGGTGAGTGGTGCTGACCTCCAGGATGCGGGTGTCCACCAGTTCACCCCTGCTCGTCAGCGGGTGACCCACTGCACGGAGGCGGATACAGGTCGCCACCTGGCTACGTTTACACGTCGGCCAGGGTCGAGCCTGTACACTCTGACCACTACTTCTCCTCCAGGTGCTGAGTCTGGTAGGGTCACTTCGTCTGGTCAGGTGTTTGCTGCAGCGTCCAGGTCTGGTCCTGAGTCTGCCCCCTGCTCGTGCCGTCGTTTGTCTCACGAGACCCTCCTCTGGCACCACCGCCTTGGCCACCCCTCTCTGCTTCGGCTCAGAGGCATGGCCTCGCGAGTCCTTGTGTCTGGTCTTCCCCGGTCTCTCCCTCCCCTTCCTCCGGGCCCTGGCCCCACCTGTGTCCCCTGTGTCGAGGGGCGCCAGCGTGCTGCCCCTCACTCCTCCCAGTTTCCTCCGACAGAGGCCCCGTTGCAGACGCTTCACATGGATGTGTGGGGCCCAGCCCGCGTCCGTGGACAGGGTCAGGAGCGCTACTTCCTGCTGGTGGTTGACGACTACTCGCGTTACACCACAGTCTTCCCCTTGCGCAGCAAGGGTGAGGTCACTGCGGTGTTGATCGACTGGATCCGCGCAGCTCGTCTCCAGCTTCGGAGGAGCTTTGGCTCTGACTTCCCTGTTTTGCGTCTGCACTCGGACAGAGGCGGAGAGTTCTCCTCTGGCCTCCTGAGTGCCTACTGTCGTGCGCGAGGCATCCGTCAGACCTTCACGCTTCCGGACTCACCGCAGCAGAATGGGATTGCTGAGCGCCGCATTGGCATGGTCATGGACGTCGCTCGTACGTCCATGATGCATGCGGCTGCTCCCCATTTTCTGTGGCCGTTTGCGGTCAGGTACGCTGCGCACCAGATCAACCTCCACCCCAGGGTCTCTCGACCGGAGACCTCCCCAGCCCTGCTGTGGACGGGGAAGGTTGGCGATGCGTCGGCGTTCCGGGTCTGGGGATCTCGGGCGTTTGTTCGCGACCTGTCTGCGGACAAGCTATCCCCTCGTGCTTCTCCCTGCGTCTTCCTGGGGTTCCCCCCCGACGCCCCTGGGTGGCAGTTTTACCACCCCACCTCTCGACGTGTTCTGTCCTCCCAGGACGTCACGTTCGACGAGTCGGTACCCTACTACCGCCTCTTCCCCTACCGCACTCCGTCCCTCCCCCCACCCCCGCTCTTCTTGGTACCAGGTCCCCCCCCGGTAGTCCCCCTCCCCCCTCAGGGTCCTGCCCCTTCAGGTGTGTCCCAGGTAGACGCGGTCGAGCCTGTCGAGGTCACTGGTGACTCTGGTGCTGCTGCGGGAGCTGAGCCTGGGGGTGCGGAGTCTGGGGGTGCTGTGCCTGGAGGTGCCGAGTCTGGGGGTGCTGTGCCTGGGGGTGCTGAGCCTGGGGGTGCTGAGCCTGGGGTTGCTGAGCCTGGGGGTGCTGAGCTTGGGGGTGACATGCCTGGGGGTGCTGTGTCTAGGGGTGCTGAGCCTGGAGGTGCTGTGCCTGGGGGTGCTTCGTCTCGCCGGGAGCCACTCTCCCCACAGGAGCTGCGTGAGTGGTTTGCCGGGCGCTGGAGGCGTGCTGCTGGTGCTGGTGGTTCTTCGGCTGCAGAGGGTACTGCTGCTGCGCGCCCCGCCGGCGCTCGTACTGTGGGTGCTGGAGCTGCTGAGTCTGAGAGTTCTCCTGGAGCTGGTCCTGCTGAGGGTGTTGGTGCTGAGCCTGCCGTTGGCGGCCCGACTGACAGTGCTCCTGGTGCTGCGGCTGGAGGTTCTGGAGTTTCTGGTGGTGCTGCTGGAGGTGCTACTGGAGTGGGTGCTCCTGCCGGGGCTGCTGGTGCTGTTCCTGCTGTTTCTAGCGTCGCCGCGCGGCCCCGACCGTACTTCGTTCCGCTCCTGCAGCAGGTTCTTGGTCTTACACCTCCTCCTCCTCCCTTAGAGGGTCCGCAGCCTGTCCGGTCACAGCCACAGCTACAGCCTGCCTCCCCTTTGCCTGCTCCTTCTCCCTACGCTGGTCCGACTGGAGGTCTTACTGAGCGTCGTGAGCCTGCGTCTCGTCCTGTGTCGCCTGTTCGTACTGAGCGCGCTAGTGGTCGCGGGTCGCGTCAGCGTCCTCCTCCTGTCCCTGGCACGCACCGGATGTCCCTGCGTCCGTCCACTGCTCCTCTGCGTGCCCCTTTGCCTTCTCCTCCTGCTTCCTCTCTTCCTGCTCTTGCCGACCCGGAGTCGGACGCCCTTCGTGCTGCCAGTCCTACTGTCACGCGTCTCCTGGCTACTGCTGTCACTGACCCCTCCTTCGAGTCGTCTACTGCGTCTGCCCTTGTCACTGAGCTTGTCGACTTTGCTGCGCGCTGTCGTCTAGACTACGCTGCTCGTCTTGTCACTGAGTCTGAGTCCGCCTGTCCTCCGTCCGTCGGGGGTGAGTGTGCCCTTGGCACGGACGTCCTTGAGGACAGGCAGGAGGAGTTCCAGTGTCTGGCCGCCGCTTCACCTCGTCTCGCGTCTGTACTGCTAGCCCCTGAGGGAGACCCGGATGCACCAGACATCCCGACTCCGCGCTCTTACGCGGAGGCGATAGAGGGTCCCTACTCCTCTCAGTGGCAGGCAGCTATGGATGCAGAGATGGCTTCCTGGAAGTCCACAGGCACCTACGTTGACGCTGTTCCCCCTCCTGGGGCGAACATCGTCAGTGGCATGTGGATTTTCAGGGTGAAGCGGCCGCCGGGTTCTCCGCCTGTCTTCAAGGCGCGTTACGTGGCTCGTGGCTTCAGTCAGCGGCAGGGGGTTGACTACTTTCAGACCTTCTCCCCCACCCCGAAGATGACCACTCTTCGGGTTCTGCTACACGTTGCTGCTCACCGTGACTACGAGCTGCACTCTCTTGACTTCAGCACAGCTTTCTTGCAGGGCAGCCTGCACGAGGAGATCTGGCTGCGTCGCCCACCTGGCTTCACTGGGTCTTTCCCTCCTGGTACCCAGTGGAGTCTCCGGCGTCCAGTCTACGGTCTCCGCCAGGCGCCACGTGAGTGGCACGACACACTGAGGACTACGCTGGCGGCACTTGGGTTTGCTCCTTCCACTGCCGACCCGTCGCTGTTTCTGCGCACCGACACCTCTCTGCCGCCGTTCTACATCCTCGTGTACGTCGACGACTTGGTCTTTGCCACAGCTGACACTGCTGGACTCGCCTACGTGAAGTCCGAGCTGCAGAAGAGACACACGTGCACTGACCTGGGTGAACTGCGCAGCTACCTTGGCTTGCAGATCACCCGGGACAGAGCACGCCGCACCATTACCCTGACTCAGTCACACATGGTGCAGCAGGTCCTTCAGCGCTTCGGCTTCACGTACTCCTCGCCTCAGGCCACTCCTCTGCCTACTCGCCACTCGCTCTCAGCTCTGCCTTCGGATGAGTCCGTAGAGTCGAGTGGCCCGTTTGCAGAGCTTGTTGGCTGCCTCATGTACCTGATGACCTGCACACGACCTGACCTCGCATACCCTCTTAGCATTCTCGCACGCTATGTTGCTCCTGGGAGACACCGACCAGAGCACATGGCTGCAGCGAAGAGGGTGTTGCGCTACTTGTGCAGTACGTCGGGCATGGGGCTAGTGCTTGGAGGGCGCAGTCCAGTGGTCCTCACTGGGCACGCAGACGCTTCTTGGGCTGACGACCAGGCTACGCAGCGGTCGTCACAGGGTTACACCTTCAGCCTTGGTTCCGGCTCTGTCTCGTGGCGGGCTACCCGCTCGTCTTCTGTTCTCGGCTCCAGTTGTGAGGCTGAGATCTACGCTGGGGCTATGGCTGCACAGGAGTTACGCTGGCTCACCTACCTGCTGACCGACCTTGGAGAGCAGCCTCGTTCTCCTCCAGTCCTGTACGTAGACAACAAGGCCATGCTGGCCTTGTGTCGAGAGCAGCGACTGGAGCACAGAACGAAGCACATTGCTCTTCGTTACTTTCTTGCTCGTGAGCTACAGCAGCGTGGACAGCTGCGACTTGCGTACGTGGCCTCTGAGGCCAACACTGCTGATGTCTTCACCAAGGCACTTGCGCCTTGTGATCATCAGCGTTGCTGCACGCAGTTGGGTCTTGTGCCTGTCTTGCCTCACTTGCTCTCCTCTTGACCTTGCTTGTACTTTCGCATATATATACTCTTGTTTTTTGTATATCTCTATATATGATCTTGCATGTGAACTGGCCTTGTGGCCTTTGAACTTGTGCTCGGAATGCGTGGTGACTTTGTGATCCACCCTGAGCTTTGCTTTGCTTTGCTTGACTGGTCTTGTGACCCCTTGTTCTCCCCCACTTTGCCTATGGGGGTGTGTCAGAACTTATAGCTTACTTGTTTCTGTAGGCTATAGTGGGGTATCCCATAGGGGGTACAACCCAATTAGGGTTTCCTATTTGTACTCACTTCGTTCATAGTCATTCCATTCTCGTTCTTTGTTTCCACATCCCATTTGTAGGGCGCATCATTTTTCAGTAGGTCGGTCAGTGGCGCTGCTATCTTAGCGTACTGCGGCACGAACCTGTTGTAGTAGTTGGCGAAGCCTAGGAACTGCTGCAACTCCTTCACGTTCTCCGGGACTTTCCATTTCTTGACGGCTTCGATTTTCCGCGGGTCCACGTGTACGCCCTCGGCACTCACCATGTGCCCGAGAAACTGCACCTTCTTCAGGGCGAAGTCGCTCTTCGACAGCTTCACGTAGAACTTGTTGTTCCGCAGGATCTCGAACACCTTCCGCAGATGCTCCACGTGCTCCTTCATGTTCTTGGAGTAGATGAGGATATCGTCCAGGTACACCACTACGCAGTCGTCCAGCAGGGGTCGTAAGATGTGATTCATCTCCGCCTGAAACGTTGTTGGTGCGTTGCAGAGTCCGAACGGCATCACCAAGTATTCGTAGGAGCCGTATCTGGTACGGAACGCCGTCTTGTGGACCGAGTTGTCTGCCATCTTGATCTGCCAGTAACCCGATCGCATGTACAGCTTCGAGAATACTGTTTCTCCACGCAGTTGATCCAGTAGGTCGTCTATGCGCGGTATGGGATATTTGTTTTTTACTGTCTGTTTATTCAGTGCGCGGTAGTCGATGCACATCCTTAGACTGCCGTCTGGTTTTGGAGTGAAGAGGACTGGTGAACCGTAGGGAGAGGTGGATGGGCGGATCAGTTGTTTGTCTAGTAGATATTCTATCTGTTTCTTCATGTCTATCAGTTCGGTCGGACTTAGTCGGTATGGTGCACGTGAGACGGGTTTCGCACCTGGTTCCTCCACGATCTCGTGCTCATGGGTGCGTGCTGGAGGTACGCCTGCGGGTAGGTCGTCGGGCATTATATCCTTGTACTGCTCCAAGACCTCCTTCACTGCTGCAGGTAGCTCCGAACTCGGCTTCTCCTCCTCTGCTGCTGCCATAACCAGTGCGAAGTATCCCGTGTTACTCTCGTTCACAGTCTGTTCGAACCGTGCCAGTGTCGTTTCAGGAATGCTCCCTGTATCCGTCCAGCTTCGCAGCTCCACTCGTTTCCCGTTGTTGTAGATTCACGCCTTCCTGTTGACCCAATCGATCTCAGGGTTGAACCGCTTCAAGAAATCTCGCCCCAAGATGAAATCTAATCCCTTGATGTTCGTGATCGGCAACGTCGGCTTCCACCTCAGCGCCCCTATGTGCAGCTGCAGTGATGCTTCGCCGTGGATGGGAAGTTTCGTACCGTCCACCATTGTTGCCGAGAACTTGGTCTCTTCCGGAAATTCTCCAATTTTCTCCAACGTCCCGCGGTCGCACACCGAGTGAGACGCACCGCTGTCCACCAGTGCCTTGAGGCATCGCCCGTTGCAGATCACCTCGAGTAATAGTGGTTGTTGCCGCTCCGAGTAACCATAGATGGTCTCGCTTATAGGATCGTAGGGTACGTCGAATAGATCATCCCTCGGTCCTGCGCTCGAACCTGCTGATTCCATTTCAGTTTCCAACTGAGCAGGGTTAGAAGGATTTATCAGAGGCCGATTCGGCTTCGTCTTGGCCTGGAACCTTCTCTTAATCCTTTGCAGCTGTGTAGGCTTCTCCTGTGAGCAATGGGGAGCCTTAACACTATGCTGCGGGGAGAGAATATGAACTCCTTGGAACGCACGACCCTTTTCAACGCTCCGGAGTGGTTTGCCCAACTTCTCAGGTACCTGAATAATGTCTGAAGGCTTTTTCTTGGCCTTGAAATCTCCCCTGAATTTTTTAAAGGCTTGAAAACCTCGAGAGGGAATATTCTTACTCTCGGGGGTGTTCGGCTGGAGTTTCCCGGTCGGTGCAGAGTCTTGTTTCGCGGAGCCTCCATTTGTCTCGCCGATTTCCCCTGTTACCGGCCGGTCGTGGCGTTTTAAATTCGCGCCATCGTATCCTCCTTTTTTCGCCATCGTTGATGTCGCACTGTTGTTGCCCTGCCGCTCCGCTCGTGCGTTCTTCATTTTCCAACACGCCAAGAGTCGATGTCCTGCTGCGCCGCAAAATTCGCACTTCTCATATTTTGTCGGCTGATGCTTCGCGTCGATCTTGTCGATATCCATTGGGTCGGCGGTCGTGGGTGGTGCCGATCGCTTCGTGCCAAATGATCGGTTTGGCACGTGGCGTCGTGTCTCGGGTTCATATCGCATCAGTGTCAGAAAGAGAAACAGGAATGGGTGTGACTAGAAGGAACAGCAGTACAAATATGAAACCCTAAACTGGTATACCCCCTATGGTGTGACCCACTACAGCCTAGAACCACACAAACATATAATGTTTGACACACCCCCATAGGCAAAGTGGGGGAGACCTAGGGGTCACAAGACCAGTCAAGGCAAAGCAAGGCAAACAAGCTCAGGGTGGATCTCGAGGATTCCACACAAATTCCGAGAACAAGTAAGCGGTCACAAGACCAGTTCACATGCAGTTTTATAATAGAGCGAGAGGTACAATGATCACAACCTAGCAAGGGCAAACATGCAGGTATATATATAATGATCACAGTACAGGCAAAGTCAAGAAGTAAGCAAGTGAGGAACAGTCGGCACAAGGCCTAGAAGAGTGCAAAAACGCTGATGGTCAACAGGCGGAAGCGCCTTGGTGAACACATCAGCAGTGTTGGCCTCAGTGGCCACGTAACGCAGAAGAAGCTGACCACGCTGCTGTAGCTCTCGAGCTAGAAAGTAACGCAGAGCAATGTGCTTCGTCTTGTGCTCCAGTCTGTGCTCCTGACACAAGGCTATGGTTGCCTTGTTGTCGACGTACAGCACTGGAGGAGAACGAGGCTGCTCTCCAAGGTCAGTCAGCAGGTAGGTGAGCCAGCAAAGCTCCTGGGCAGCCATGTCCGTGGAGTAGATCTCAGCCTCACTGCTGCAGCTGAGAACAGAAGAAGAACGAGTAGAACGCCAAGAGACAGAGCCAGAGCCAAGACTGAAGGTGTAACCCTGAGACGACCGCTGAGTAGCCTGGTCGTCTGCCCAAGAAGCGTCTGAGTGCCCAGTGAGAACAGGCCGGTCTCGCCCTCCAAGCACTAGCCCCATGCCCGACGTACTGCACAAGTAGCGCAACACCCTCTTAGCTGCATCCATGTGCTCCTTCCGGTGACGGCCGGGAGCGACATAGCGTGCTAAGATGCTGAGAGGGTATGCAAGGTCAGGTCGAGTGCAGGTCATCAGGTACATGAGGCAGCTCACAAGCTCTGGATACGGACCACTCGGCTCTACGGACTCATCCGAAGGCAGAGCTGAGAGCGAGTGTCCCGTAGGCAGAGGAGTGGACTGAGGCGAGGAGTACGTGAAGCCGAAGCGCTGAAAGACCTGCTGCACCATGTGTGACTGAGTCAAGGTGATGGTGCGCCGTGCTCTGTCCCGGGTGATCCGCAAGCCAAGATAGCTTGTCAGTTCACCCAGGTCTGTGCACGTGTGTCTCTTCTGCAGCTCGGACTTCACGTGAGCGAGACCAGCTGTGTTAGAAGTGGCAAAGACCAAGTCGTCGACGTACACGAGGATGTAGAGCGGCGGCAGTGAGGTGTCGGTGCGTAGAAACAGCGACGGGTCAGCAGTAGAAGGAGCGAACCCAAGAGCCGCAAGTGTAGTCCTCAGTGTGTCGTGCCACTCACGTGGCGCCTGGCGGAGACCGTAGACTGGCCGCCGGAGGCTCCACTGGGTACCAGGAGGGAACGACCCAGTGAAGCCAGGTGGGCGGCGCAGCCAGATCTCCTCGTGCAGGCTGCCCTGCAAGAAAGCTGTGCTGAAGTCAAGAGAGTGGAGCTCGTAGTCACGCGGAGCGGCGACGTGTAGCAGAACCCGAAGAGTGGTCATCTTCGGGGTCGGGGAGAAGGTCTGGAAGAAGTCAACTCCCTCTCGCTGACTGAAGCCTCGTGCAACGTAACGCGCCTTGAAGACAGGCGGAGAGCCCGGCGGCCGCTTCACCCTGAAAATCCACATGCCACTGACGATGTTCGCCCCAGGTGGGGGAACCTCGTCGACGTAGGTGCCAGTGGACTTCCAGGAAGCCATCTCTGTGTCCATGGCTGACTGCCACTGAGAGGAGTAGGGACCGGCCATCGCCTCTGCGTAAGAGCGTGGGGTCGGGATGTCTGGTGCATCCGGGTCTCCCTCAGGGGCAACAAGCATGGACACGAGATGGGGCAAAGCAGCGGCAAGGCAACCAAACTCCTCCTGCCTGTCCTCAAGAACGTCCGTGCCAAGAGCACACTCACCCCCGACGGACGGAGGACAGACAGACTCAGACTCAGCAACAAGACTCGCATCGTAGTCTAGACGACACGCAGCTGCAAAGTCGACAAGCCCAGTGACTAAGGCAGACGCAGCAGCGGACTCAAAGGAAGGGTCAGTGACAACCGTAGTAAGGAGACGTGTGACAGTAGGACTGGCAGCGCGAAGGGTGTCTGACTCCGGGTCAGCAAGAGCAGGAAGAGAGGACGCAGGAGGCGACGGGAGAGCGACACGCTGCGGAGCAGTGGACTGACGAAGCGCCATTTGGTGAGTGCCTGGGACAGCAGGAGGACGCTGACGCGGGACACGACTACCAGTGGTAGCAGCACGAACAGGCGACGCTCGACGAGACGCAGGTGACACAGGACGTGATGCAGGCTCACGTCTCTCAGCAAGACCTCCAGTCGGACCAGTGTAAGGAGCAGGCACAGGGAGTGGGGAGGCAGGCGGTAAGTGTGGCTGTGACTGGACAGACGGCGGACACTCTAAGGCGAGAGGAGAACAAGGAGGAGGAGGCTGACCAAGAACCTGCTGAAGGAGCGGAACGAAGTACGGTCGTGGCCGTGCAGCAACTCCCGAACCAGCAGAGACACCAGCGGCAGGGTCCTCAGGACCAGCAGAAGCTCCACTCGCCGGGTCCTCCACTCCAGCAGCAGTAGCAGCACCTCCAGCAGCACCAGCAGCACCTCCAGCACCAGGGTCCGCAGCACCCGCAGTAGCTCCAACGCCCGGGTCCTCAGTACGAGCAGCACCTCCAGCAGCACCGCCAGTAGCAGCAGCACCTCCAGCACCAGGGTCCGCAGCACCCGCAGCAGCGTCAACTCCGGGGACCCCAGCACCAGCAGCTTCACTCCGGAGACTGATGTGCCAAGCGTACCACTCTCGAAGCTGTGGGGAAGAGGGCGGCTCCCGCCGTGGTGGGGAAACACGAGTATCAACTCCAGTAGCACCACGAGCCCGAGACGCACCCCGCCGGAGGCTGCAGTACCGGGAGTACCACTCACGTAGCTGCTGCGAAGAGGGAGGTCCTCCAGGCGCCTCACAGTCAACTGCAACACCACCAGGCTCAGCACCCCCAGACTCAGCAGCTCCAGGCGCAGCACCCCCAGACCCAGCACCCCCAGGCTCAGCACCCCCAGTCTCAGCAACCCCAGGCTCAGCACCCCCAGTCTCAGCACCCCCAGACTCAGCACCCCTAGGCTCCGCCCGCGCAGGCTCCGCACGCTCAGGCTCCGCACGCTCAGGCTCAGCACCTCTAGCAGGACGCGAGTCGACAGCTACCTCGGCAGGCTCAACCGGGTCTACCTGAGAGACACCTGAGGGAGCGGCACCCTGAGGGGGAAGGGGGTCTACCACTGTAGCACCTGGCGCGAGGAAGAGAGGCGGGGGAGGGAGCGGGGCAGTGCGGTAGGGGAAGAGGCGGTAGAAGGGCACGGACTCGTCAAAAGTGACGTCCTGAGAGGGGAAGACGCGGTGCGAGGCGGGGTGGTAAAACTGCCAGCCAGACGCATCCGGGACAAAGCCAAGAAAGACACAGGGAGCAGTGCGAGAGGAGAGCTTGTCCGTAGACGTGTCGCAAACAAAAGCTCGGGATCCCCAGACACGGAAGCGTGACGCATCGCCAACCTCCCCCGTCCACAGCAGTGTGGGCGAGGTCTCCGGAGCGGAGACACGGGGCCAGAGGTTGAGCTGATGTGCAGCGCACCGGACCGCAAACGGCCACAGAAAGTGGGGGGCAGCCGCATGGACTAAGGAGGTACGAGCGACCTCCATGACCAAGCCAATGCGGCGCTCAGCAACCCCATTCTGCTGTGGAGAGGCCGGAAGCGTGAACGACTGGCGAATGCCGTGCTCTGCACAGTAGGCTGCCAAGAGGTCGGAGGAGAACTCGCCACCTCTGTCAGAGTGCAAGCGCAGGACAGGAAACTCCGAGCGAAAACGCTCTCGCAGCTGAAGACGTGCTCTGCTGATCCAAGGGATCAGAACATCAGGGACTTCACCCTTGGTGCGCAAGGGGAAGACCGTGGTGTAGCGCGAGTAGTCGTCAACGACGATCAAGAAGTACCTCTCCTGGCCCTGACCACGGACGCGGGCTGGGCCCCACACGTCCATGTGGAGCGTCCGCAAAGGAGCAGTCGTCGGGGGGAACGAGGAGGAGTGAGGGGCAGCGCGCTGCCGCCCCTCGACACAGGGAAGAAAAGGAGGAGCAAGGGAGGGTGGGAGGGGAGGGAGTACCCGAGGAAGACCAGAGACAAGGTACCGGGAGTGCATGCCCCGAAGGCGCTGCACTGACGGGTGACCAAGTCGGTGGTGCCAGAGGACAGTCTTGTGCGCTAGAGAGCGACACGAGCAGGGGGCAGACAGCTGACCTGACGCAGACGCAGACGCAGACGCCGCTACCTGAGGGGACTCAGTGGTCAGTGTGTACAGGTCCGACCCCGGCTGCCGAGTGAAGGTAGCCAGGTGACGGCCCGTCCGAGCACACGTGCAGTGTGTCACACGCTCGTAGGTAGGGGTGAACTGGTGAACACCCCCATCCTGAAGCCCACAACCCGCCACCAAGTTCGTAGAGAACGAGGGGAGGTGGAGACCTGACAGTGTGCCCGACGGGACAGCAGGACAAGGAAGGACAGTGGAGGAGGTCGCAATGACCGGACCCCCAGAGGGGTCAGCGAGCGAGACAGCGACTGGTCGAGCAAGGGGCTCAAGAGCAGTGCGGTCACGAAAGAAACAGCGCGAAGCGCCTGAGTCTAGAGTGAAGGTGTGCAGTGCCTCAGTGGACTCAGTAGTACCTTGGGTGGCGGACACACAAGCACCTAGGGCAGTAGCCTCACTAGCACCTGGGGCAGCAAACACGCAAACACCTAGGGCTGCAGCCTCACTCGTGCGGATGCCTGGGTCAGGCGGAACACACAGGTACTGGTCCTCCTCTCCACTAATAGTCAATGCATACATGGCTTTGAGAATAACATCAAAATCAAGAGCATAGATATCGATATCCTTCTTGAGGAGATCAGCCTACTGAGGGAGCTCAGGAGCGTCAGGAAACTGAGCACGCCACGCGTCATCTAGGCGAGAGAAGCAGCGCTGCGCAGTGTGCGCCCTCCCGCACGTCTGTCCCTTGCGGCGACCAGTGCGGATGACGTACGTGCAGCTAAGGCTACCCCCCCCACCCCCGTGCTGTAAGTACCACTCACGAAGCTCCTGGGAGGACTGAGGGTGCTGCGCGCTCTGGCCAGTGCCAGAGCCTCCACGACCACCACCGCCGCCTCCACCATGACCACCACCGCCTCTGCCGCCTCCACGTCCACTGCCGCCACCACCACCGCCCCCACCCCGGCCACCTCCGCCGCCGCTGCCTCCACCACCCCCACCGCTGCCACTAGCCCCTCCAGCCCCGCCACCACCCCCACCGCCGCCACCACCCCCACCACCGCCTCCCCCGCCGTCACCCCCACCGCCCTTGCCTCCCCTGCCCTTGCCGCTGCGGCGCCCGCTGGGAGCGGACGCAGAGCCGACCTGCTCAGCACCAAGGAGGTCGACAGCAGCAGCAGAGGCGACAGAAGGGGAGCAGGGGGGAGGGGGAACACCCCTCGAAGAAAGGGGTGCGGGGGTCGCCACGAGAGGCACCTACAGCTACAATACTCTTCTCAGCTGCAAGTAGTTCCTTCTCTAGGGCGGTAATGGTGAGCTCAGTGGGGCAGCGAGCTAGGAAGTGGTCCCTGACTGTACGCAGAGTGTCAGGGAGGCGGGTGACGAGGTGGTAGAGAGTGAGCCTGAGCGGGGGAGGGTTGGAGGCAAGAAACTCAGCGGGCATGGCTGCACGGAAGCGGGCATCACTAGTGCGGAGGTGAGTGATGAGGTCTGCGACTGTCTGTAAGGCGGACAGGTCGGGGAACAGGTAGGGAAGCGAGAGGCGGCCTAGTGCAGCTGAGGCTGGGGAGGAGTAGCGCGCAACTACAGCAGTGTACAGGGCGTGCGCAGTCTGATGCTGGCCAAAGTGCTCGCGCTCGTCTACTGGCAGGGAGTTGCGAATAGCAAAGCGGGCGTGGGCATCGCGAGTCTGCCACTGTGAGCGAGCAGTAGCAGCAGCAGTAGTAGCAGGAGTAGGGACTGTGCCTAGTGCGTGATCGTACAGCGAGATATCCTCTCTAGCAGTGAGCTGGAGGAACAGATGCAGATCATCGAGCCAGGTCTCAAACTTAATCGGGCGGCCCTCAGTATCGAACGAGAGAACTGGAGGGCTAGCCATAGCTGAAGTAGCAGTAGCAGAAGTAGCAGTAGCAGTAGCAGCAGCAGCAGCAGTAGCAGCAGCAGTAGCAGTAGCAGTAGCAGTAGTAGTAGTAGTAGCAGTTCAGTACTGGTGCTGCTGCTCAGGTAAGGAGGGCGCGGCTCGGCTAGGACGGCGCGGCTCGGCTAGGGCGGCGCGGCTCGGCTAGGGCGGCGCGGCTCGGCTAGGGCGGCGCGGTTCGGGTCGGGTCGCGCAGCGCGGCTCGGCTGTAGAGGGGCGAGCGTGGGAGGGGCCGTGAGAGGCAAGCGCGGGGGGCCGTTCGGGGGCCGATCGGGGCTAGCGCGAGGCCATTCGGGGCCGTAGGAGGCTAGCGCGGGGCCTTAAGGGGCCGTGGGAGGCTAGCGCGGGGCCTGAAGGGGCCGTGGGAGGCTAGCGCGGGGCCTGACAGGGCCGTGGGAGGCTAGCGCGGGGCCTGAAGGGGCCGTGGGAGGCTAGCGCGGGGCCTTACGGGGCCGTGGGAGGTTAGCGCGGGGGCCACACGGGGCCGTTCGAGGCTAGCGCGGGGCCACACGGGGCCGTTCGAGGCTAGCGCGGGGCCAATCGGGGCCGTAGGAGGCTAGCACGGGGCCGTAGGTGGGCCGTTCAGGGCTAGCGCGGGGCCGTAGGGGGCCGTGAGAGGCTAGCGCGGGGCCGACGCGGGGCCTTAAGGGGCTAGCGCGGGGTCTTAAGACGGGGCCGTGAGAGGCCGTAAGGGGCGACGCGAGGGGCCGTGAGGGGCCTGAAGGGGCGACGCTAGGAACGAGGCGCACGAGGGCGCTAGGAAAAGGCGGCGCACGAGGGCGCGGCTAGCGGAAACGGTGGGCCCTAACGTTCCGGTCCTAGGTGGAACCTAGGCTCGTAATACCATGTCAGAAAGAGAAACAGGAATGGGTGTGACTAGAAGGAACAGCAGTACAAATATGAAACCCTAAACTGGTATACCCCCTATGGTGTGACCCACTACAGCCTAGAACCACACAAACATATAATGTTTGACAATCAGCGCATCGAATCTCTCTGCTGCACACACCATGTCGTGGTAGTTGTTGTAGTTCGCGGCAATCACTTGTTGGCGGACTTCCATCTTTAGCCCCTCAGTATACGCTTGGATTTTTTCCCCTTCGGTCAGGTCGGTAATTCGGTTGAAGAGGTTCTCCATCTGCTGCGTGTACTGTGTTACACTGCCAAACTGTTTATGCCGATGAATCTGCTGCCGCGCCATGTAGCTGGAGTTGATTGGTTCGAAGCGTTGAATTAAAGCTTCCCAAAACTGCGTCCATGACCCCTCGCCTCGGATCTTATTGCTGTTGTAAATCCACTCGAGCGTTGGGCCTCGTAACAGTGTCGCTGCGAGCCGAATCCGCATTGCATCGTGTGTCGGGGTCGTACAGCCAACGGCCTCGAAGTAAATTTCGAGGGTCGCAATGAATCGACGGACGTCGGTGTCTCTAGCATTCGGATTGAATGTCTTCGGTAGCCTCGGACGTGCCGCCTCAAGATTCACTGTAGCTGCTGCCGCTGCTGCTGGGTGAAGTGTCGGTGTCGCCGCTGCTGCTGCTGATGTCGCTGCTGCATTCGTTGTTGCGTTCGCTGCTGCTGTGGCGGCTACCAACTGGTTCGCAAGAAGCTCCTCTATTCGTTGGAGTGCCGCTCGCGTCTGGTCCAGGCCAGTGTGTAACTCCGTAATTTTTCGTACGGAATTATCACCGCTTTCCTCCATTTGGCGATTTACGGGAAAATGTGCGACGAAAATAATTGAATTCTAGGCGCTGGTCATCTTACTGTGAGTCGAATCGACTGTAGAAATGACGAGCGCTGATTCTGTAGGTCGCGTAATTCTCCCTTAGTTGAAATTCGCGTCTGATCTCGGCCGTTGAGAAGAAATTCCATCCGACGCTCCAAATTCCAACCTTTTTTGGTCGAAATTCCCAGGGCCGTTGAGATTCGAATCGATCCGACGGTCGAAATTCCAACTTTTCGCTTCGAACATGCTCTGATGACCAAGTGTGAGGATCTAGGATCGAGCTCAGAAAAGAGTGTTTGAATTGAATCGAATTGAATGATCACCTGGGTACAACACGAGGCTATATATAGGCTCGACACAAGGCCCCGTAACCAGGTGTTACGTGAAGGTTCCGCGTGTCGCGAAGCGTCCCGAACAGATCCTTCCCGAATTCGGTAGAAGGCAATTCGGTGGCAACCGAAAAGCCAGAATTCGGTGCACGCAACCTAGCTCGGTGCTATAACTATAATAAAATATAGGAAAGCACCTAGCCTAGGAAATCAAGCAATTCATGCATGTATATAATTATCCTATGCTAGAAATAGCATGATAAAGTAAAGGCAAGCAAGCATAGCTGGCATAAGCCGTCGTTCTCTCACACAAATCCTTGTCTAGGACTCCTACTCGTATCGTGTTATTTAACACTGTGTTGCTTGGATGTCCTGTGCGTGCATGCCAGATATCTTCAGGAGCGCGATGTCCGGGTGAGCGTTGATATGCGTCGGAGTTGGAGTAGAAGCTGGCGACGAAGTTAGCGCTTCCGTGGACCTCTCGTTGAGTCGGGTTCAGCTGCTGTGCGGGTGTTGGTGGTGCTTCGTTGACGAGGACTGGTGTCGTTGTCTCTGCTGCTGCTGATGATGTTTCTCCTGCTGCCGATGTTGTTTCTGCTGCCGATGTTGTCTCTGCTGCTGCCGATGTTGTCTCTGCTGCTGCCGATGTTGTCTCTGCTGCTGCCGTTTGTTGAATCGTTGCTAACGCTCGTGTTCGTTCTGCTTCAGGGATGGTGTGCGAGTACCAGAAGCCTCCCGGGCTGAAGTCGGGATCGAGATCCGGGGGATGTGTCCAATCGGCGAAGTTGACGATGGCATCGCTGTCTGCAGTGCCCAGGTCTGGGACGAAGTCGAGGACGAAGACGTTGTTCTTCAAAGTCGCCTTTTCGATGTAGAGACCGCCCTTCCCGTGGTACAGCTTAAACTCCTGGGTGGTGCTTTCGGCTTCCAAGTGGATGCCTTTCGCCATCAACTGGGTGACACTCAGTAAGTTATAGCCGATTCCCTCCGCGATAAGTACCTTTGACATATGTAGTATGACGTTTGTTTCTCGTGACTGAAGTTGTACCAGTCCTTGTCGTCGTGTGCGCAGTATCTGATTGTTGGCGACCGTGATGACTACTTCTCGTTGAAGTCGGTGTTCGCGTTGAACGAAGCGTCCTGAGGAGCACATATGTTGTCCGCAGCAACTGTCCAAGAACCAAGTATCTTGTCCGGACGGTTCACTTTGAGCGATGGCAGCGTACGTCGGGTTCGGCTGGAGTGACTCGCGGCGAGGCGTGCGGTTGTCGAGTTCTTCTTCCGGTGAGTAGTGAGGTGGTGACTCGGTTGTGCAGGAATCTGTTATCTTCACCATGCAATTGACGATGTTTCTTGCTCCTTGTGGAGGTTGTCCAGTTGAAGTCGTTGAAGCTTGGATTGTCGGATTTGCTTGCGTCGAGGCGACTTGGGAGCTTGAAGGCCGAAGTTGTCGCAGTGGTGTCGTCGACTGCTGACGAGACGGGCAGTGCGTACGAGGATGACCCGAGGTCTTGCAGATGTGGCAGAACGGAGGTACTGTCTTCGCTTGTTGTTGTTGTCGATTGTTTTTGTTGTTGTATCGTCGCTGAGTGTGAAACGCGAATTCTGGTGATAACGTTTTCTTCTTGTGTCTTTCTTCTTGCAGGTCCATGTCCTGCTGCTCGGCGTGGATTTCGGCGCAGAGTGCCGCTTCGGAGATTCTCCCGTGTGCTCGTAATATGGCGCGAGTGGAGCGCCAGTGGGGGCCAAGACCACCGATGACCACCGTGACGAAGGCGTCTTCTGAAATCGACCCTCCGCATCGAAGAAGCTTGTCGCGCAGTTCGCGGCAGCGGCTGATATAAGCCATGCCTTTCTCGCCTGGTTTCATTTCAATTGTTGTCAGCTGCGCCATTAACCGGCTTTGGTTTACACTGTCTGGTGCTTGATACAGGTTCTTTAGGTGGTTGTACGCGAGCTCCGCGGAGTTGCCGTAGCCTCGGTAAGTTCTGATGTTCTGCTGTTGGGTCGGGGTGATGTTCCTCAACAGTATCGTGTACGCCATCATTGATTGATAGGTGTACTGCTTCTTCTCATATTGCGTCCCGTTTGTTGGATATGGCAGGGACCCGTCGAAGAAGCCGAGAATTTGTGCTCCTTCCATCATCAGCTCGAACTCGAATGACCTGGTGAAGAAGTCCTTTCCGTCGAAAGGCTTTGTCGTTTGCAGCTTTAGGACATGCGCGAATTGCGATTGAACTTGTAATGCGTCCAGTGCTCTTTCTTGTCCCGGTGCAGATTGCGGTTGCGGCATGAAGCTGACGGAGCCACGCTGGGGCTCGTACGGAGCAAAGGTAGGCTGTTGTTGTTGTTGTTGTTGAATCCCGCGTGCGTAGGATGAGCCGTCGAGACTCATAGGTGTCACGTTGTTGTTGTTGCTGTTGTTTGACTGCGCAGGTACTCCTTGCTGATGCTGCTTGTAGAAGGACATGAAGGAGAAAATTTTCTCCATCATGCTTGGATCGAAGCCCGTGGGTGTTTCCGTAGACCCAGCTGCTGGTCTCGTGGTGGTTCCTTCCTCTGTCTGTAGACCAGAGACAAGAGGTGGAGTAGGAGTAGTGCCTGGAGAACCGTTGGAGGAGCTCCTCTCCTTCCTAGTAGACATGTCTTCTTTGTATTAAGTATTAAGAGAAAGGTAACTTTGAAACTCTAACTTGCTCTCATACCATGCGAGGCCACCCCGAGGGTCACGCGACGAACCTGTCCTTCCTATTTTTGATCGCACCGAACCACTCCCGAGACGGCCTCCGCACCAATCGCAACCATCACCGAGCCATCCTCGCCCAACCTCCCCGCCTAGCTAGGACTTCCCCTATTTAGGCCTCGCTACTTCATTGTTTCGTCAATCTGTAATTCTCATTCTCCTTATTCGTTTTACTCCGCGCTCTGCAAGTTCGTTCATAATAAACCGTGTGGTCGTGTTACTAGAACACAAAAATAAATTGTAAAGAAAGTTACTTTTTGTTACGAGTACAATTAAGTGAGCGAGCGAGAATTACACTATCGAAGCAAGAGTCCAATGAGCGAAGGCATGAGCGAAGAAATATAGCGAAACTACCGTGGTAACGGTAATGGATTGTGGTTGTCGCGCGACGGGCCTGGGACTGAGGTTTGGGAAAATGTCGAAGCGGAGGCCCGGAGCGCGGGTTACCCGCCGAGCCGTGAGGTCGGGGTGCGACGTGCGAAAGTGGCGGGATGATTGTTGATGCGAGGGTTTGCGAGTGGTAACGGTGCTGACTGTGGTGCTACAGTAGTGTACGTGCTGAGCGGAGACGCGAAGTAAGGAAAAGGAATTTTTCCTTAAACTTAACACCCCCCCCCCCCCCCCCCCCCCCTAAGGAGGTCCTCCTTACGAAATTGCGTATACATCCCTGAAGTTTCGGCTGCGCGGATACTCTGTGAGGACGGGGTGGTTTTTGGTCATGTCCAGGGGAACCCAGTTGTCTTCAGTGGGTGTACGGTCTTTCCAGCGGATCAGGAACTCGATCCTTCGGGCTCCTTGAGGGTCACGAACTCCGTAGCTCAGAATTTTCTCGGGAGTGATAATTGGTTCGGTCGGCGGTCGTGTCATGCTGGCTGGGCGATTACGTGGCAGTTGGCTTGTGGACGGTACGTAGGTGCGCAGTAGGCTGACGTGGAAGGACGGGCTGACGTACCAGTCAGCGGGGAGGAGGAGATGGGCGGTGGCGGGTGTAATCATGTGGCTGATGCGGAATGGTCCACAGTATCGGGGGCGAAGTTTTGGGGTGATGGGTAGGTGGAGGTTCTGGGTGTCACGTAAAACTAGGTCGTCAGGCTGGTAAGTAACTGGTCGACGTGTCAAACTTTTATGCTATAGTCTGTGTAGGCTGTAGTGGGGTAGCTCATACGGGGTACAACACTTTAGGGTTTCCTACTTGTACTCCTCACGCTGCTCAATGCAATCATTCCTTGTTCTTTCTCATCGTATAGAGCAGGTTCCCTAGCGGGAACGCTTACTTGGGCCCACCACTGAAATTTTCTTTCTGACCGGAGCGCCAGTAGCTCTTGCCCGAGGCGCGCCTTGTGGGCCGCCCTTCTGTCGAGCTCTCTTAGAGGCCCCTCTCACGGCCCCTTGCGCCACCCTTAGCGGCCCCGCCGCCGCCCCTAGCGGCCCCGTCGCCGCTCCCCTCCACACGCGGCCCCGTCGCCGCCCCTTCGCGGCCCCGTCGCCGCCCCTAGCGGCCCCGTCGCCGCTCCCCTCCCTACTCGGCCCCGTCGCCGCCCCTACGCGGCCCTGTCGCCGCCCCTAGCGGCCCCGTCGCCGCCCCTAGCGGCTCCGTCGCCGCCTCTAGCGGCCCCGTCGCCGCCTCTCTCCCTACGCGGCCCAGTCGCCGCCCCTACGCGGCCCCGTCGCTGCCCCTAGCGGCCCCGTCGCCGCCCCTACGCGGCCCCGTCGCCGCCCCTACGCGGCCCCGTTGCCGCCCCTACGCGGCCCCGTCGCCCCCCCTACGCGGCCCCGTCGCCGCCCCTAGCGGTCCCGTCGCCGCCCCTAGCAGCCCCGTCGCCGCCTCTCTCCCTACGCGGCCCCGTTGCCGCCCCTACGCGGCCCCGTCGCCGCCACTAGCGGCCCGGTCGCCGCCCCTACTTGGCCACGTCGCCGCCCCTAGCGGCCGCGTCGCCTCCTCCCTTCCTACGCGGCCCTATCGCCGCCCCTAGCGGCCCCGTCGCCACCTCCCTCCCTACGCGGCCCCATCGCCGCCCTTACGCAGCCTCGTCGCCGCCCCTACGCGGCCCCGTCGCCGCCCCTAGCGGCCCTGTCGCCGCTCCCCTCCCTATGCGGCACGGTCGCCGCCCCTAGCGGCCCCGTCGCCGCCCCTACGCGGCCCCGTCGCCGTCCCTAGCGAGCAGCCGAGCCGCCGAGACGCCCAGCAGCCGAGCCGCCGAGCCGCCCAGCAGCCGTGCCGCCCCTGGAGCAGCCGCCACTACAGCAGCCGCCCGTGGAGTAGCCGCCACTGCACCAGCCACCCCTGGAGCAGCCGCCACTGCAACAGCCGCCCCTGGAGCAGCCGCCACTGCAGCAGCCGCCCCTGGAGCAGCCGCCACTGCAGCAGCCGCCCCTGGAGCAGCCGCCACTGCAGCAGCTGCCCCTGGAGATGCCACCCCTGCAGCAGCCGCCCCTGGAGCACCCGCCCCTGCAGCAGCCGCCCCTGGAGCAGCCGCCCTTGGAGCAGCCGCCACTGCAGCAGCCGCCCCTGGAGCAGCCGCCACTGCAGCACCCGCCCCTGGAACAGCCGCCACTGCAGCAGCCGCCCCTAGAGCAGCCACCCCTGCAGCAGCCGCCCCTGGAGCAGCCGCCCCTAGAGCAGCCGCCCCTACAACTGCCGCCCTTGGAGCAGCCACCCCTGCAGCTGCCGCGGAGCTCTCGCCCTACAGTGGTAGCGGCCTCGCCGTTGCCACCGTCGTACGCCTGCCCTTCTCGCCACTGGTGAGCACTGCCCTGCTCGTACTGCTGTTACAACTGCGCTTGCTGCTACTGCTCTTTTTACTGCTACTGCTGCTCCTGGCGTGGCTAGATGCAGCTCTAGCGTCACCCGCGTGAGTCCCTCACCCCCCAACAGCTTCGTGAGAGGTATGCTAGTTGGGAATGTCGGGGTGGCCGTAGTGGGAGTCGACTTGGAGTGAGTAGTTCCACAGCTGCTTGTAGTGGCCAGGTGCAGCTGCAGCGTCGCCCGCGTGAGTCCCTCACCCCCCAACAGCTTCGTGAGTGGTATGCTAGTTGGGGTTGTCGAGGTGGCCGTAGTAGTAGTCCTGGAGTAAGTAGTTCGGCAGCTGCTTGTAGTGGCCAGGTGCAGCTTCAGCGTCGTACGTGCGCGGTCCTTTTGCCCCAGCAGCTTCGTGAGTGGTACGCTCAGCGTGACGGGTCGCGGGGTACTGCTCGCTGTCCGTACGTCATTCGCACTGGTGCTCAGACTGGTCAGCCTTGCGGGACGCTTGGTCACGCAGAGTCCCGCTGCTTCGTCCGTCTGAGCGACGCCTGACGTACAGAGTTTGGCGACGCGGCTGAGCTCACCGACTGGGTGGACGTGCTTCGGCTGCGGGTAGATACCTATACTCTTGACTATGATGCTATCCTCACTGCCATGTATGCATTGCCTACTAGTGATGCGGGTGACTGTTACCTATGTGTTCCGCCTGACCCGGGCATTGAGGCTGCTGCTCAAGGTGCTGGTGAGGCTGCTGCTCTAGGTGCTAGTGCGTCTGCTGCCCTTAGGTGCTGGTGAGTCTGCTCTCTCAGGTACCACGTCGGCTCAGGCCTTGCACACCTTCACCCTTGACTCGGGTGCTTCCCGCTCCTTCTTTCGAGACCGCACCACGCTTACGCCGCTTAGTCGGCCAGTTGCGGTCTCCCTGGCGGACCCCACTAGGGGTCCTGTCCTTGCTAGCTTCTCCACTGTCTTACAGTGTCCGGCAGCCCCCTTTGGCACCCTCTCAGGTCTTCACCTCCCCTCGTTCTCTACGAACTTTGTGAGTGGAGCTGATCGACAGGATCGGGGGGTTGACAAGTTCACGCCTGCGAGTCAGCGGGTGACCCACTGTACGTGTGCTCGGACGGGCCGACACTTGACCACGTTAACCAGTCAGCCGGGGTCGAGCCTGTACACACTGACCACTGAGTCTCCTCCTGTTTCTGAGTCTGGCCAGGTAGCTGCGTCGAGTCAGGTGTTTGCTGCAGCGTCCAGGTCTGGTCCTAAGTCTACGCCCTGCTCGTGTCGTCTCCTGTCCCACCAGACTCTCCTTTGGCACCACCGCCTTGTTCATCCCTCCCTGCCTCGTCTCCGAGGGATGGCCTACCGTGTCCTTGTCTCTGGTCTCCCCCGGTCCCTCCCTCCCCTATCTTCGGGGCCGCGGCCGTACTTCGTTCCGCTCATTGAGCAGGTTCTTGGTCTCCCGCCCTCTACTGGTCTGCTCCTCCCTTAGACTGTCCACAGCCTGTCCAGTCACAGTCACAGTTACAGCCCGCTTTCCCCCTGCCTGCTCCTTCTCCCTACACTGGTCCTACTGGAGGTCTTGCTGAGCGTCGTGAGCCTGTGTCTCGTCCTGCGTCGCCTGTTCGTGCTGCTCGCACTAGTGGTCGTGCTCCGCGTCCGCGTCCTCCTGCGGTCCCCGGCACACACCAGATGGCGCTGCGTCCTTGCACTGCGCCTCTGCGTGTCCCGTAGCTGCCTCCTCCGGAGTCCTCTCTTCCTACTCTTGCTGACCCTGAGTCTGACTCTCTTCTCTCTTCGTCTCCTGGCTACTATTGTCACTGACCCTTCTTTTGAGTCCACTTCTGCTGCTGAGCTCGTTGACTTCGCTGCTCATTATCGTCTAGACTACGCTGCTAGTCTTGTCGCTGAGTCTGAGTCTGTCTGTCCTCCGTACGTCGGGAGTGAGTGTGCTCTTAGCACAGACGTCCTTGAGGACAGGCAGGAGGAGTTCCAGTGTTTTGCTGCTGCTTTGCCTCATCTCGTGTCCACTCTGATTGCCCCTCAGGGAGACCCAAACTAACCAGACATCTCGACTCCTCGATCATACGCTGAGGCGATCGAGGGTCCCTACTCCTCACAGTGGCAGTCAGCCATGGACGCAGAGATGGCTTCCTGGAAGTCCACAGGCACCTACGTCGACAAGGTTCCCACACCTCGGGCGAACATTGTCAGTGGCATGTGGATTTTCAGGGTGAAGCGGCCGCCGGGTTCTCCGCCTGTCTTCAAGGCGCGTTACGTGGCTCGAGGCTTCAGTCAGCGGCAGGGAGTTGACTACTTTCAGACCTTCTCCCCTACTCCGAAGATGACTACTCTTCGGGTGCTGCTGCACATAGCCACTCAGCGCGACTACGAGCTTCACTCTCTTAACTTCAGCACAGCTTTCTTGCAGGGCAGCCTGCACGAGGAGATCTGGCAGTGCCGCCCACCTGGCTTCACTGGGTCGTTCCCTCCTGGTACCCAGTGGAGCCTCCGGCGGCCAGTCTACGGTCTCCTCCAGGTGCCCCGTAAGTGGCACGACACACTGAGGACTACACTTGCGGCTCTTGGGTTTGCTCCTTCTACTGCCGACCCGTCGCTGTTTCTGCGCACCGACACCTCTCTGCCGCCGTTCTACATCCTCGTTTATGTCGAGGACTTGGTCTTTGCCACTGCTGACACTGCTGGACTTGCCTATGTGAAGTCCGAGCTGCAGAAGAGACACATGTGCTCAGACCTGGGTGAACTGCGCAGCTACCTTGGCTTACAAATCACCCGTGACAGAGCACAGCGCACCATTACCCTGACTCAGTCACACATGGTGCAGCAGGTCCTTCAGCGCTTCGACTTCACGTACTCCTCGCCTCAGGCCACTCCTCTGTCTACTCGCCACTCGCTCTCAGCTCTGCCTTCGGATGAGTCCGTAGAGTTGAGTGGCCCTTACCTAGAGCTTGTTGGCTGCCTCATGTACCTGATGACCTGCACACGACCTGACCTAGCATACCCTCTTAGCATCTTGGCACGCTATGTGTCTCCTGGGAGACACCGACCATAGCAGATGGTTGCAGCGAAGAGGGTGTTGCGCTCCTTGTGCAGTACGTCGGGCATGGGACTAGTGCTTGGAGGGCGACGTCCAGTGGTCCTCACAGGTCACGCAGACGCTTCTTGGGCTAACGACCAGGCTACGCAGCGGTCGTCATAGGGTTACACATTCAGCCTTGGTTCCGGCTCTGTCTCGTGGCGGTCTACCCGCTCGTCTTCTGTTCTCGGCTCCGGCTGTGAGGCCGAGATCTACGCAGGGGCCATGGCTGCACAGGAGCTACGCTGGCTCACCTACCTGCTTACTGACCTAGGAGAGCCGCCTCGTTCTCCTTCAGTTCTGTACGTAGACAACAAGGCCATGCTGGCCTTGTGTTGGGAGCACAGACTGGAGCACAGAACGAAGCACATTGCTCTTCGCTACTTCCTTGCTCGTGAGCTGCAGCACCGCGGTCAACTGCGCCTTGCTTACGTGGCCTCTGAGGGCAACACTGCTGATATCTTTACCAAGGCACTTCCGCCTTGTGATCATCAGCGATTTTGTACTTTGCTAGGTCTTGTGCCTACTTGGCCTCACTTGCTCACTTCTTGAGTTTGCTTGTACTATGATCTATTTATAAATGTGTGGTGACGTTGTGATCCACCCTGAGCTTGCCTTGCTTCTCTTGACTGGTCTTGTGACCTCTTGTTCTCCCCCACTTTGCCTATGGGGGTGTGTCAAACTTATATACTATAGTCTGTGTAGGCTGTAGTGGGGTAGCTTATATGGGGTACAACACTTTAGGGTTTCCTACTTGTACTCCTCATGCTGCTCAATGCAATCTTTCCTTGTTCTTTCTCACGACGGTGGCGGTCGACGTTACGTTTAGCGATGATGTTCGATTTTTTTATTGCGTCTGCTGCCCGGGTTCGTGCTGCTTGTAAAATTTCGGCGAACTGTTGTGCTCGTGGCACCCGGTTGTTGGGATTTGGGGTCATGGGTACTGTCGGTTCCTGTCCGTAGTTCAGGTAAAACGGTGACTGTTGGGTCGTGGCGGACGGTGAGTTGTTGTATGCGAACTCGATGAGTGGCAGCTGGTGTTCCTGTCAAACATTTATCACATAGCTTGTCTAGGCTATAGTGGGGTAGACACTAAGGGGTACAGTTTCCTAGGGTTTCCTACTTGTACCCAACTCTTCCATAGTGCATTCACTCATCTTTCTTCACATGGTATAGAGCGGGTTCCCTAGTGGGACCGTTTCTTCGTAAGGGCCCACAATTAATTTTTGTTTTTCCTAACCTGCACGAAGCGCGCTTCGCGCTCTGCCCTGCCCTACCCTTTCGCGGCCCCTTAGCGGCCTGACCTCCTCCTGAGGCTCGTCGCGGCCCCCCTTTGTGGCCCCTTCGCGGCCCCTACGCAGCCCCTTCGCGGCCTCTTTGCAGCCCCTTAGCGGCCCCTTCGCGGCCCCTTAGCGGCCCCTTCGCGGCCCCGCCCCGTTGCCAGTCGCGGCCCCACCCCATCGCCACCCGGGTGTCGCCCCTACCTCGTCGCGATGCCCCTGCAGGACCCACGCGTCGCCCCCGCCTCGATGCGACGCCCCTGCGGGACCCGCGAGGCGCAGCTCCTGCGCGTCGCGACGCCCCAACGGGACCTGAGCGTCGCCCCTGCCCGCCGCGGCGCCTTGCCCTACCCCGCGCCCGACCTTCGGACGGCCGCCCCTCCCCCGCCCTGCAGCAGCTGACGTCGCGGCCCTCTCCCGCCTTACAGCAGCTGCCGTCGCGTCCCTGCCCCACCCTGAAGCAGCGGCCGCCGCGGCCCAGCCCCGCCCTGCAGCAGATGCCGCGGAGCTTCCTCCCGCGGTCGCAGCCCCGCCCTTCAGCAGCTGCCGCCGTCGTACGCCTGCCCTTCTCGCCACTGGTGAGCACTTCCTTGCCCGCGCTGCAATTGCTGCTACTGTTGTTACTGCTGCTCCTGCTGCTACTGCTCTTTCTACTACTACTGCTGCTCCTGGCGTGGTCAGATGCAGCTCCAGCGCCGTCCGCGTGAGTCCCTCACGCCCCAGCAGCTTCGTGAGTGGTACGCTATTTGGGGTTGTAGGGGTGGCCGCGCTGCTACTACTGCTACTGCTGCTGCTGCTACTACTACGACTACTACTGCTATTGCTGCTATAGCTAATACTAGTACTGCTGCTCCTGGTGGTGGCCGGATGCAGCTGCAGCGTCGTCCGAGCGAGTCCCTGACGCCCCAGCAGCTTCGTGAGGGGTACGCTAGTTGGGGTTGTCGGGGTGGCCGTAGTGGGAGTCGCCCTGGAGTGGGTGGTTGAGAAGCTTCTAGTAGTGGCCAGTTGCAGCTGCAGCGTCGTCCCCGCGAGGCTCTTTCGCCCTAGCAGCTTCGTGAGTGGTACACTAAGAGTAGAGGGTCACGGAGTACTGCTCGCTGCCCGTACATCATTCGCACGGGTGCTCCTGAAGGTGCTGGCGTTGGCACCCCTGGAGCGGCTTGTGGAGCGGCTGGAGCTGTTGGAGCTGACTCTGGGGGTGCTGGTTCTGTCCCTGCTGGTTTTGGAGGTGCTGAGCGGCTGCGGCCGTACTTCGTTCCGCTCCTTGAGTAGGTTCTTGGTCTCCCGCATCATGCTGGTCCAACTCCTTCCTTAGAATGTCCACCGCCTGTCAAGTCCGAGTCACAGTTACAGCTGGCCTCCCCACTCCCTGCTCCTTCTCCCTACACTGGTCCTACTGGAGGTCTGGCTGAGCGACGTGAGGCTGAGTCTCGTCCTGCGTCGCCTTTTTGTGCTGCTCGCACTGGTCGTCGTGTTCCGCGTCAACATCCTCCTGCGGTCCCAGGCACGCACTAGATGGCATTGCGTTCTTCCACTGCTCCACTGCGTGTCCCTTTGCCGTCTCCACCAGAGTCCTCTCTTCCTGCTCATGCTGACCCGGAGTCTGACTCCCTTCGTGTTGCCAGTCCTACTGTCATGCGTCTCCTGGATATTGTTGTCAGTGACCCTTCCTTTGAGTCCACTGCTGCGTCTGCCTTAGTTGCTGAGCTTGTCGACTTCATTGCTCACTGTCGTCTAGACTACTCTGCTAGTCTTGTTGCTGAGTCTAAGTCTGTCTGTCCTCCGTCCGTCGGGGGTGAGTGTGCTCTTAGTACGGACGTCCTTGAGGACAGGCAGGAGGACTTCAAGTGTCTTTTGCTGCTGCTTTACCTCATCTCGTATCCATGCTGCTTGCCCCTGAGGGAGACACAGATGCACCAGACATCCCGACCCCATGCTCTTACGCAGAGGCGATAGAGAGTCCCTACTCCTCTTAGTGGCAGACAGCCATGAATGCAGAGATGGCTTCCTGGAAGTCCACAGGCACCTACGTCGACAAGGTTCCCCCTCCTGGGGCGAACATCGTCAATGGCATGTGGATCTTCAGGGTGAAGCGGCCGCCGGGTTCTCCACCTGTCTTCAAGGCGCGTTACGTGGCTCGAGGCTTCAGTCAGCGACAAGGAGTTGACTACTTCCAGACCTTCTCTCCCACCCCAAAGATGACCACTCTTTGTGTGCTGCTGCACATAGCCGCTCAGCGCGACTACGAGCTTCACTCTCTTGACTTCAGCACTGCTTTCCTATAGGGTAGCCTGCACGAGGAGATCTAGCTGCGCCGCCCACCTGGCTTCACGGGGTCGTTTCCTCTTGGTACCCAGTGGAGCCTCCGGTGGCCAGTCTACGGTCTCCGCCAAGCGCTCCGTGAGTGGCACGACACATTGAGGACTACGCTTGCGGCCCTTGGGGTCGCTCCTTCTACTGCTGACCCGTCGCTGTTTCTACGCACCGACACCTCTTTGCCGCCGTTCTACATCCTCGTGTACGTCGACGACTTGGACTTTGCTACTGCTAATACTGCTGGACTCGCCCATGTGAAGTCCGAGCTGCAGAAGAGACACACGTGCACAGACCTGGGTGAACTGCGTAGCTATCTTGGCTTGCAGATCACCCGGGACAGAGCACAGTGCACCATTACCCTGACTCAGTTAGCAGGTCCTTCAGCGCTTTGACTTCACGTGCTCCTCGCCTGAGGCCACTCCTCTGTCTACTCGCCACTCGCTCTCAGCTCTGCCTTCGGATGAGTCCGTAGAGCCGAGTGGCCCATACCCAGAGCTTGTTGGCTGCCTCATGTACCTGATGACCTGCACACGACCTGACCTGGCATACCCTCTTAGCATCTTGGCACGCTATGTTGTTCCTGGAAGACACCGACCAGAGCACATGGCTGCAGCAAAGAGGGTGTTGCGCTACTTGTGCAGTACGTCGGGCATGGGGCTCGTGCTTGGAGGGCGGAGTCCAGTGGTCCTCACTGGTCACGCACACACATCTTGGGTTGACGACTTGGCTACGCAGCGGTCGTCACAGGGTTACACCTTCAGCCTTGGTTCCGGCTCGGTTTCGTGGCGGTCTACCCGCTCGTCTTCTCTTCTCAGCTCCAGTTGTGAGGCTGAGATCTACGCAGGGGCCATGGCTGCACAGGAGCTTCGCTGGCTCACCTACCTGCTGACTGACCTGGGAGAGCCGCCTCGTTCTCCTCCAGTTCTGTACGTAGACAACAAGGCCATGCTGGCCTTGTGTCGGGAGCACAGAGAGGAGCACAGAACGAAGCACATTGCTCTTCGCTACTTCCTTGCTCATGAGCTGAAGCAGCGTGGTCAGCTGCCCCTTGCTTATATGGCCTCCCGGGCCAACACTGCTGATATCTTCACCACGGCACTTCAGCCTTGTGATCATCAGCGCTTCTGTACTATGTTAGGTCTTGTGCCTACTTGGCCTCACTTGCTCACTTCTTGACTTTGCTTGTACCGTGATCTTTATATACATGCACTTGCTGTTAAAATATATTTCTTATATAAACTACTTGTAGCAGTAGTTAGTATAGTGTTATATTGTTTGGTGGTGCACCTTGCTTGCCTTGCCTATATCCTTGTACCTTCTCTTTTTATTGAGCCCCCCTCTTTTCTCCTTACCAACTCTCTCGACCTTCTGGCCTAGGCTACTAAGCCTAGGCCCTAGTACTCCTTCTCTCAACATGGTATTCAGAGAAGGTACCTTCCTGCTGCCTTCCATAACGAGCCCACCAATTTGCTTCCGCTGCCTATCGTCCTGCCGCGCGCCTCGGGCGCGCGGCGTATTTTTCTCGCCGTTTGCTCGGGGCGCACGGCGGTAATATGCCGTGCCTGTGCTGCCTGTTGCCGCCCGTTGCTGCCTGTGCCTGTGGTGCTCGTTGCTGCCTGCTGCTGCATGTGCCTGTGCTGCCCGTTGCCGCCCGTTGCTGCCCGTGCCTGTGCTGCCCGTTGCCGCCTGTTGCTGACCGTGCCTGTGCTGCCCGTTGCCGCCCGTTGCTGCCCGTGCCTGTGCTGCCCGTTGCCGCCCGTTGCTGCCCGTGCCTGTGCTGCCCGTTGCCGCCCTTTACTGCCTGTGCCTATGCTGCCCGTTGCCGCCCGTTGCTGCCCGTGCCTGTGCTGCCCGTTGCTGCCCATGCCTGTGCTGCCCGTTGCCGCCCGTTGCTGCCCGTGCCTGTGCTGCCCGTTGCCGCCCGTTGCTTCCCGTGCCTGTGCTGCCCGTTGCCACCCGTTGCTGCCCGTGCCTGTGCTGCCCGTCGCCGCCCGTTGCTGCCCATGCCTGTGCTGCCCGTTGCCGCCTGTTGCTGCCCCTGCTCTGCTCCGCGCTGTTGCCCTGCATGCGCGGCTGCCCTGCCCTGCTCCGCGCTGTTGCCCTGCCCTGCTCCGCGCTGTTGCCTTGCATGCGCGGCTGCCCTGCTCTGCTCCGCGCTGTTGCCGTGCACGCGTGGCTGCCCTGCCCTGATCCGCACTGTTGCCCTGCACGTGCGGCTGCCCTGCCCGTGCCTATGCTGCCCCTGCTTTTCCCCCTCCCCTTCTTCGTCTCCCTGCTGTGCTTGCAGCCGTGCAGCTGCCGCTGGGGGGGGGGTGGGTGTGAGGGTGTGGGGGAGCTGGGGGAGAGGTGCTAGGGTTGTCGAGGAGTGTGGAAGGGGGATTTGGAGGACTAGGGAAGGTTCCAGGAAGCAGCCGCCTTGGAGCCAGCAGCTTCACCTGCCAGCAGATTCTCCTCTTCACTTGCCCTCTCCTTCTGCTGCGCTTGGTGTACCCCTTCAGGGGGTGTCTCTGCATTAGCTTCCTACTGCAAGCAGTTTAGGGGGTGTGTTAAAATATATTTCTTATATAAACTGCTTGTAGCAGTAGTTAGTGTAGTGTTACATTGTTTGGTGGTGCACCTTGCTTGCTTTGCCTATATCCTTGTACCTTCTCTCTTTACCTATATGGGGGTGTGTCAAACATTTATCATATAGATTGTCTAGGCTATAGTGGGGTAGACACCAAGGGGTACAGTCTCCTAGGGTTTCCTATCTATACCCAACTCTTCCATAGTGCATTCACTCCTCTTTCTTCACAGTTCCTAGGTGGTTGGGTCATCGCGCGTGGCTCGGATGAGTTGCTCCATAGTCTGGTTTGTCCGTTCTGTGTGTCCGTCGGTTTCAGGGTGGTACGACGAACTGAACTGTAGTCGGGTGCCAAATTGCTGCCACAGGTTCCGCCAGAAGTTGCTGGTGAATTTCATGTCGCGGTCGCTGATTATCGCGGCTGGTATCCCGTGCAGTCGAACGACGGTGGAGATGAAGAGGCATGCTATTTCTTTGGCTGTGATTGATTTTTTGCAGGCTGCGAAGTGTGCCATTTTCGTTAGTTGATCGACGACGACCAGGATCGCGTCGTTTCCACTCGCCCCGGCCGGTAACCCGGTAACAAAGTCCATCGCCACCTGCTGCCAAGCACGCTCTGTGGGTGGTATCGGCTGCAACTGTCCTGCCGGCCGCTTCTGCGATGATTTCATGAGCTGGCAAGAGGGACACGATGCCACGTGTCGTTGTACGTCGGTCAACATTTCGGGCCAGTAAAAATACCGCTGCAGCTGCTGCCGCGTTTTCTCTACCCCGAAATGCCCTGAGGTGACTCCGTCGTGTTCCTCCTGTAATAATAATTCCCGTAGCAGTGTGTACCCTGGTACCCAGGTGCGGTCGGTACCGGCTTTTACGTAATATCCTCCCTTTGCTGCTACGAACTGCTGCGAATTTCCTCCTGTGAAGAATGGGTCCGTTTGGTACCCATGGGTAAATAGGCCTGTCATTAGTGGGCTTGTCTGGGCGAGTAGTATTGCGTGGATCTGGGCAGTGGGTGTGGCTGTGCGCGGAGGTACTGTAGTGATTTATGGTCTGTCCGTACTATCACGTCTGCGCCGGTCAAGTAACAGCGCCACACTTTGAACGCGCGCACGATCGCAAGCATTTCGCGGTCGTGTATTGGGTAATCTTTTTATGGCGGATGCAGTTTTCGTGACTCGTATGCGATGGGCTGTAGGCCGTTGCCGAAATCCTGTAGCAGTACGACTCCGATGGCAATGTCGCTTGCGTCGGTAACTACTTCGAACGGGCGGTGTGGGTCGGCGATGCGCAGGACGGGTGGTGAACAGAGAACATTTTTCAGGGCAGATAAGGCAACATTCTCTTTCTCCCCCCACGTAAAAGCGTCCCCCGTCCGTAACAAGTTCGTCAGCGACGCTGTTAACCGTGCCATGTCCGGGACGAACCGACGCACGTAATTGACGAACCCCAAAAAGCTCTGTAGTTCCGTGATATTCGTCGCGGGGTGCCAGGCTTTCACCGTGTCTAAATTCTTGGGGTCAATTTCGACCCTAGCCTCCGAAATAATGTGCCCCAAAAACTCTAGCCGGCCCTGAATAAACTCGCGCTTGGAACCCTTTGTCAGGAGCCGATGCTCGTCTAAAATCTTAAACACTGCTTCCTGTTGGAATAACTGAACAGGAATGAATGAACTAGCAGTGAAATGATTACAAGTACCTAACCCTAGAATTGTGTACCCCCTATAGGCTAACCCGCTGTAGCCTAAAGTAACACAACATATATAATGTTTGACACACCCCCATAGGCAAAGTGGGGGAGAACTAGGGGTCACAAGACCAGTCAAGGCAAAGCAAGGCAAAACAAGCTCAGGGTGAATCTCAAGGATACCACACAAATTCCGGGCACAAGCAAGTGGTCACAAGACCAGTTCACATGCAGGTTTATAATAGAACAAAAAGGTACAATGATCACAACCTAACAAGAGTAAACATGCAGGTTTATATATAGAGATCACAGTACAAACAGACTCAAGAAGTAAGAAAGTGAGGTCCAGTAGGCACAAGGCCTAGAAGAGTGCAAAAGCGCTGATGGTCACAAGGCTGAAGCGCCTTGGTGAACACATCAGCAGTGTTGGCCCCAGAGGCCACGTAACGCAGGCGAAGCTGACCACGCTGCTGCAGCTCTCGAGCAAGGAAGTAACGCAGAGCAATGTGCTTCGTTCTATGCTCCAGTCTGTGCTCCTCACAGAAGGCAATGGCTGCCTTGTTGTCGACGTACAGCACTGGAGGAGAACGAGGCTGCTCTCCGAGGTCGGTCAGCAAGTAGTTGAGCCAGCGTAGCTCCTGAGCCGCCATGGCTGTGGCGTAGATCTTAGCCTCACAACAGGAGCTGAGAACAGAAAAAGAGGGAGTAGAACGCCAAGAAACAGAACCAGAGCCAAGACTGAAGGAGTAACCCTGAGAAGACCGCTGAGTAGCCTGGTCGTCTGCCCAAGAAGCGTCTGAGTGCGCAGTGAGAACAACTGGGACTCGCCCTCCAAGCACTAGCCCCATGCCCGACGTACTGCGCAAGTAGCGCAACACCCTCTTAGCTGCATCCATGTGCTCCTTCCGGTGACGGCCGGGAGCGAC
Source organism: Closterium sp. NIES-65 (assembly GCA_948144175.1). Lineage (NCBI taxonomy): Eukaryota > Viridiplantae > Streptophyta > Zygnematophyceae > Desmidiales > Closteriaceae > Closterium > Closterium sp. NIES-65. The sequence goes on from CANXME010001361.1 coordinate 1,977,393, forward strand.
ATAGCGTGCAAGAATGCTGAGAGGGTATGGAAGGTCTGGTCGAGTGCAGGTCATCAGGTACATGAGGCAACCCACAAGCTCTGGATACGGGCCACTCGGCTCTACGGACTCATCCGAAGGCAGAGCTGAGAGCGAGTGACCGGTAGGCAAAGGAGTGGGCTGAGGCGAGGAGTACGTGAAGCGGAAGCGCTGAAGGACCTGCTGCACCATGTGTGACTGAGTCAAGGTGATGGTGCGGCGTGCTCTGTCCCGGGTGATCCGCAAGCCAAGATAGCTTGTCAGTTCACCCAGGTCTGTGGACGTGTGTCTCTTCTGCAGCTCCGACTTCACGTGGGCGAGTGCCACAGTGTCAGCAGTAGCAAAGACCAAGTCGTCGACGTACACAAGGACGTAGAACGGCGGCAGTGAGGTGTTGGTGCGTAGAAACAGCGACAGGTCAGCAGTAGAAGGTGCGAACCCAAGAGCCGCAAGCGTAGTCCTCAGTGTGTCGTGCCACTCACGAGGTGCCTGGCGGAGGCTCCACTGGGTACCAGGAGGGAACGACCCAGTGAAGCCAGGTGGACGGCGCAGCCAGATCTCCTCGTGCAGGCTGCCCTGCAGGAAAGCAGTGCTGAAGTCAAGCGAGTGGAGCTCGTAGTCACGCTGAGCGGCGACGTGCAGCAGAACCCGAAGAGTGGTCATCTTCGAGGTCGGGGAGAAGGTCTGGAAGAAGTCAACTCCCTCTCGCTGACTGAAGCCTCGTGAAACGTAACGCGCCTTGAAGACAGGCGGAGAGCCCGGCGGCCGCTTCACCCTGAAAATCCACATGCCACTGACGATATTCGCCCCAGGTGGGGGAACCTCGTCGACGTAGGTGCCTGTGGACTTCCAGGAAGCCATCTCTGTGTCCATGGCTGACTACCACTGAGAGGAGTAGGGACCGGCCATCGCCTCTGCGTAAGAGCGTGGGGTCGGGATGTCTGGTGCATCCGGGTCTCCCTCAGGGGCAACAAGCATGGGCACAAGATGGGGCAAAGCGGTAGCAAAGCACTCAAACTCCTCCTGCCTATCCTCAAGGACGTCAGTGCCAAGAGCACACTCACCCCCGACGGACGGAGGACAGACAGACGCAGACTCAGCAACTAGGCTAGCAGCGTAGTCTAGACGACATCGAGCAGCAAAGTCGACAAGCTCAGCAACTAAGGCGGACGCTGCAGCAGACTCAAAGGAAGGGTCAGTGATAACAGTAGCCAGGAGACGCGTGACAGTAGGACTGGCAGTAGGAAGAGAGTCTGACCCAGGGTCAGCAAGAGCAGGAAGAGAAGAAGTAGGAGGAGACGGCAGTGGGACACGCTGTGGAGCAGTGGACGGACGAAGCGCCATCCGGTGAGTGCCTAGGACAGCAGGAAGACTCTGACACTGGACACGACTGCTAGAGAGAGCAGTGCGGACAGGTGACGCAGGGCGAGACTCAAGCTCACGACGCTCAGTAAGACCTCCAGTCGGACCAGTGTAAGGAGCAGGACCAGGGAGAGAGGAGGCAGACGGTAGCTGCGACTGCAGCTGGACAGACGGAGGACACGCTAAGGAGAGAGGAGGACAAGGAGGAGGGAGCTGACCAAGAACCTGCTGCAGGAGCGGAACGAAGTACGGCCGGGACCGAGCAGCGACACCAGAGTCAGCACGAACACTCTCCCAAGGGTCCGCAGCAGCAGCGGCAGCTCCACCACCCGGGTCCTCAGCACCAGCGGCAACTCCAACGCCCAGGTCTGCAGCACCAGCGGCAGCTACAACGCCCGGGTCCGCAGCACCAGCGGCAGCTCCAACGCCCGGGTCCTCAGCACCAGCAACAGCTCCAACGCCCGGGCTGTCATCACCAGCAGCAGCTCCAACGCCCGGGTCTGCAGCACCAGCAGCAGCTCCAACGCCCGGGTCCGCAGCACCAGCGGCAGCTCCAACGTCCGGGTCCTCAGCACCAGCAACAGCTCCAACTCTCGGGTCCGCAGCACCAGCGGCAGCTCCAACGCCCGGGTCCTCAGCACCAACAGCAGCTCCAACGCCCGGGTCTGCAGCACCAGCGGCAGCTCCAACGCCAGTGGGGTCCGCAACACGAGGCACGCCACTCCGAAGAGTGCAGCGCCGCTCGTACCACTCACGGATCCGCTCGCGGGAGGGGAGCTTCCTAACGGGAGAAGAAGCACTAGTACCAGTCCCAGCAGTACGTCCGGCACGAGTGGAACCTCTCTGGAGGCTGCAGTACTCTAAGTACCACGTACGCAGCTGCTCCGAGGAGAGGGCTCCTCCAGGAGTAGGACTCACAGGGCCAGTACCTCCAGCCCAGAACCCCCAGACGCCGGACTCTGCGGCTCAGCACCACGAGGCTCCACACCCCCAGGCTCCACACCCCCAGGCTCCACACCCCCAGGCTCCACACCCCCAGGCTCAGCACCCCCAGGCTCCACACCCCCAGGCTCCACACCCCCAGGCTCCACACCCCCAGGCTCAGCACCCCTAGGCTCCACACCCCCAGGCTCCACCCCCCAGGCTCCACACCCCCAGGCTCAGCACCCCCAGGCTCAGCACCCCTAGAAGGACGAGAGTCGACAGCTACCTCAACAGGCTCAACCGGGTCTACCTGAGACACACCTGAGGGAGCGGCACCCTGAGGGGGGAGGGGGTCTGCAACAGCAGCACCTTGCGCGAGGAAGAGAGGCGGGGGGGGAAGCGGGGAAGTGCGGTAGGGGAAGAGGCGGTAGTAGGGGACAGACTCGTCAAAAGTGACGTCCTGGGAGGGCAAGACTCGGCGCGAGGTGGCGTGGTAAAACTGCCAACCAGACGCGTCCGGGACAAAGCCGAGGAAGACGCAGGGAACAGCACGGGAGGAGAGCTTGTCTGCAGACGAACCGCGGACAAAAGCACGAGACCCCCAGACCCGGAAACGCGACGCATCGCCAACCTCCCCCGTCCATAGCAGCGTGGGCGAGGTCTCCGGCAAGGAGACACGGGGCCAGAGGTTGAGCTGGTGCGCAGTGTACCGGACCGCAAATGGCCACAGAAAGTGGGGGGCAGCCGCATGGATCAAGGAGGTACGGGCGACCTCCATGACCAGGCCAATGCGGCGCTCCGCAACCCCATTCTGCTGTGGAGAGGCCGGAAGCGTGAACGACTGCTCAATGCCGTGCTCAGCACAGTAGGCTGCCAAGAGGCCAGAGGAGAACTCACCACCTCTGTCAGAGTGCAAGCGCAGGACAGGAAAGTCCGAGTGAAAACGCTCGCTGAGCTGGAGACGGGCTCTGCGGATCCAAGGGATCAAAACATCAGGGACCTCACCCTTGGTGCGCAAGGGGAAGACCGTGGTGTAGCGCGAGTAGTCGTCAACAACTATCAGGAAGTACCTCTCCTGACCCTGACCACGGACGCGGGCTGGGCCCCACACGTCCATGTGGAGCATCTGCAAAGGAGCAGTCGTCGGGGGAAACGAGGAGGAGTGAGGAGCGGCGCGCTGCCGCCCCTCGACACAGGGAAGACAGGGAGGAGCAGGCGAGGGTGGGAGGGGAGGGAGGACCCTGGGAAGACCAGAGACAAGGTACCGGGAGTGCATGGCACGAAGGCGCTGCACAGACGGGTGGCCAAGGCGGTGGTGCCAGAGGACAGTCTCGTGTGCCAAAGAGCGGCACGAGCAGGGGGCGGACAGTTGACCTGACGCGGACGCGGACGCGGTCGCAGCAACCTGAGGGGACGCAGTAGTCAGTGTGTACAGGTCCGACCCCGGCTGCCGAGTGAAGGTAGCCAAGTGACGGCCCGTACGAGCACACGTGCAGTGGGTCACGCGCTCGTAGGCAGGGGTGAACTGGTGAACACCCCCGTCCTGGAGAGCACATCCTGCCACCAAGTTCGTAGAGAACGAGGGGAGGTGGAGACCTGACAGTGTGCCCAACGGGACCGCAGGGCAGGGAAGGACAGTGGAAGAGGTCGCAATGACCGGACCCCCAGAGGGGTCAGCAAGCGAGACAGCAACTGGCCGAGCAAGCGGCTCAAGGGCAGTGCGGTCACGAAAGAAGCAGCGAGAAGCACCTGAGTCAAGTGTGAAGGTGTGCATTGCGGCAGTCGACGCAGTACCAGGGGGGGGAGACACACGAGCACCTAGAGCAGCAGCCTCACCAGCACCTGGGGTAGCCGACACGCGAGTACCTGGAGCGGCAGACACACTGGCCCTAATGCCCGGGTCGGGCGGTACACACAAGTACTCGGCACCCTCTCCACTAGTAGACATCACATACATGGCAGCTAGAATAGCATCAAAGTCTAGAGCATAGATATCAATCCCCTTCTTCAGGAGATCAAGCCAGCGGGGCAGCTCAGTGGCCTGAGGGAACTGAACACGCCAAGCGTCGTCGAGACGAGCGAAGCAGCGCTGTGTGGCGTGCGGTCGTCCACACTACTGACCAGAGCAGTCACCAGTGCGAATGACGTACGTGCAGCTAAGACCGCCCCCACCCCCGTGCTGAGAGTACCACTCACGGACCTCCTGGGGCGAGGGAGTGTGCTGCTGGCCCTGGCCACCGCCAGTGCCTCCACGGCCACCACCACCGCTGCCACCTCCTCGACCACCCCAACCCCTGCCACCGCCTCGTCCACCGCCACCCCAACCGCCGCCTCCACTCCTGCCACCTCCCCCGCCGCCGCCGCCACCACCCCCACCGCTACCACACGCCCCTCCAGCCGAGCCACCACCCCCACTGCCTCCACCGTCCCCACCGCCGCCTCCCCCGCCGTCACTGCTACCACCCTTGCCCCCTTTGCCCTTGCCGCTGCGGCGCCCGCTCGAGGCAGACGCAGCGCTGACCTTCTCAGCACCGAGAAGGTCGACAGTAGCAGCAGAGGCGACAGAGGGAAGAAGGGGGGAAGGAGAACACCCCTCAAAGAACGGGGTACGGGGGTCGCCACGAAAGGCACCTACAGCGACTATGCTAGTCTCAGCTGCAAGGAGCTCCTTCTCGAGGAGGGCAATGGTGAGCTCAGTGGGGCAACGAGCTAGGAAGTGGTCCCTGACAGCACGCAGTGTGTCAGGGAGGCGGGTGACTAGGTGGTAGAGAGTGAGCCAGAGTGGAGGGGGGTGCGTGGCAAGGAACTCAGCAGGCATGGCGGCACGGAAGCGGGCCTCACTAGTGCGGAGGTGCGTGATGAGGTCAGCGACTGTGTGAAAGGAGGACAGGTCGGGAAACAGGTAGGGGAGGGAGAGACGGCCTAGTGCAGCAGAGGCAGGTGAGGAGTAGCGAGCAACGACAGCTGTGTACTGTGCGTGTGCAGTCTTGTGCTGGCCAAAGTACTCGCGTTCGTCTATCGGCAGGGAGTTGCGAATGGCGAAGCGAGCGTGGGCATCACGAGTCTGCCACTGTGAGTGAGCAGTGCTGTCAGCAGTAGCTGCAGGGGCAGTGACATGGCCTAGGGCGTGATCGTAGAGTGAGATATCATCCTTGGCTGTGAGCTGTAGGTAGAGGTGTAGGTCATCAAGCCAGGTGTCAAACTTCATAGGGCGGCCCTCAGCATCGAACACGAGAACCTGTGGGCTAGCCATAGGAACAGTAGACTAGCAGCAGTAGTAGTAGCAGTAGCAGAAGTAGGTAGGACGAACCAGGTAGGGCAGGGCAGCGCGGCTCGGTTCAGCTCGGGTCGCGGCTCGGCTGGGTGGCGCGGCTCGGTTCAGGGTGCGCGGCTCGGCTCGGGGCGCGCGGCTCGGGTCACGGCGGGGACGGGCCGCCCGGTCTCCCTCGTGTGCTGCGGCGGGAACGGGCCACCCGGGGCCTTTAGGTGGTGGGCTCGGGGCCGATCGGGGCCTGAGCGGGGCTAGCGCGGGGCCAAACGGGGCCTGACGGGGCCTGAACTGGGCTAGCGCGGGGCCGACGGGGTCTGAAACGGAGCCGACGGGGCCTGAAACGGGGCTAGCGTGGGCCCGATCGGGGCCTGAATGGGGCTAGCGCGGGGCCGACGGGGCCTGAGAGGGGCTAGCGCGGGGCCGACGGGGCCTGAAACGGGGCTAGCGCGGGCCGACGGGGCCTGAGAGGGGCTAGCGCGGGGCCGACGGGGCCTGAAACGGGGCTAGCGCGGGCCGACGGGGCCTGAGAGGGGCTAGCGCGGGGCCGACGGGGCCTAAGACGGGGCTAGCGCGGGCCGACGGGGCCTGATAGGGGCTAGCGCGGGGCCGACGGGGCCTGAAACGGGGCTAGCGCGGGCCGACGGGGCCTGAGAGAGGCTAGCGCGGGGCCGGCGGGGCCTGAACGAGGCTAGCGCGGGGCCTGAACGGGGCCTTAAAGGGGCCGAAGGGGCCTGAACGGGCCGCTAGGGAGAGCGGGCGTGGGGCCAACGGGGCCTGAACGGGGCTAGCGCGGGGCCGTCAAGAGGGGCCTCTAGGGGCGTTGAGGCGCCCTAGGGCACTAGTAGGTAGGTAGGTAGGTAGGTAGTTACGTAGTGGTGGGCCCTTAGAAAATTTCGGTCCTAGGAAGGACCTGCTCTATACCATGTTGGAATAACTGAACAGGAATGAATAAACTAGCAGTGAAATGAGTACAAGTACCTAACCCTAGAATTGTGTACCCCCTATAGGCTAACCCACTGTAGCCTAAACTAACACAACATATATAATGTTTGACACTTCCAGATCTGCTAAGTGCTGCTGCTTGTCGCGACTGTAGACGCGGATCTCGTCGAGGTAAACTATCACGCATTTATCTAAAATAGGCCTAAACGCCTCGTTCATGGTCATCTGAAACGTCGCTGGTGCGTTGGTAAGCCCAAAATGCATCACGGTGTACTCGAATGATGCGTACCTAGTCCGGAAAGCTGTTTTGGCGCAGTCCGATGGTTCGACCCTAATCTGGTGGTAACCTCCCCGTAAATCTATTTTCGAAAAAACCCGTGCTGTTCGTAGTTGGTCGATTAGTTCGTCGGCGCGGGGAATGGGGTACCGCGATTTGACTGTTACCCTATTGAGCGCTCGGTAATCGATGCACATGCGAAACCCTCCGTCTTTTTTTGGCGTGAACAGTATCGGTGCGGCAAACGGTGACGAGCTCGGTTGGATGAATTTCTTCGCTAAGAGTATTCTAATTGCTTCCTCAGTTTGTTGAGCTCGGGTTGTGTCAGTCTAAGCTGTCGTTGTACAGTTGGCTGTGCCCCCGGTTCTAATTCTATTCGGTGGTCATGTGCTCGCTCAGGTGGCAGTCCTTCCGGTAAGTCGTCGGGAAAAATCTCGGGGTATCGTTTCAACAGTTCTTGTAGTTCGGGCGGTACTGCTGACAGCAGTTTCTTGAAATCACTTGACCGCTCTGCTCCCTCTACCACTGAAATGTCTACTGCGTACACATAAGCTCGTGCAGCGACAGCCCGTTTCATGGTGACGGCGTTGTTGTGTACCGTTCACGACTCGGGCGACTGCCAGCGAGGTAGCTCAACCCAGTTACCGCTACCTCGCATAGTGCAGCTACCCGTCATCCAGTCAATTCACGGGTTATACCATCGCAGCCAATCACGTCCCAGTAAAATGTTGTGCCCATCGAGTGTCGTCACGAGCATTTGCTGTGTAAATCCGAAATTTCCCCCGCAGCGGACTTTGACTCTCTCCACCTTTTCCCGTATGGCAAGTGATGTGCCGTCAACTAAGCGTGCATCTATCTCAGGTAAACAACGGCTAAGTGTCAGTTGCAGTCTGCGTGCGGTTGCGGTATTAACTAAACCGTGACTTTCTCCTCAGTCGATAAAAATCTTCACTGCTGCTCCCTGTATTTTCCCGTGGATCAGTACTGGGCAATCCGTGGCTGTACCCTCCTTATTCGTCCGAGCCCGTTCGATAGTGTGAGAGTACGACGCTTATGCTGGCTTTGCTAGCATGCCTAGACTTTATTACGCTATATCTTGTCAGAACATTATAGCTTACTTATTTGTGTAGGCTATAGTGGGGTATCCCATAGGGCGTACAACCCAATTAGGGTTTCCTATTTGTACTCACTTCGTTCATAGTCATCTCATTCTCGTTCTATTCTTCTCATGGTATCGAGCAGGTTCCCCTGTGGGAACTGTGCTTAGGGCCCACCACTACTTTGAACTTTTTTTCTACCCAGAGCGCGCTCCGGGCTCTCTCTCTTACCTCTATCGACCGGCCCTTAGCCGCCCGCGCGCCGCCTGTTCAGGCCTCACGCAGCCAGCGCGCCGCCCTAGACGCTAGCGCGCCGCCCGTCCAGGCCCCGTGCAGCCCGCGCGCCGCCCCTAGCAGCCCGCGCGCCGCCCTTAGCAGCCCGCGCGCCGCCCTAAGCAGCCCGCGCGCCGCCCTAAGCAGCCCGCGCGCCGCCCTAAGCAGCCCGCGTGCCGCTCGCCAGGCCCCAGGCCGCCCACGCGCCATCCGCGCGCCGCCCTTAGCTGCCCGCGCGACGCCCGCCAGGTCTCAGGCCGCCCACGCTCCGCCCGCGCGCCGCCCTTAACCGCCCACGTGCCGCCCGTGCGCCACCCTTAGCCGCCCGAAGCCCCGCCCGTGAGCCGCCTGTGAGCCGCCCGTGAGCCGCCCGTGCGCCGCCCGTAGCCGCCCGAAGCGCCGCCCGCGAGCCGCCCGTCAGCCGCCCGTGAGCCGCCCGTGAGCCGCCCGTGAGCCACCCGTCAGCCGCCCGTGAGCCGCCCGTGAGCCGCCCGTGAGCCGTCCGTCACGGCCCCGAGCCACCCGTGAACCGCCCGTGAGCCGCCTGTGCGCCGCCCGTGAGCCGCCCGTCCCGGCCCCGAGCCACCCGTGAGCCGCCCACCCCGGTCCCGCTCCCAGCCGCCCTTGCGCCACGCTGTCCCGGCCCTTCGACGCCCGAGCCGCCCGTGCCACCCGCGTCACCCGAGCCGCTCGAGCCGCCTACGCAGCTGAGGAGCCGAGCCGCCCGACCCGTCCTGTCTGGTGAGCACAGCTCCACTGCTACTGCGTGCCCCTTCCCGCACTGCTTGCACTGCTAGTCTGTCGTCATGGCTACCCCTAGTGTCCTAGCTTTTGACGCTGAGGGTCGCGCCATTGACTTTGAGGTCTGGGTCGACGACCTGCAGCTGTTCTTACAGTGCGATAGGGCAGACGGTCTTTCTCTCTTTGACCTCACCTCTGGCGCCGTCCCTGCCCCTGCTGCTGATGCTGACCCCACTGTTCGCTCACAGTGGGCCACGCGCGATGCTGCTGCACGTCTTGCTGTGCGTCGCCACCTGCCTACCGCTGAGCGCGCGCACTTTAGCAAGTACAAGAGTGCCCAGACCTTGTACGACGCTGTAGTTGCGCGCTACTCCTCCCCTGCCACTGCTGCATTGAGCCGCCTCATGCTCCCCTTCCTCTTCCCTGACCTTGCCGCCTTTCCCACTGTCGCTGATCTCATTACGCACCTCCGCACTAGTGACACTCGCTACCGCGCTGCGCTTCCTGCTGACTTCTACGCCAAGAACCCCCCCCCCAAGTACATCACTCTCTACTTTTTAGTCACTCACCTCCCTGACTCCCTTCGTGTAGTCCGGGACCACTTCCTCGCGGTCTGTCCCACCACCCTCACAGTCGACAGCCTCGAGAAGGCCCTCCTAGCGGCGGAGAAGAGCATAGTCGCTGTAGGAGCCTCTCGAGGTGACCCCCGCGCCCCCATCTTTGAGGGGTGTTCTCCTTCCCCTCTGTCGCCTCTGCCGCTGCGGCCGACCTCGTTGGTCTTGAGTCGGTCGGTGCGGCGTCTGCCCCTAGCGGGAGACGCCGCTCTGGCAAGGGCAAGGGGGGCAAGGGAGCGGGTGGGGCCAGCGGGGGCGGTGGAGGTGGAGGTGGAGGCGGCGGAGGGAGTGGGGGTGGCGGTGGAGGTGGTGGCGGGGGTGGGGGTGCTAGTGGCGGCAGTGGAGGCGGGGGTAGCGGCGGCGGTGGTGGTGGGAGCGGAGGTGGCGGAGGCGGCGGCGGTGGAGGCGGACGCGGGGGCGGTGGAGGCGGAGGCGGGGGTGGCGGTGGTGGAGGTGGTCGTAGTGGCACTTCGCAGCGGAGCAGCACTGGGGGTGGTCAGCGCCAGCAGCAGCAGCAGCAGCGTTCTCGCGACGTCCCCACCCCTCAGCAGCTCCGTAAGTGGTACACGCAGCGTCAGCGTGGTGGGGGTTTTGGTCCCTGCACCTACGTTCTTCGCACTGGCGACCGCGCTGGAGAGCAGTGTGGGGGTACCCACACCGACCAGCGCTGCTTTGGCCGCCTGACGGACGCTTGGCGCCAGCAGTTCCCGGAGGCCGCGGAGATCCCCCGCTGGGGAGAGCTGTTTAGGGCTGGTGTAGCTATCTTTGATCTTGACTTTGATGCTATCCTTGCTGCCATGTATGCTGTGACCATTAGTGATGAGGGTGACTGTTACCGGTGTTTCCCGCCCGACCCGGGCATTGGTACTGCTGCTCTAGGTGCCAGCGAGGCTTCTGCTCTAGGTGCCAGTGCGTCTGTGCTCTCAGGTACTGGTGAGGCTGCTCTCTCAGGTACTAGTGAGTCTGCGCTCTCAGGTACTGCGTCGGCTTCGGCCTCCCACACCTTCACCCTTGACTCTCGAGCATCTCGCTCCTTCTTTCGGGACCGCACCACACTCACGCCGCTTAGTCGGCCGGTTGCGGTGTCCCTGGCTGACCCCTCTGGGGGTCCTGTTCTGTCTCGCTTCTCCACAGTCCTCCCGTGTCCGGCGGCTCCCTCTGGCACCCTGTCTGGTCTCTACCTCCCCTCGTTCTCTACGAACTTGGTGAGTGGTGCTGACCTACAGGATGCGGGAGTCCACCAGTTCACCCCTGCTCGTCAGCGAGTGATGCAGTGCACAGAGGCTAGCACAGGTCGTCACCTGGCTATGTTTACACGTCAGCCAGGGTCGAGCCTCTACACACTGACCACTGCTTCTCCTCCAGTTCCTGAGTCTGGTAGGGTCCCCTCGTCAGGTCAGGTGTTTGCTGCAGCGTCCAGGTCTGGTCCTGAGTCTGCCCCCTGTTCGTGTCGTCGCCTGTCTCACGAGAATCTCCTCTGGCACCACCGCCTGGGTCACCCCTCTCTGCTTCGACTCAGAGGCATGGCCTCCCGTCTTCTTGTGTCTCGTCTTCCCCGGTCCCTCCCTCCCCTTCCTCAGGGCCCTGGCCCTGCCTGTGTCCCCTGTGTCGAGGGGCGCCAGCGTGCTGCCCCTCACTCCTCCCAGTTTCCTCCGACAGAGGCTCCGTTGCAGACGCTTCACATGGACGTGTGGGGCCCTGCCCGCGTCCGTGAACTCGGTCACGGGCGCTACTTCCTGTTGGTGGTTGACAAATACTCGCGTTACACCACAGTCTTCCCCTTGCGCAGCAAGGGTGATGTCACTGAGGTGCTGATCGACTGGATCCGCGCAGCTCGTCTCCAGCTCAGGCAGAGCTTTGGCTCGGACTTTCCTGTGTTGCGTCTGCACTCGGACAGGGGCGGAGAGTTCTCCTCTGGCCTTCTGCGTGCCTACTGTCGTGCGCGAGGCATCCGTCAGACCTTCACGCTTCCGGACTCACCGCAGCAAAATGGGATTGCAGATCGCCGCATTAGCATGGTCATGGACGTCGCTCGTACGTCCATGATGCATGCGGCTGCCCCCCATTTTCTGTGGCCGTTTGCGGTCAGGTACGCGGCGCATCAGATCAACCTCCACCCCAGGGTCTCCAGGCCGGAGACCTCCCCAGCCCTGCTGTGGGCGGGGAAGGTTGGCGATGCGTCGGCGTTCAGGGTCTGGGGATCTCGGGCGTTTGTCCGCGACTTGTCTGCGGAAGAGCTGTCCCCTCGCGCTGCTCCCTGCGTCTTCCTGGGGTTCCCCCCCGACGCACCTGGGTGGCAATTCTACCACCCCACCTCTCGCCGTGTTCTGTCCTCCCAGGACGTCACGTTCGACGAGTCGGTTCCCTACTACCGCCTCTTCCCCTACCGCACTCCGTCCCTCCCCCCACCCCCGCTCTTCTTGGTACCAGGTCCCCCCCCGGTCGACCCCCTTCCCCCTGAGGATCCTGCCCCTTCAGGTGTGTCCCAGGTAGACGCGGTCGAGCCTGTCGAGGTCACTGGTGACTCTGGTGCTGCTGTGGGTGCTGAGCCTAGGGGTGGTGTGACTGGGGGTGCTGTCCCTGGGGGTGCTGAGTCTGGGGGTGCTGATCGTGGGGGTGTTGAGCCTGGGGGTGCTGAGCCTGGGGGTGCTGAGCCTGGGGGTGCTGAGCCTGGGGGTGCTGAGCCTGGGGGTGCTGAGCCTGGGGGTACTGAGACTGGAGGTGCTACGCCTGAGGGTTCTTCGCCTGGAGGTTCTCCGGGTGCTTCGTCTCGCCGAGAGCCACTCTCCCCCCAGGAGCTGCGTGAGTGGTTTGCCCGGCGCTGGAGGCGTGCTGCTGGTGCTGGAGGTTCTTCGGCTGCTGAGGGTGCTGCTGCCGCGCGTCCCGGAGGTGCTCGTACTGGGAGTACTGGAGCTGCTGGGCCTGCGGGCTCTACTGGAGCTGGTGCTGCTGAGCGTGTTGGCGCTGACACTACTCTTGGCGGTCTGGCTAGCAGTGCTCCTGGTGCTGCTGGAGGTTCTGGTGTTGCTGGGGGTTCTGGAGCTACTGGCGGTGCTACTGGAGGTGCCGCTGGAGGTGCTACTAGCGGTTTTGGAGCTACTGGAGGTGCTGCTGGAGGTGCTATTGGAGCGGGTACTCCTGCTGGGGGTACTAGTGCTGTCCCTGCTGTTTCTGGCGTCGCCTCGCGGCCCAGACCGTACTTCGTTCCCCTCCTGCAGCAGGTTCTTGGTCTTGCACCTTCTCCTGGTCCTTCTCCTCCTCCCTTAGAGGGTCCACAGCCTGTCCAGTCACAGTCAAAGCTACAGCCTGCCTCCCCTTTGCCTGCTCCTTCTCCCTACGCTGGTCCGACTGGAGGTCTTACTGAGCGTTGTGAGCCTGCGTCTCGTCCTGCGTCGCCTGTTCGTACTGCGCGCACTAGTGGTCGCGGTTCGCGTCAGCGTCCTCCTCCTGTCCCTGGCACGCACCGGATGTCTCTGCGTCCGTCTACTGCTCCTCTGCGTGCCCCTTTGCCTTCTCCTCCTGCTTCCTCTCTTCCTGCTCTTGCCGACCCGGAGTCGGACTCTCTTCGTGCTGCCAGTCCTACTGTCACGCGTCTCCTTGCTACTGCCGTCACTGACCCTTCTTTCGAGTCTTCTGCTGCGTCTGCCCTTGTCACTGAGCTTGTCGACTTTGCTGCGCGATGTCGTCTAGACTACGCTGCTAGTCTTGTTGCTGAGTTTGAGTCTACCTGTCCTCCGTCCGTTGGGGGTGAGTGTGCCCTTGGCACGGACGTCCTTGAGGACAGACAGGAGGAGTTCCAGTGTCTGGCCGCCGCTTCACCTCATCTCGAGTCTGTACTGCTCGCCCCTGAGGGAGACCCGGATGCACTAGACATCACGACTCCACGCTCTTACGCGGGGGCGATAGAGGGTCCCTACTCCTCTCAGTGGCAGGCAGCTATGGATGCAGAGATGGCTTCCTAGAAGTCCACAGGCACCTACGTTGACGCTGTTCCCCCTCCTGGGGCGAACATAGTCATGTCAGAATGTTATCTTATGTTCTAGCCTGTAGTGGGGTGCTCTATAGCGAGTACAACCCTTCTAGGGTTTGCTATTTGTATCCCCATTTCTGCTAGTTCAACCCTCTTTCTTCCTTCTAATTTTGTCATGCTATCAGAGCAGGTCGATCCCCTTGGATCGATCCTGTGGGTGGGTTACCACCTCGCTTCCGCTGCTACTTTTTCCTCCCGCCGTGCTCCCCGAGGCGCGCGGCGGTTTTCTGCCCGCCGTGCGCCCCGAGGCGCGCGGCGGTTTTCTGCCCGCTGTGCGCCCCGAGGCGCGAGGCGGGCTTCTGCCGCGGCGTTCGCCGCATCCCGCTCTGGAGGCGTCGCGACGGGCGACCGGGACCCGTCGCGGCCCCGCCGCCCCACTCTCGCGGCCCCGCCACCTGCGGTCGCGGCCCCGTCACCTTCGGTCGCAACCCCGCCACCGACCCGTCACGGCCCTGCCGCCCCACTGGTCGCGGCCCCGCCACCTCCGGTCGCGGCCCTGCCACCTCACGTCGCGGCCCAGCCGCCTCCGGTCACGGCCCCGCCAACTCCGGTCGCGGCCCCGCCAACTCCGGTCGCGGCCCCGCCAACTCCGGTCGCGGCCCCGCCAACTCCAGTCGCGGCCCCGCCACCGACCTGTCGCGGCCCCGCCGCCCCACTTCGTGGCCCCGCCGCCCCACTTCGCGCCCCCCCCCCCCCCCCCCCCCACCCCCCCCATTTCCCGTCGTCTGTCGAGGCGACCTGAGGGGCGAGCTGTGGGGTGGCGGGTATGGGGGTGGTCGGTGTGCATTCCTCCCTTTGCTCCTCCTCCTTCGTCTCCCACTGCTGCAGCTGTCGCTGAGGGGGGTGGTTGTGTGGGAGACTCGGGTTTAGGGTTTAAGGGGGGTGCGTGGGAGTGGAGCTAGCGGTGTAGCAGTGGGTGTGTATCAGGGGGGTGGGACTGTGTGCGGGAGGATGAGCGGAGGTTGCCAGTTTGTCGTCAGCAGCACCTGTAGTCTGGGGCGCTGTCCCGGTAGCCCAGTGAGCTTGTCGCTGAGCCAGTCGCCTGTGGGTCCGTTGCCCGTCTGCCGCTACTTGAGCCGCGGGGCCTGTTACTCCTGTAGTTCGGGCGCTTCGTCCGGTAGCCACTGTGCTCGCCACTCCTGTTGCCCGTGTGTCTGCAGCTTCAGCCGCCGCCTTCTATCTCCTCTCCTCTCACTCTCCCTCCTCCTCCTCACTTGCCCGTTGTGACCACCACTAGCTTTGTTGATAATTGTGCACTCTAAAATATTTCTTCTTGAACTTGTGCTCAGAATGTGTGGTGACATTGTGATCCACCCTGAGCTTGTACTGCTTTGCCTGCTCTGCTGATAACACCCCACTTTGGCTATGGGGGTGTGTCAGAATGTTATCTTATGTTCTAGCCTGTAGTGGAGTGCTCTATAGCGAGTACAACCCTTCTAGGGTTTGCTATTTGTATCCCCATTTCTGCTAGTTCAACCCTCTTTCTTCCTTCTAATTTTGTCAAGTCAGTGGCATGTGGATCTTCAGGGTGAAGCGGCCGCCGGGTTCTCCGCCTGTCTTCAAGGCGCGTTACGTGGCTCGTGGCTTCAGTCTGCGGCAGGGAGTTGACTACTTTCAGACCTTCTCTCCCACCCCGAAGATGACCACTCTTCGGATACTGCTGCACGTTGCTGCTCAC
The DNA here is from genome assembly GCA_948144175.1 of Closterium sp. NIES-65. Classification (NCBI taxonomy): domain Eukaryota; kingdom Viridiplantae; phylum Streptophyta; class Zygnematophyceae; order Desmidiales; family Closteriaceae; genus Closterium; species Closterium sp. NIES-65. The sequence goes on from CANXME010001361.1 coordinate 1,992,620, forward strand.
CGTCACTACGAGCTGCACTCTCTCGACTTCAACACTGCTTTCTTGTAGGGCAGCCTGCACGAGGAGATCTGGCTGCGTCGCCCACCTGGCTTCACTGGGTCTTTCCCTCCTGGTACCCAGTGGAGTCTCCGGCGTCCAGTCTACGGTCTCCGCCAGGCGCCACGTGAGTGGCACGACACACTGAGGACTACGCTGGCGGCACTTGGGTTTGCTCCTTCTACTGCCGACCCGTCGCTGTTTCTGCGCACTGACACCTCTCTGCCGCCGTTCTACATCCTCGTGTACGTCGACGACTTGGTCTTTGCCACAGCTGACACTGCTGGACTCGCCTACGTGAAGTCCGAGCTGCAGAAGAGACACACGTGCACTGACCTGGGTGAACTGCGCAGCTACCTTGGCTTGCAGATCACCCGGGACAGAGCACGCCGCACCATTACCCTGACTCAGTCACACATGGTGCAGCAGGTCCTTCAGCGCTTCGGCTACACGTACTCCTCGCCTCAGGCCACTCCTCTGCCTACTCGCCACTCGCTCTCAGCTCTGCCTTTGGATGAGTCCATAGAGTCGAGTGGCCCGTATGCAGAGCTTGTTGGCTGCCTCATGTACCTGATGACCTGCACACGACCTGACCTTGCATACCCTCTTAGCATTCTTGCACGGTATGTTGCTTCTGGGAGACACCGACCAGAGCACATGGCTGCAGCGAAGAGGGTGTTGCGCTACTTGTGCAGTACGTCGGGCATGGGGCTAGTGCTTGGAGGGCGCAGTCCAGTGGTCCTCACTGGGCACGCGGACGCTTCTTGGGCTGACGACCAGGCTACGCAGCGGTCGTCACAGGGTTACACCTTCAGCCTTGGTTCCGGCTCTGTTTCGTGACGGGCTACCCGCTCGTCTTCTGTCCTCGGCACCAGTTGCGAGGCTGAGATCTACGCCGGGGCTATGGCTGCCCAGGAGCTTCGCTGGCTCACCTACCTGCTGACCGACCTTGGAGAGCCGCCTCGTTCTCCTCCAGTCCTGTACGTAGACAACAAGGCCATGCTGGCCTTGTGTCGAGAGCAGCGATTGGAGCACAGGACAAAGCACATTGCTCTCCGCTACTTTCTTGCTCGTGAGCTACAGCAGCGTGGACAGTTGCGATTTGCGTACGTGGCCTCTGAGGCTAACACTGCTGATATCTTCACCAAGGCACTTGCGCCTTGTGATCATCAGCGCTGCTGCACGCAGCTGGGTCTTGTGCCTGTCTTACCTCACTTGCTCACTTCTTGACCTTGCTTGTACCTTCACCTATATATACTCTTGCTCTTGCTTGCTTGACTCTTGTATATCTCTATATATGATCTTGCATGTGAACTGGCCTTCTGGCCTTTGAACTTGTGCTCGGAATGTGTGGTGACTTTGTGATCCACCCTGAGCTTTGCTTTGCTTTGCTTGACTGGTCTTGTGACCCTTTGTTCTCCCCCACTTTGCCTATGGGGGTGTGTCAGAACATTATAGCTTACTTATTTGTGTAGGCTATAGTGGGGTATCCCATAGGGGGTACAACCCAATTAGGGTTTCCTATTTGTACTCACTTCGTTCATATTCATCTCATTCTCGTTCTATTCTTCTCATATCTGGCTTGGGTTTTATTTATCATGCATAGATATGCTTGATTTCCTAGGTTAGGTGCATTCCTATATATTATTATAGTTATAGCACCGAACCAGGTTACTTGTACCGAACTCAAGCCTAGTCGGTTTCCACCGAATTGCTTTCTACTGAGTTCGGGAAGGTTCTGTTCGGGGCGCTTCGCGACCCTCAGAACATTCGCGTAACACCTGGGTAACTGGCCTTGTGTCGAGCCTATGTATAGCCTCGTGTTGTACCCAGGTGCATCATTCAATTACAATTCTCTTTTCTGAGCTTGATCCTAGATCCTCACACTTGGTAATCAGAGCCTGTTCGAAGCGAAGTTTTTCTACCGCTAAAACCTAGCTTTTAAAACCGCGGGGGCGACGACGGAAAGCGCCGATTTCGGGTACGTAAACCAGTTCTGTGCTATTTTCTAACGTCCCCCTCGAACCGGTTTTCGAACACTCCTCAGGTCCAGTGGCGAAAAAGTTGGAATTTCGACCAAAAAGGTTGGAATTTGGAACGTCGGATCAAATTTCTTCTCAACGGCCGAGATCGGACGCGAATTTCGACTAAGGGAGAATTACGCGACCTACAGAATCAACGCTCGTCAATTCTACAGTCGATTCGACTCACAGTAAGATGACCAGCGGCTAGAATTCAATTATTTTTGTCGCAAATCTTCTTGTAAATCGCCAAATGGAGGAAAACGGTGACAATTCCGTACGAAAAATTACGGAGTTACACACCGGACTGGACCAGACGCGAGCGGCACTCTAGAGAATAGAGGAGCTTCTCGCGAACCAGTTGGTAGCCGCCACAGCAGCAGCGAACGTAGCAGCGAATGCAGCAGCGACACCAGCAGCAGCAGCAGCAGCGACACCGACACTTCACCCAGCAGCAGCGGCAGCAGCTACAGTGAATCTTGAGGAGGCACGTCCGAAGCTACCGAAGACGTTCAATCCGAATGCGAGAGACACTGACGTTCGTCGATTCATTGCGACTCTCGAAATTTACTTCGAGGCCGTTGGCTGTACGACCCCGACACACGATGCAATGCGGATTCGGCTCGCAGCAACACTGTTACGAGGCCCGGCGCTCGAGTGGATTTACAACAGCAATAAGATCCGAGACGAGGGGTCATGGACGCAGTTTCGGGAAGCTTTAATTCAACGCTTCGAACCAATCAACTCCAGCTACATGGCGCGGCAGCAGATTCATCGGCATAAACAGTTCGGCAGTATAACACAGTACACGCAGCAGATGGAGAGCCTCTTCAACCGAATTACCGACCTGAGCGAAGGGGAAAAAATCCAAGCGTATACTGAATGACTAAAGATGGAAGTCCGCCAACAAGTGATTGCCGCGAACTACAACAACTACCACGACATGGTGTGTGCAGCAGAGAGATTCGATGCGCTGATGCGATATGAACCCGAGACACGACGCCACGTGCCGAACCGATCATTTGGCACGAAGCGATCGGCACCACCCACGACCGCCGACCCGATGGATATCGACAAGATCGACGCGAAGCAGCGGCCCACAAAATATGAGAGGTGCGAATTTTGCGGCGCAGCAGGACATCGACTCTTGGCGTGTTGGAAGTTGAAGATAGTACGAGCGGAGCTGCAGGGCAACAACAGTGCAACATCTACGATGGCGAAAAAAGGAGGACACGATGGCGCGAATTTAAAACGCCACGACCGGCCGGCAACAGGGGAAATCGCCGAGACAAATGGAGGCTCCGCGAAACAAGACTCTGCACCGACCGGGAAACTCCAGCCGAACACCCTCGAGAGTAAGAATATTCCCTCTCGAGGTTTTCAAGCCTATAAAAAATTCAGGGGAGATTTCAAGGCCAAGAAAAAGCCTTCAGACAATATTCAGGTACCTGCGAAGTTGGGCAAATCACTCCGGAGCGTTGAAAAGGGTCGTGCGTTCCAAGGAGTTCATATTCTCTCCCCGCAGCATAGTGTTAAGGCTCCCCATTGCCCACAGGAGAAGCCTACACAGCTGCAAAGGCTTAAGAGAAGGTTCTAGGCCAAGACGAAGCTGAATCGGCCTCGGATATATCCTTCTAACCTTGCTCAGTTGGAAACTGAAATGGAATCAGCAGCTTCGAGCGCAGGACCGAGGGATGATCTATTCGACGTACCCTACGATCCTATAAGCGAGACCATCTATGGTTACTCGGAGCAGCAACAACCGCTACTACTCGAGGTGATCTGCAACGGGCGACGCCTCCAGGCAATGGTGGACAGTGGTGCGTCCCACTCGGTGTGCGACCGCGGGACGTTGGAGAAAATCGGAGAACCTTCGGAGGAGACCAAGTTCACGGCAACAATGGTGGATGGTACAAAACTTCCCGTCCACGGCGAAGCATCACTGCAGCTGCACATAGGGGCGCTGAGGTGGAAGCCGACGTTGCCGATCACGAACATCAAGGGCTTAGATTTCATCTTGGGGCAAGATTTCTTGAAGCGGTTCAACCCCGAGATCGATTGGGTCAACAGGAAGGCGTGCATCTACAACAACGGGAAACGAGTGGAGCTGCGAAGCTGGACGGATACAGGGAGCGTTCCTGAAACGACATTGGCACGGTTCGAAAGGACAGTGAACGAGAGTAACACGGGTTACTTAGCACTGGTTATGGCAGCAACAGAGAAGGAGAAGCCGAGTTCGGAGCTACCTGCAGCAGTGAAGGAGGTCTTGGAGCAGTACAAGGATATAATGCCCGACGACCTAACCGCAGGCGTACCTCCAGCACGCACCCACGAGCACGAGATCGTGGAGGAACCAGGTGCGAAACCCGTCTCACGTGCACCATACCGACTAAGTCCGACCGAACTGACAGACATGAAGAAACAGATAGAATATCTACTGGACAGACAACTGATCCGCCCATCCACCTCTCCCTACGGTGCACCAGTCCTCTTCACTCCAAAACCAGACGGCAGTCTAAGGATGTGCATTGACTACCGCGCACTGAACAAACAGACAATAAAAAACAAATACTCCATACCGCGCATAGACGACCTACTGGACCAACTGCGTGGTGCAACAGTCTTTTCGAAGCTGGACCTACGGTCAGGTTACTGGCAGATCAAGATGGCGGACAACTCGATCCACAAGACGGCGTTCCGTACCAGATACGGCTCCTACGAATACTTGGTGATGCCGTTCGGACTCTGCAACGCACCAGCAACGTTTCAAGCGGAGATGAATCACATCTTACGATCCCTGCTGGACGAGTGCGTGGTGGTGTACCTGGACGACATTCTTATCTACTCCAAGAACATGAAGGAGCACGTGGAGCATCTGCGGAAGGTGTTCGAGATCCTGCGGAAAAACAAGTTCTACGTGAAGTTGTCGAAGAGCGACTTCGCCCTGAAGAAAGTGCAGTTTCTCGGGCACATGGTGAGTGCCAAGGGCGTACACGTGGACCCACGGAAAATCGAAGCCGTCTAGAAATGGAAAGTAGCGGAGAACGTGAAGGAGTTGCAGCAGTTCCTAGGCTTCGCCAACTACTACAACAGGTTTGTGCCGCAGTACGCTAAGATAGCAGCGCCACTGACCGACCTACTGAAAAAGGATACGCCCTACAAATGGGATACGCCTCATCAGCAAGCCATGGAGCAGCTACAGACAGCACTGAGTACAACGCCAGTACTCATCCTACCAGATCCAGACAAGGACTACGTGGTGGAAGCAGACGCTAGTGACCAAGCAGTCGGAGCAGTACTGATGCAAAATCACGGACGCGGTTTGCAGCCCATCGCCTACCTCAGTAAGAAGCTACACGGAGCAGAACTGAACTACCCCATCCATGACAAGGAAGCCTTAGCGATCGTCATAGCCTTCAAGGCGTGGAGGTGTTACATAGAGGGAGCCAAGACTACAGTCTATACTGACCACTGCAGTCTCAAATACATGAAATCGCAGCCGACGCTCTCACGACGATAGGTGCGGTGGGTGGACTTCCTGGAAACTCACTTCCACTACGACATCGTCTACAAGCCCGGGCTACACAACAAAGCAGACGCGCTGAGCCGCCCCGGTCATGTAGCAGGCATCCAGCTCGACGGGATGAACCCTCTGCTCAAGGGTCTATTCCAACATGGGTACTCCGTGGACGCAGAGATCGCTACAGCACAAACCAAGAAGCTGTTACAGTGGGAGAAAGACTTAGCTGTAAGGAAGGGTTCAGGAAAGATTTGGGTACCGAATTACGCCCCGCTACGGAATATCCTATTGGAGGAGTTTCACGACGTACCTTACGCGGGACATTTCGGGAGCAACAAGACGTTAGCAGGGATAGCGAAGTATTACTACTGGCCCGGGATGGCAGCAGACGTGCAGCAGTTCGTCACCTCATGCGACACGTGCCAGCGGATGAAGAGCAGCAAGCAGAAAAAAGCAGGGTTACTTCAGCCTCTACCTGTACCAGAGCAGCCATGGCAGGTCGTTAGCCTCGACTTTATCACAAGAATTCCTTCGACCTCACGGGGGCACGATTCCATCCTCGTAGTTATCGATAAGTTCTCCAAAATGGGTCACTTCATACCGACCAACGCCACAGCTACAGCTGAAACAACTGCTCGCCTCTTCTTCGACCGCATCATCACCATCCACGGCATCCCCGCTACACTCATCTCAGACAAAGACCCCAAATTCACCAGTAAGTTCTCGAAGGAGCTCATGGGACTGTAGGGGACAAAGCTTGCAATGTCTTCAGCATACCACCCCCAGACTGACGGACAGACAGAGCGACTCAATCAAGTGGTTGAACAGTTACTGCGCACAGCTTGCAAGGGCGACTTCAGCCACTGGGACACACAGTTACCGACCCTAGAGTTCGCTTACAACAACACATCAAATGCGGCCACAGGGAAAACTCCTTTCTTCCTGTGTTACGGACGGGAACCACTCACACCACAGCAGCCAACCACACCGGCACACGTCCAAGCCGCACATGACTTTGTCACCACCATGCAGCAGCTATGGGAGAAGACTCAGCAACGACTCACCACGATGCAGACCTCCTAGAAGCAGTATGCCGATCGTCAACGACGTGATCACTCAGTAGCAGTCGGAGATCAGGTGCTTCTTGACACGCGCAACTTGAATCTGTCTCACCTCCCATCCAAACTCCGGCCTCGCTTCTGTGGTCCTTTTCTCGTTGAAGCACAGGTGACACCAGTTACATTCCGCTTGCGCTTACCAGATATGTGGAAGCTTCACAATGCTTTCCATGTGTAGCTACTGAAGCCCTACAAGGACCCCAACCAACAGTTCCAGGGACGACAACTCCCGCCACCACCACCTGTTCTCATACAGGATGAACCCGAGTACGAAGTGGAGCGTGTTCTCACTCATCGGCGCCGCGGTGGCAAGACCTTCGAGTTCCTGATACGCTGGAAGGGATACGACCCCACTGAGGACAGTTGGGTTGCAGAAGCTAATATGGGCAACGCACGCCGTGCTCTCAAGGACTATCTTGTCAAGCAGGGTGTATCTCACGCCACCCAGCTTTGAGGGGGGGACGTGTGAGAGTACGACGGCTTATGCTGGCTTTGCTAGCATGCCTAGACTTTATTACGCTATATCTAGCTTGGGTTTTTTTTATCATGCATAGATATGCTTGATTTCCTAGGTTAGGTGCATTCCTATATATTATTATAGTTATAGCACCGAACCAGGTTACGTGTACCGAACTCAAGCCTATTCGGTTTCCACCGAATTGCTTTCTAGTGAGTTCGGGAAGGTTCTATTCGGGGCGCTTCGCGACCCTCAGAACATTCACGTAACACCTGAGTAACTGGCCTTGTGTCGAGCCTATATATAGCCTCGTGTTGTACCCAGGTGAATCATTCAATTACAATTCTCTTTTCAGAGCTCGATCCTAGATCCTCACAGATAGCATGAATCGGTACTGTGACTCGGTGAGGGTCGGTGGGGTTGGCCCGATTCCTAATGACTACTAGCGTTTCCCTGCCTTGGAGACTCCCTCCCCTGCTCTACTCCGCGGCGCCTCAGCTCCTCTGGGCATTCACTCTTGCGATGGCCCGGCCTATTGCAACAAAGTAGCGCCCCTTAAACGGCGCGGCAGCTGCATTCGTCGCAACGCCATGTACGGTGGCGTGCTCGATCGGTCCCCGAGGACGATGTCCGTAGTAGGACCCCGATCTCGGAGGGTGCAAAATGTCGATTTTCTCGGCGAGTGCGAGAATCTCATTGAAGTTCGAGAGCCCGCGTAGCATGATCTCTTGCAAGATGTCCGGCTTCAGCCCTTCGACGTAACGGGCCACCCGCTCCACTTCGTGCATGTAGCCGACTTGCTCGCATAATGCAAGAAAACCATGTCAACTTATATGTTTAATGTTATCTAGGCTGTAGTGGGTTTAGCCTTAGGGGGTACAGAGTTTTGCTCGACACTTCTTTGTATCCCCCTCCTTGCCCGAATCTCCACACCTTCATACGTTTCTCACATGGTATTAAGAGCTAGGACCTTCCTAGCCTAGGACGATTTTTTTTTGGGCCCACCGTTAAACCTTCAGTGTTTCTGCCCGAATCGTGTTCTCTGCCTTTTTCTGCCTGAAATGCGCCCTTAGGTGCATCGATTTTCGCTGCCCCGCGGCTCTGCCCTGTCCTGTCGCGCATAGCCCGCGAGCAGCCCGTACAACCTCCGTCTGACCTTCGCGCCGCCCGTACAGCCCGCGCCAGGCCCGCGCGCGGCCCGTATAGCCTACGTTAGGCCCACGCGCGGCCCGTACAGTCAGCGCTAGGCGTTAGCGCAGCCCGTACAGGCCACGTCAGGCCCGAGAGCGGCCCGTACAGTCCGCGCTAGGCATTCTCGCAGCCCGTACAGGCCACGTCAGGCCCATGTGCGGCCAGTACAGCCCACGCCAGGCTTGCACGCTGCACTGCGCCTGTGCTGCTGCTCTAGCGCTGCTTCTACTTGCTGCACCTGCTTCTACTTGCTGCCGCTGCTGCTACTTGCTGCAGCCGCCCCTGCAGCAGCTGCCCCTGGCCCCTCGAACAGTCGCCACTGCAGCAGCTGCCCCTGGCCCCTGGAGCAGCCGCCCGTGCAGCAGCCGCCCCTGGCCTCTGGAGCAGCCGCCCCTAGCCTCTGGAGCAGCCGCCACAACAGCAGCCGCCCCTGGCCCCTGGAGCAGCCGCCCCTGCAGCAGCCACCTCTGGCCCCTGGAGCAGCCGCCCCTGGCCCCTCGAGCAGCCGCCCCTACAGCAGCCGCCCCTGGCCCCTAGAGCAGCCGCCTCTGCTACAGCTAGTGCTAACATGCTGCTGGTGCTCGAGTAGCAGCAGTTGCAGCAGCTGCCGTCGCGGCCCTGCCCTACCCTGCAGTAGCTGCCGTCGCGGCCCTCGTCCCGCCCTGCAGCAGCTGCCGTCGCGGCCCGGCCCCGCCCTGCAGCAACTGCCGCGGAGCCCCTAGCCGCAGTCGTGGCCCAGCCATGCAGCAGCTGCCGCGGAGCTCCCTGCCGCGGTTGCGGCCCCGCCAGCAGATGGAGCTCACTTCTTTGTATCCCCCTCCTTGCCCTAATCTCCATCACACCTTCATACTATTCTCACAAACCACTCGTGTAGTCTTGAACCGACCCAAGCTGCCGCAAAGTACGCAGTCTCTGACGCGCCGAAATAGAAGCCGCGATCGGCTCGAAGCGCGCCCGAAGCCTTGCGCACCACGCATCCCACGCGTTGTATTGGGCGGTTTCGCAGAATGAACTTCAAGTGACAGCTGGACCCATGGGCCCTTCCTCTTGTGACGGTGGCTCGTAGGTGCGTGGCAATGTCACGATGACTCGCCACTAGTCCATGGCGGGGCCCCTCAGTAGGGAGATGACATATTGGATCTTCGCTGCGTCCGACTCGACGTAATTCACGTCGAAGAAGACGTTCATCGTGAAGACCCACGATTGAACCGTCGGACCTCCACACTGGCTCGGGTCGAAGTGTCAGAATGTTATGCTCTAGCCTGTAGTGGGGTGCTCTATAGCGAGTACAACCCTTCTAGGGTTTGCTATTTGTATCCTCATTCTTGCTAGTGCAACCCTCTTCTTTCTTATAAACTTTCACATGCTATCAGAGCAGGTCGATCCCCTTGGATCGATCCTGTGGGTGGGCTCACCACCTCGTTGCTTCCGCTGCAACTGCTACTGCTACTCTTTGTGCCGCACGCCCCGTGGCGTGCGGCATTTTTTCTTCCCGCTGTGCGCCCCGAGGCGCGCGGCGGTTTTCTGCCCGCCGTGCGCCCCGAGGCGCGTGGCGGTTCTCTGCCCGCTGTGCGCCCCGAGGCGCGCGGCGGGCTTCCGCCCCGTCCCTCGGCGAGTCCCCCTTGGGAGGCGTTGCGACAGGCGACGGGGACCTGCGCGTCGCCCCTCGTCGCCCGTCGTGGCCTGCGCGCGGCCCGTATAGGCAGCGCGCGGCCCGTACGGGCTGCGCCAGGACCGGCCTCGCCCCGGCCATGCTGCGTCGCCAGTCGCGGCGCACCGAGGGCACGTGCACCGCCCCCCCCCCCCCCCCCCCCCCCCCCCCCCCCCTTTCCCGTCGCCCGTCGCGGCTCCCTTGGGGGCCGCGAGGGCGAGCGCCGCCCCTTCTGCCGCCTATTTTGGCACCCTGGGAGGCCGCGCGTCGGTCCCCCCCCCCCCCCCCCCCCGTAACCTCCCTACCCGCCATCCCGCCCTGCCAAGTGTTAGGGTTTGGGGGTGGCGAGTAGGGGGTGGCGGATGTGTGGTCTCCCCTGCTCCTCCTCCTCCTCTGTCTCCCACTGCTGCAACTGATGCTGAGGGGGGTGGGTGTGTGGGAGTCGACGGAGTCGTGCTAGGGGGTGGGGTGTGAGTGAACCTAGGGGTGCAGTAGGGGGTGTGTGAAATGTGTCAACGGGAGTTGTGTATTGGCCCCGTCCTCGCTTGGGCGGAGCCGACTTTGTGGTCGGGTGTGAGGGGATCAGCCGACCTGCAGCAGTGGGTGAGCTGGTCGACGAGGAGGTCGACCTGCACGAGGACCACTGCACGGGCGCCAACTACAGAGTGGCGCCGACTTCGGGGAGGTCGACTTGGGAGTCGACCTGCGGAGGACGTCGAAGTCGACCTTAGCGGCCGGCTAACGGACCACTTGTCGACCTTCGGGTGATCGACTGGACCTGGTGGTCGACGAAGGAGGGACCGACGTCGACCTTTAGGGAGACGCCGAGCTGTCAGGCGTCGAATAGCGGGACGTCAACTTCGTGACGTGCTTCGGGCGGCCGACGTGGGTGGTCGGCCGACGACTGTGCTGGTCGACGTGGAGCTGGTCGACCATAGGGAACGTCGACCTGGAGGAGGTCGACGTGGAGGTGGTCGTCGACTTGGGAGGTCGACGGGCACGGACCGGAGCTGCAGGTCGACGTGGTTGCCTGGTCAACCAGGTTACCTGGGTGACGAAGTGCTGCGGAGGAGTGCGACGGTCGCCCAGGCGAAGTTGGCGAGCCCGACCTTGGTGGTGGTATCCCGAGGTCGTCGTGGCGGATCAGAGGTAGTCGTCAGCTCGAGGATGACGTGGAGTGTGCGCTGTGCAGGTGACGGGACTCTGCACGCCAATCAGCTACGCACACCTGCGAAGCGGGTGCACTGCTGTCCTGCGTGAGCGACGTTGGCACGCCGTCGACCTTGCCTTGCTGGAACGCGGTCGACCAAGCTGCGCTGGCAGTTGGCCGACCTGAATGCTTACTCTGATGTAGTCTTGCTATGCCAACTTCATTGTACCATTGTTCTGAACTTTTCCTAGTGAAACTCTTGCCAATTTTCCCCGTGAACTAGCAAGTAGTGTGCGCACAAGGAAAACGACTAAGGAACAGAGAACGCAGAGATCACACGAGCACACGTGCCTAGCCCGTAGCCTAGCTCCCGTTGCTGCAGTTATCTCCACATGGTGCGGTGAGCGTGGACGGCACACGACTAACCTTTCAGTCAGGTCGACGTAGACACCACTTACCTATTTCGTAGTTGTAGGCCGGCAACTGTGCGGTAGTCACTATGGTAGGAGCCGTAGGTGACGCGGGGGTGGTGGACACCCTGGAGGCACGGTTGGAGAACGCGAGGAGGAAGCATGAGGCCAACGAGTATGGCGACTTGCCCTGGGCAGTCGTCGAGGCTGGACTCCGCTCCACGTGGGCGATGGAGCACCCGTCTCGACCTGCCTCTCCTCGTCCGGTGAACAACGAAGGCGGCGTCGACGTGGGCGTCAACGCCGGTGGTGGTCAAGTCGGCAGCAGTGCTGGAGGCACGTCGAGGCAAAGAGGTGTGATACACGCCGGTGAAGTCGGCGGCGTTCAGACGCGAGGGATGCAGTCTTCGGCGGCTGCAGGCTCCTCGCATGGCGACGCTGGTGGTCGACGAAGTGGGCTGTCGCCGATGTCGGCGACCCAGGTGACGGCGGGCGGGATTGCGCCGAGCTACGGCTACTTCAAGTTTACGCCGGACAGGATCTCGGTCACCCCTCCGCTAGTCGGTCGACCCGACATTCTCACCTGGAAGGAAGCCATCGAGCCCCTGCTGGAGATGGCCGGGCTGATCGGCTTCGCTCGAGGGACCGTGGCGACGCCGGGGGAGCACCACCCCGACCTGCGTGCGGAGTTTCGCGCCGTGCAGCTGTTGACCTTCACGGTCATCTCGCGGTGCTGCTCGCCGGGCGTGCAGATCGCCTTGAAGTGGTGCTGGGAGTACCTCGACGCCGGCCACCGGGCGTGGCACTTCATTGAGTCGACGTACCAGGTCACTGACGACCTGTTCATCGCCCAGCTGGAGGGACAGCTGACACACCTGCGTATGGGCGACGAGGAGAGTGCGACCGACTACTGCAACCGAGCCAGGCGAATTCTCGCCACCATCAGGATGGCCGGCGCGCAGTACTCCACGGCGTCGTACATCACCCATGTCATGTAGGGACTGCCTAGCAGCTACAACCTGTTGAAGCGGCTGTCTATGGCGCCGAGCACAAGGGCGACGCTCAACGAGGACAACTTGACCTCGTATATCCTGCAGGACGAGGCGATGCAGGAGACTGAGCGGTCGCAGGAGCTCTTGGCGCAGGCGAACTTGGTCACCTCAGCGAAGCAAGGAGGCCGACCGGGACAGCGCGGGCAGTCTGGCGGTGGTGGTAGCAGTGGCTGGAAGCCGGACAAGGAGGTCGACAAGAAGAAGTCGACCAAGGACGGCGGTCGAGGAGGAGGAGGTCGACGTCGGGAGTGCTGGATCTGCCGCAGCCCCGATCACCTCTCCTTTGAGTGTCCCGACCGCAGTGACTCCGACGACGACGACAAAGGCGGTCGCGGGAGGTCTGGCAGTCGTCGTCGTCGTCGTGGAGGCAACCAACCGCGCAAGGAGAAGCAGTCGACCAAGACATCGACTTCGGCGAAGGACGCCGACTCCGTTGCAGGCGGCAAGGGGCGAGACGACAAGACGGCGTCGTGCTCGCTGGTCGGCGTCGTGGAGCCGACCATCTCTCTGGCGCCGGAGGCCGGAGAGGACTTCCAGGCGGTGGCGGCAGCTGTGCAGGCGAACCCGGCGGTGGTCCTGCTCGATAGTGGTTGCTCCCACCATCTGATGGGGACGAAGGAGGTCTTCGTCGACCTGCAGCCGAGCGGCGCCATCAAGCATGTGCGCGGCTTCAATGGGGCGCTGCAGGATGTCCAGGGCTGCGGCACCATCGCTCTGCAAGGGGAGGCCGGGAAGGAGGTCCTCATCCCTGACGTGTTGTACGTCCCGGGTGTGCGAGCTAACCTGCTGTCGGCCGGCCAGCTGAAGGAGCATGGCGTGAAGCTGCAGGAGGACGGAGACGGCATGTTGCTCGTCTCGGCAGCAGGGGAGGTGCTCGGGCGGGCGACGTACTCTGGACGAGTCCTCTGCACCGACCTGCGTCCCTGCACGATGAGGTCGACGCCGCCCACGACGGAGGTGGTGGCTCTGCGGGCGATCGTCTCGAAGACGAAGTCGACGCCGGACCGGATGCATGCGAGGCTTGCGCATGTCGGCATGGACACCATACGGAGCTCGGCGAAGAACGAGGTCGCCATTGGGCTGGACCTCAAGTCGGCGGCGGACGCCGACTCCCCATGTGTCTCGTGCGTCGGCGGGAAACTGGCGCAGCACACCTTCCCCGACCGAGGCTCCGACGCCGACGACGTGCTGGCTGTCGTGCACATCGACCTGTGGGCCGTTCCGCGTGGCTGCCAAGGATGGTAGCCTGTACTTCTTGCTGCTGAAGGACCGCAAGACCCGCTACGTGTGGGTGAAGCTGGTCGCCAAGAAGTCCGATGCGTTGCAGGCGTTCGTACAGTGGCTGGCGGTGGCTGAGCGGCAGACGAAGAAGTCGGTGCTGATGCTGCGCTCTGACCGGGGAGGGGAGTTCCTCGGGAAGCAGTTCACCGACTTCGTGAACGGCAAGGGGATCGTCCACGACCTGACCTGCCCATACACCCCGCAGCAGAACGGCATGGCGGAGCGGGAGATGAGGACGGTGGTGGAGTCGGTGCGGACAATGCTGCTGCACATGGGCGTGCAGCACCACTGGTGGCACCTCGCTCTGCGGCAGGCCGTCTGGGTCCGCAACTGCCTTGAGAGGTCGACGCTGCCGCCGGGGACGACGCCGTACCAGCTGCTGACAGGGAAGAAGCCCGACTTGTCGCTGGCACGGGTGTGGGGCTGCATGGCGCAGTTCCTTGTCCCTGAGCAGCAGCGTGGTGGGAAGCTGCAGCCGAAGGCCAAGTGGGGCCTACACCTTGGTGTGTCAGAGGCGAGCAAGGGCTGGGAGCTCCTTGACGTCGCCACTGACCGGGTGGTCACCACGTCGGACGTGGTGTTCTACGAGGAGCTGTCGCTGGCCGAGTGGAAGACGGAGCATGGGCCGATGTCCGGCCGCTTGGCGCCCTCTGACACCTCGTCGGCGACGCTGCCGCTGCTTGCCGAGGTCGGTGAGCTTGCTACTGAGGACGTCCGCCCCTTTACCCCTCTCCCTCTGGCCCCTGCCCCTCCCCTCGTGGCCGACCTGCGTGGGCTGACCTCGGTGTCGGCCTCCGGCGATGAGGGGAGTAGTGGGACCCCGCCTTCGGCGCCGGCCAAGTGCATCGCCGGTGGCCGACGTGACGAGCGGCGAATCGACAAGGGATTGAAGTCGACAGGGGAGGAGCAGGTCGTGGAGCAGCAGCCGACAAGGAAGCAGGCTGTCGTGAAGCCGACCACGGAGCAGTCGGCGACCGAGACGTCGGCAGGGGAGCCAACCACAGGGGAGAAGTCGGCTGGGAAGCCGACCACAGTGGAGCAGTCGGCTGGGACGCCGGCTGAGGAGCAGCAGGACGCCGAGGGCAGTGACAAAAGTGACGATGGAGGAGACGCCCAGGAGGTCCAGCAAGGACCACGGCGTTCAGGCCGACTTCGGAGGCCGCCTAACTTCTTCGTCCCCGCTGCCTTCACCACGGTGTATGACGTGGACGATGACGACGACCTGCTGTACGACGACGCTGAGGAGGATGAGGAGTTTCCGGAGCTCGACCCAGACATGCTAGCCGACCCTGAGCACCGTTGGGACATCTCGACGATGACGGTGAAGGAGGCGTTGGCGAGCTGGAAGGGCCCGGCGGTGAAGGCCGCTATGGAGGAGGAGATCCGCAGCCTCATCAACATGGGCACTTGGGAGCTGGTCGAACGCCCGCCGGGGGTGAACGTCATGAAGAACCGGTGGGTGTTGACGACGAAGTACCACATCGACGACACCGTCACGCGAGAGAAGGCGAGGCTGGTCGTGAAGGGCTTCACACAGGTGTACGGCGCCGACTACGACGAGACGTTCGCGCCGGTGAGCAGCTACGTCACGCTGAGGATTTTCCTCAGCATCGTCGCCGTCCTCGACCTTAACCTGATGCAGCTCGACATGAAGAACGCCTTCCTGCAGAGCAAGCTCGATCGGGTGCTGTACATGTCTCAGCCGGACTACTTCAACGACGGAACCGGCCGGGTGTGTAAGCTGCTGAAGAGCCTGTACGGGCTAAAGCAGTCGCCGCTGTTGTGGTACTTGGCACTCAACGATGTGCTGGTCGGCGCCGGGTGGAAGAAGAGCCAGGTCGACGAGGCTCTTTACTTCAAGGTCGGCAAGGATGGAGCGGCCTGCTGGGTGCTGGTCTACGTCGTCGACCTGCTCGCCGCTAGCAGCAGCACCGCGATGCTGAAGGAGCTGCTGGAAGCTGCCTTCGAGCTGCGCGAGATCTCGCCGGTGCAGAAGTACCTTGGGCTGGAGATCGTGCGCAACAGGTCGGCGGGGAAGCTGTGGCTGCATCAGCAGGGCTACGCCGACAAGCTGCGTAGGCGCTTCATCGACGAGGAGCAGACCGGGCGCACCCCGAAGACACCGGTCTCGGTCGGTGCCTACGCCGAGCTCACCTTCGATGACGAGGAGGCGCAGGAACGGCAGGAGGAGGAGTACCGGCAGAAGGTCGGCTCGCTGCAGTTCGCGGCGACGACGACGAGGCCGGACATCGCCTTCGCCTGCAGCAAGCTGGGGAGCGGCCTCACGGTGAGGAGCGACCAGCACTGGCGCGAGGTCGACCGCTGCCTCGCTTATCTCGCCAACACACGTGACACCGCCCTGGAGTTTGGCGGTGGACCTGATTCACTGGAGCTGGTCGGCTACGTGGACGCCGACGACGCCGGTGACAAGCAGAACAGGACGAGCACGGGTGGCTACGTGTTCGTCTACGGAGGGGCTGCAGTCTCCTGGTCGAGCCAGCGCATCAAGTGCGCGACGCTGTCATCGACCGAGTCAGAGTACGTAGCGGCCACTGAAGCTGGCAAGGAGGGGCGCCGCCTTCGCTTCCTCCTCGCAGAATTCCGGCAACTGGACGCCGGGGAGCCGACTGTCCTGCGCGTGGACAACAAGTCGGCCATCACGGTCGCCGAGGGCATGGGGTTGATGGGAAACCTCAAGCACATGGAGCGGCGACAGGCCTGGCTGCAGCACATGGTGAGGCGCGGGAAGTTCTCGCTGCAGTACATCCCAACCGCCGAGCAGCCGGCCGACTTCCTGACGAAGGCGCTGCACTATCCGGCTTTCAACCGGTGCTCCGTCGCAATCGGCCAAGTGCGCTTGGCCGACGTGGGCGACGGCGACAACGACGTGTAGCAGTAGGTGCCATGCCCTTTTGCATGGCTGGTGCGGTGGACGACATGCTATGTGTTGGGTGCACGTCGACGAGCTAGTCTCCGAGCTGTACTGCCGTGTGGGCTGGGTGCCCAAGCGTGAACGCGGCAGGGGAGTGTCAACGGGAGTTGTGTATTGGCCCCGTCCTCGCTTGGGCGGAGCCGACTTTGTGGTCGGGTGTGAGGGGATCAGCCGACCTGCAGCAGTGGGTGAGCTGGTCGACGAGGAGGTCGACCTGCACGAGGACCACTGCACGGGCGCCAACTACAGAGTGGCGCCGACTTCGGGGAGGTCGACTTGGGAGTCGACCTGCGGAGGACGTTGAAGTCGACCTTAGCGGCCGGCTAACGGACCACTTGTCGACCTTCGGGTGATCGACTGGACCTGGTGGTCGACAAAGGAGGGACTGACGTCGACCTTTAGGGAGACGCCGAGCTGTCAGGCGTCGAATAGCGGGACGTCAACTTCGTGACGTGCTTCGGGCGGCCGACGTGGGTGGTCGGCCGACGACTGTGCTGGTCGACGTGGAGCTGGTCGACCATAGGGAACGTCGACCTGGAGGAGGTCGACGTGGAGGTGGTCGTCGACTTGGGAGGTCGACGGGCACGGACCGGAGCTGCAGGTCGACGTGGTTGCCTGGTCAACCAGGTTACCTGGGTGACGAAGTGCTGCGAAGGAGTGCGACGGTCGCCCAGGCGAAGTTGGCGAGCCCGACCTTGGTGGTGGTATCCCGAGGTCGTCGTGGCGGATCAGAGGTAGTCGTCAGCTCGAGGATGACGTGGAGTGTGCGCTGTGCAGGTGACGGGACTCTGCACGCCAATCAGCTACGCACACCTGCGAAGCGGGTGCACTGCTGTCTTGCGTGAGCGACGTTGGCACGCCGTCGACCTTGCCTTGCTGGAACGCGGTCGACCAAGCTGCGCTGGCAGTTGGCCGACCTGAATGCTTACTCTGATGTAGTCTTGCTATGCCAACTTCATTGTACCATTGTTCTGAACTTTTCCTAGTGAAACTCTTGCCAATTTTCCCCGTGAACTAGCAAGTAGTGTGCGCACAAGGAAAACGACTAAGGAACAGAGAACGCAGAGATCACACGAGCACACGTGCCTAGCCCGTAGCCTAGCTCCCGTTGCTGCAGTTATCTCCACAAAATGGGGGTGGGATAGTTTGGGGAGGTTGAAGGGGGTGGCCGCTGTGAAGCCAGCAGCTCCAGTCGCCCGTGAGACCGTTGCGCTAGTCGCCCATGAGCCCGTTGCGCCAGTCGCCCGTGAGCCCGTTGCTCCTGTCCCCCGTGAGTCCGTTGCTTGTCTGCCGCTACTTTTAGCCGCGGAGCCAGCTACTCCAGTAGCCCGTGTGCCAGTTGCTCCAGTTGCCAGTGTGCCAGTTGCTCCAGTTGCCCGTGTGCCAGTTGCTCCAATTGCGCCGTGTGCCAGCAGCTTCAGCTGCCGCCCACTACCTCCTCTCCTCTCATAGTCTCTCCTCCTCCACACTTGCCCTCTGCGATAGCCTCTAGCTTTACTTACATTTGTGAACTTTAAACTATTGCTTCTTGAACTTGTGCTCAGAATGTGTGGTGACGTTGTGATCCACCCTGAGCTTGTACTGCTTTGCTTGCTCTGCTGATTACACCCCACTTTGGCTATGGGAGTGTGTCAGAATGTTATGCTCTAGCCTGTAGTGGGTTGCTCTATAGCGAGTACAACCCTTCTAGGGTTTGCTATTTGTATCCTCATTCTTGCTAGTGCAACCCTCTTCTTTCTTATAAACTTTCACACGAAGCATGTCGGGCGTTGTGGCTTGAGTGGCATTGGTGCCATAATGGCCTGTTCGCCACTTGATGCCGCGAAATCCACGTGCTGACGGGCTTCACGAGGCTCCCGCGGGCTTGGTGCGACCCTGTTTCCCCCCATGCCAGGCATCGGTTGGGCGGCGCCATCACTGACTGCACCTGAGCGCTGTCCCACACTGTCGTGTTGTGTTGGTGTGCCGGACGAAATGACGATTGGCTCGTCCAATTGTGCAGATGCATTTGTCGGTGTGTGTGGTGGTGCTAGAGTATTCACCGTGGATTTCTGATGCGCGGAGTCACATTCCGCCGTGAGCGTCGCAATTTCGAGCGCTGATTCTTCAACTTGGCGCACCAGACGGTCAACTTGCTCCTGCGTCAACGTCGCGAGCGTGAATTCGGCCATGGCGGGGGTGTCGGGCAAGCTCAACGAGAGCCTATGTCGTGGCCGTGCATGCTTACGAGAGAGCACTACGAGCGGCGGTGCTGTGTCGCTGAGAGACGTCTACCCCCCCCAAAAATTGAGATAGTGAGGAAGCGAAGGTGTGGGTGCAGTCCGAGAAGAGATCGTAGGCTCTGAATACCAAGTGTTACGAGTGCAATTAAGTGAGTGAGCGAGAATTGCACTATCGAAGCAAGAGTCCAATGAGCGAGGGCATGAGCGAATAATATATAGTGAAACTACAGTGGTAACGGTAATGGACTGTGGTTGTCGCGCGACGGGCCTGGGACTGAGGTTTGGGAAAATGTCGAAGCAAAGGCCCGGAGCGCGGGTTACAAGCCGAGTTGTGAGGTCAGGGTGCGACGTGCGAAAGTGGCGGGAGGATTGTTGATGCGAGGGTTTGCGAGTGGTAACGGTGCTGATTGTGGTGCTACAGTAGTGTACGCGCTGAGCGGGGACGCGAAGTAAGGAAAAGGAATTTCCTTACACTTTTCCTTATCGGGGTTGACTGCTTCGTGTACAGCCCCGCACTTTCCGACTTCATACGTTCGGCCGACATCACTAACGACGTGTTGTGACCCAACAAGATTGGGTTGGGTCAGGTCTGTTACAAATAGTAATGCCTGAACATCACCAGTGCACTCGTCACCGAAGTTAAGGAAACACGCATTAACAAGAACGAATGCAAGGAGTCAGAATTGACTCGAAGCGTCAGACGGTTAGGGTGGATTTGGATTGTCGGAGCAGACGGCATCGAGCAGCTGCAGTCAGGAGGAATTGGGCGGGAACAGTTTCGTAATTGTACGCGCCGCACGGTTGGGAATGAATTTGAATAAGGGAATGTACCCCTTAGGGCGTATTCCTATAGCCTCCTTTCAAGGCCACCTCCTTTCAAGATTGTACTTTTGCCTGGGAAAAGTAGCGAGAGGTCAGATTGATAGGAGGATAGGAATACGCCCTTAGAGTACATGGCTAGCTAGGTCAATTCATATTTCCCTGTACTCTTATTTATATCGCTGTATTTGCATGTTTTAATTCATCTCAAGCATTTTACATTCACTCTGCTATTGAGGTCAAGGGCCCACCTAGTCTACTTATTTGTGTGCGAACCTTCACGAGGAGATCCTGGCAGTGTTCGTCAATTGATCGCAGCACGGTATGAGAGCGGCTCGGAAATCCTTCGCACTGCCACTCCCTAAAATTACGACATTCGGAAAGTGGCGCCCGGCACACGCTCACGTGTGAGAATGGCCGGAGGATCTGGTGGTCAGACTAATCTGACAATTGAAGCGCAAACCAACCCGGCTGCGATAAGCGAGGGAAGGACAACGGCCGGCACCGAAGTCCTCGCACAACTTCTTCAGCGACCCACCAGCTTGGAGCAAGGGCTCCAAACATTGCGGAACGGCAACGCGGGAACATCCTCGCAACCCGTGTGGGTCGCAAACGTGGAGTCACGCGACAGAGCCTACGAGGTATTCCGCCTCTGGCTAGCACATGCGCAGCGGCAGTCCGGGGAGAAATTGAAGATCTGGCAATCTGACGGCGCTGCAAAATTCAAGAGCAAGCAGATGCAAGATTACCTGTCGCAAAAGGGGATTGAGCACCACATCTCTCTCCCCTACGCACATCAGCAGCAGGGCATAGCCGCGCAGACGAACCGCATGCTCATGACGAAGGTGCGGGCGCTGATGAAGCAATCGAAGGTGCCACCAGCCTACTGGACCTACGCGATGCACCACGCCGCGCGGGTGCACAACCTGCTATCAACCACCGCCATCACCGGCAACTTGTCCCCGCTCGTGAAATGGACCGGGACTAAGGCGGACACGTCCATGCTCCTCGTATGGGGGTGTATGGTGCAATACTGCCCGCCGACGTCGACCATCGGCAAATTCGCCAGTCGCGCGCGATGGGGCATTCACCTAGGCATCAGTCACGAATACAAGGCGTGGATCATGCTGGACCTACTCAGTTAGAAGATTGCCCACGCTCGCGATGTAATCTTCTAGGAGCGCCTCTTCCTCGAACAGTTCCGCCACGACGAGCAAACAAATGCAAACCGCGTTTACGCAAACGATGGGCGCAGCTACGCAATGCCCGAGGACGAAGCCGCTACAATAATTCTGGAGCAGGACACCAGGGGCGAGTTCACATGGGGAGATCGCCACAATGACGACAGCGATGACGATTCCTCTGGAGGAGGAATGGGTGGAACAGGCGGAAGCGGCAGAGGCACAGCACCAACAGCGCCACCTGAACCAGAGAGCGATGACAACGACGTGCAGGAATTCGTCCCGCAACGTCGCCACGACAGCATTGTCTCGGGATTACAGCTGCTCGACCTTCAAAGTGCAACCTCTAAGGCACCACGTGTCATCGAGCCACAAAACCCCCGCCAAGCCCTCACTTGACCACACAGCAAGGAGTGGCGAGAGGCGATGGACGCGGAGATCAAGGCCCTCGAATCCAGAGACACTTGGGTATTAGTCGACCACACCGCAATCAAGGGTGCAAGAGTTCTCTCGGGGAAATGTGTCTTCCGCGTGAAGACCGCGGCGAAAGGAACGATCGAGTGCTTTAAAGTGCGCTGGGTGGTGCGTGGCTATGACCAAAGGCACGGAATCGACTTTGACCAGACGTTTGCTCCAGTCAGACGCCACACCTCCGTCCGAATCCTGCTCGCCATCGCAGTTGCAAGGCACCTGCCTCTCCGCTAGATCGACGTCAAGAACGAGTTCTTGTGCGCATTAGTAGACGCCGTAATCTACGTGGAGCAGCCGCGTGCATACGGCGAAGGGGACTCGCTCGTGTGTCAACTGCGCAAGTTCCTTTACGGGATCAAGCAGGCACTGAGACTGTGGCAACAGTATCTGCACAACATTGTGCTTGAAATCGGGTTCAAGTAGATGCCCCATGATCCTGGGATGTACCGCCGCGATTTCCGCGGCGAATACATCCTCCTCACAGTCTACGTCGACGACTTGCTTTACACAAGATCGAGCAAAGAACTACTGAAGCAGTTCGAGAAAAATTTGGCGGGGCGCGTCAACATCACATGCAACTACGAGGTGAAGCAGTTCTTAGGCCTCAACATCTCCTATGCGCTTGAGGCCATTCACCTCTCGGCGGCCAAGTACGCAGAGGAGTTAGGAAAGCGATTCAACATCTCACCTGCACCGCTCTCCACTCCCTACAAAACTCTAGGACCGAACCACAAACCTGACAACAAAGCCCTATCCCCTGCTGGAGTTCAGACTTACCAGCAGCAGCTGGGATGCCTACTCTTTGCCTCTGTCACATGCAGGCCTGACCTCTCCTACATCGCAAGTCAGCTGGCCCAGGTATCACGCAAACCAACGGCTGAGAATCTTCTGGACCTGCAGCGCGCCCTACAGCTCTTCGTTTCAACGCCCAAGATTGGGCTGTGCTACTCAACTGCACCAACCCCATCCTTCAGCCTCATCGGCTACGTGGACGCCAATCACGCAGCAGATCCCGACAATCGACGGTCCAGGACAGGCTTCCTGTTCCGACTCGAACCAATGGGACCAATCTCCTGGAACTCGCAGAAGCAGGAGTTGGTTGCCCTGTCGTCAGCCGAAGCAGAATTCATCGCAGCAATTGCAGTAGTTCGCAAAGGCCTCTACCTGCAGGAACTTCTGCAGGAGGCAAAAATTCCAGCTTCGCCCACCTTTCGTCTTCACTGCGACAACCAAAGCGCGATTCGCATCGCGAACAAACCTGGTTTCGTCAACCGCACCAAGCACATTGCGCTGCGGTATTTCTTCGTGAAGGACGAAGTGGACAAGGGCAAGGTTGACTTGACCTACTGCCCGACTGGGGACATGGCAGCAGTCTTTCTCACGAAGCATCTGCCACGCCAGCAGTATCAGCACTGCTACGAACTTAGTGGAGTGGTCAAGCAGGTCAAGTCGAGCTGCGGCCAGGAGTGAAGGGGGGTGTTACGAATAGTAATGCCTAAACATCACAAGTACACTCCTCACCGCAGTTAAGGAAACATGCAGTAACGAGAACGAATGCGAGGAGTCGGAATTGACTCGAAGCGTCAGACGGTTAGGGTGGATTTGGACCGTCGGAGCAGATGGCATCAGGCAGCTGCAGTCAGGAGGAATTGGGCGGGAACAGTTTCGTAACTGTACGCCAGGCCCTTAGAAGTCAGCGAAAAAAGGCTGATTAGGGGTAAAAACGCTGTGATTTCAGTGGTGGGAGAATAGTGGGGCTGTTGTGGCAGCTTTTTTTTAAGTGTGTTTGCTGAAATTTCAGGGATTGTGAAGGCACACGTAGTCCTCTTGCAAAGGCGGCGTGCTTCATTCCAAATGGGCAGCGTGCTTCATTCCAAATGGGTAGTACATAGTTCTCGTCCGTAACATTGATACACAATGGGGTGGGTGGTGGGAAAGTAGAACTACAATTAGAAATGAAGAACGTGGGTGAGGCGAATAGCCTCACGTCCCTCTTTTGTAGACGAAAAGACGGGTGAGTAGCGTCGCACCGCTTCCTTTGCTGCGCTGGCCACGTCCTCGCTTTCACAATACGATATTTTAAAAAGTACACTTTCAAAAATTATAATATTGTGAAAGCTCACTTTGTCCTCTTGCAAAGGCAGCATGCTTCATTCCAAATGGGTCTTCTGAGGCATGTGCGTTCTTGGTCGGCAGTGTCTCTCTATGGACTGCTGGTACCTGGTGAGTGATGGGGCTGCGGATGTATCCTGTAGCTGGGTGGATAGGTTGATGAGTTGGTCTTAGGCAATTATTGTCAAGATGAGAGGAGCCATGGATGGCGAGAAAGTTAGGTAGGGTCGAAAAAAGTTGAACTAGGAAGAGAAATGTCGAGATACAAAAGAGAGATGGTTGGAAACCCTAATTGAACCTAGGGTGTGTTCGGTTTGTACTAAAAGCTACAAAATGAACCTAATATGAAGTTGAATGCGTAACGTGTCAAACTCATATGCTATAGTCTGTGTAGGCTGTAATGGGGTAGGCAATATGGGGTACAACACTTTTCGGTTTTCCTACTTGTACCCACCTGCTTGCTAGTTCATTCATTTTCCTCGTTCTTTCACATGGTGTAGAGCAGGTTCCCTAGTGGGAACGTTTCTTATGGCCCACCGAATATCGATTTTTTTTCCTGCCTGGAGCGCGCTTCGCCCCTGCCCGAGTCGCGCCCCGTGTGCCTACCCTCCCGTCGCGTCCCCTGCCCTTGGTGGCCCGTCGCGCTCCCCTACGGCCCCGTAGCGGCCCCTCTCACGGCCTCTCACGGCCCCTCTCACGGCCCTTCGCCGCCCCTTCAGGCCCCTCGTGGCCCCTTCGTGGCCTCCCTTCGCGGCCCCTTCACGGCCCCTTCACGGCCCCTTTGCGGCACCTTCGCGGCCCCCCTCACGGCCCCTTCGCGGCCCCTTCACGGCCCCTTCACGGCACCTTCGCGGCCCCTTCGCGGCCCCTTCACGGCCCCTTCTCGGCCCCTTCACGGCCCCTTCGCGGCAATTCACGGCCCCCTCGCGGCCCCCTCGCGGCCCCTTCACGGCCCCCTCGCGGCCCCGACCCGCTGCCCGTAGCGGCCCCGCCCCGTCGCCAGTCGCGGCCTCGCCCCGTCGCAAGTCGCGGCCTCGCCCCGTCGCCAGTCGCGGCCCCGCCGCGTCGCCCCTGCCTCGTTGCGA
Source organism: Closterium sp. NIES-65 (assembly GCA_948144175.1). Lineage (NCBI taxonomy): Eukaryota > Viridiplantae > Streptophyta > Zygnematophyceae > Desmidiales > Closteriaceae > Closterium > Closterium sp. NIES-65. The sequence continues at coordinate 2,017,329 of CANXME010001361.1, forward strand.
CGCCCCTGCGGGACCCGCGAGGCGCGACTCCTATGCGTCGCGACGCCCCTGCGGGACCCGCGTGGCGTCACCCCTGCCCGCCGCGGCGCCCTGCCCTAACCCGCGCCTTGGAGCAGCCGCCACTTCAGCAGCCGCCCCTGGAGCAGCCACCACTACAGCAGCCGCCCCTGGAGCAGCCACCACTATAGCAGCCGCCCCTGGAGCAGCCGCCCCTGAAGCAGCCGCCCCTGGAGCAGCCGCCCCTGAAGCAGCCGCCCCTGGAGCAGCCGCCCCTGCAGCAGCCGCTCCTGGAGCAGCCGCAACTGCAGCTGCCGCCCCTGGAGCAGCCGCCACTACAGCAGCCGCCCCTGGAGCAGCCGCCACTGCAGCACCCGCCCCTGGAGCAGCCGCCCCTACAGCAGCCGCCCCTGGAGCAGCCGCCACTGCAGCAGCTGCCCCTGGAGGAGCCCCCACTGCAGCAGCCGCCCCTGGAGCAGCCCCCCCTGCACCAGCCGCCCCTGGAGCAGCCGCCCCTGCAGCAGCCGCCCCTGGAGCAGCCGCCCCTGCAGCAGCCGCCCCTGGAGCAGCCGCCCCTGAAGCAGCTGCCCCAGGAGCAGCCGCCACTGCAGCAGCCGCCCCTGGAGCAGCCACCCCTCCAGTAGCCGCCCCTGTAGCAGCCGCCCCGGGAGGAGCCGCCCTTGCAGCAGCCGCCCCTGGAGCAGCCACCCCTGCAGCAGCCGCCACTGGAGCAGGCGCCCCTGCAGCAGCCGCCCCTGAAGCAGCCGCCACTGCAGCAGCCGCCCCTGGAGCAGCCACCTCTGCAGCAACCGCCCCTGGAGCAGCCGCCCCTGGAGCAGCCGCCCCTGCAGCAGCCGCCCCTGCAGCAACCGCCCCTGGAGCAGCCGCCCCTACAACTGCCGCCCCTGGAGCAGCCGCCCCTGCAGCTGCCGCGGAGCCTTCGCCCTACAGTGGTAGCGGCCTCGCCGTTGCCGCCGTCGTACGCCTGCCCTTCTCGCCACTGGTGAGCACTGCCCTGCCCGTACCGCTTTTACTGCTGCTCTTGCTGCTACTGCTCTTTCTACTGCTACTGCTGCTCCTGGCGTGGCCAGATGCAGCTCCAGCGCCATCCACGTGAGTCCCTCACCCCCCAACAGCTTCGTGAGTGGTACGCTAGTTGGGGTTATAGGGGTGGCCGCGCTGCGACGACTGCTATTGCTACTACTACTGCTACTGCGGCTACCACTGCTCCTGCTGCTCCTGGCGGTGGCCAGATGCAGCTCCAGCGACGTCCGCGTGAGTCCCTCACGCCCCAGCAGCTTCATGAGTGGTACGCTACTTGGGGTTGTCGGGGTGGCCGTAGTGGGAGTCGTCCTGGAGTGAGTAGTTTGGCAGCTACTTGTAGTGGCCAGGTGCAGCTGCAGCGTCGTCCGTGCGCGGTCTTTTCGCCCCAGCAGCTTCGTAAGTGGTACGCTGAGAGTAGAGGGTCGCTGAGTACTGCTCGCTGCCCATACGTTATTAGCACGGGTGTCCGGACTGGTCACCCTTGCGGGACGCGTGGTCACACAGAGTCCCGCTGCTTCGCCCGTCTGAGCGACGCCTGGCGTACGGAGTTTGGCGACGCGCCTGAGCTCCCCGACTGGGTGGAGCTACTTAGGCTACGGGTAGATATCTATACTCTTGACTATGATGCTATCCTCACTGCCATGTATGCATTGCCTACTAGTGATGAGGGTGACTGTTACCTGTATGTTCCGCCTGACCCGGGCATTGAGGCTACTGCTCTAGGTGCTGGTGAGGCTGCTGCTCTAGGTGCTAGTGCGTCTGCTGCCCCAAGTGCTGGTGAGTCTGATCTCTCAGGTACCACGTCGGATCAGGCCTTACACATCTTCACCCTTGACTCGGGTGCTTCCCGCTCCTTCTTTCGAGACCGCACCCCGATTACGCCGCTTAGTCGGCCAGTTGCGGTCTCCCTGGCGGACCCCTCTAGGGGTCCTGTCCTTGCCCACTTCTCCACTGTCTTGCCGTGTTCGGCATCCCCCTCTGGCACCCTGACAGGTCTCTACCTCCCCTCGTTCTCTACGAACTTGGTGAGTGGTGCTGATCTACAGGATGGGGGGGTTGACCAGTTCACTCCTGCGAGTCAGCGGGTGACCCACTGTACGTGTGCTCGGACGAGCCGACACTTGGCCACGTTTACTCGTCAGCCGGGGTTGAGCCTGTACACACTGATTACTGAGTCTCCTCCGGTTGCTGAGTCGGGTCAGGTAGCTGCGTCGGGTCAGGTGTTTGCTGCAGCATCCAGGTCTGGTCCTGAGTCTGCTCCCTGCTCGTGTCGTCTCCTATCCCACTAGACTCTCCTCTGGCACCACCGCCTTGGTCACCCCTCCCTGCCTCGTCTCCGAGGCATGGCCTCCCGTGTCCTTGTCTCTGGTCCTCCCCGGTCCCTCCCTCCCCTCCCTCCCAGGCCTGCCCCTATATGAGTTCCCTGCGTCGAGGGGCGGCAGCGCGCCGCCCCTCACTCCTCCAAGTTTCCTCCGACAGAGGCTCCGCTGCAGACTCTTCACATGGACGTGTGGGGCCCCGCCCGCGTCCGTGGCCAGGGTCACGAGCGTTACTTCCTGTTGGTGGTTGACGACTACTCGCGTTACACCACGGTGTTCCCCTTGCGCAGCAAGGGTGACGTCACTGAGTTGTTGATCGACTGGATCCGCGCAGCTCGTCTCCAGCTCAGAGAGAGTTTCGGCTCGGACTTTCCTGTTCTGCGTCTGCACTCTGACGGAGGCGGGGAGTTTTCCTCAGCCCTTCTGGGAGCCTTCTGTCGTGCACAGAGCATCCGCCAGACCATGCTTCCGGCCTCTCCACAGCAAAATGGGATTGCTGAGCGCCGCATTGGCATGGTCATGGACGCCGTTCGTACGTCCATGATCCATGCAGCTGCTCCGAGTCTCCTTGCCAGAGACCTCCCCCACCTTGCGGTGGACCGGGAAGGTTGGCGATGCGTCTGCGTTTCGTGTCTGGGGATCTCGGACAATTATCCGCGACTTGTTTGCGAACAAGCTGTCCCCCCGTGCTGTTCCCTGCGTCTTCCTTGGCTTCCCCCCTGACGCGCCTGGTTGGCAGTTTTACCACCCCACCTCGCGCCGTCTTCTGTCCTCTCAGGACGTCACCTTTGACGAGTCGGTTCCTTACTCTCGTCTCTTCCCCTACCGCACTGCGCCCCTCCCCCCGCCGCCGCTCTTCGTTGCGCCAGGTCCCCCTTGGTAGACCCCCTCCCCCGTCAGGGTCCTGCCCTGTCAGGTGTGTCCCAGGTAGATGAAGTAGATCCTGTTGAGGTAGCTGTTGACTCTGGTGCTGCTAGGGGTGTTAAGCCTGCTGGTGCTGAGTCTTGGGGTGCTGAGCTTGGGGGTGCAGAGGCTGGGGGTGCAGAGCCTGGGAGTGCAGAGCCTGGGGGTACGGAGCCTGGGGGTGCGGAGCCTGCGGGTGCTGGGTCTGCTCGTGTGGCCTCTGGCGGTGCTTCGTCGAGGCGGGAGACCCCCTCTCCGCAGGCGCTGCGCGAATGGTTTGCCCGGCACTGGAGCCGTGCTGCTGGAGCTGGAGGTGCTATGGTTGCTGCTGACCCTGGAGTCGGCACTGGAGTTACTGGAGCCACTGGTCCTGGAGGTGCTCGTACTGGCGGTACTGGAGCTGCTGGGACTGGGGGTGCTGCTGGGGCTGCTGGAGTTGGTCCTGCTGGAGGTACCGCTGGAGCTGCTGGCGGTTCTGGAGCTGGCGGTCCTGCTAGAGTTGGTGCTGCTGGAGCTGCTGGAGCTAGAGCTGCTGGGGGTGTTGGAGCAGGAGGTGCTGCTGGCGCTGGTGCTGCCGCTGGGGGTACTGGTGCTGTCCTTGCTGGTTCTGGAGGTGCTGCGCGGCCGCGGCCGTACTTCGTTCCGCTCCTTGAGCAGGTTCTTGGTCTCCCGCCCTCTACTGGTCCTGCTCCTCCCTTAGAGTGTCTACAGCCTGTTTAGTCGCGGTCACAGTTACAACCCGCCTCCCCCCTACCTTCTCCTTCTCCCTACACTGGTCCTACTGGAGGTCTTGCTGAGCGTCGTGAGCCTGCGTCTCGTCCTGCGTCGCCTGTTCGTGCTGCTCGCACTAGTGGTGGTGCTCCGCGTCCGCGTCCTCCTGCGGTCCCCGGCACACACCAGATGGCACTGCGTCCTTCCACTGCTCCTCTGCGTGTCCCGTTGCCGTCTCCTCCAAAGTCCTCCCTTCTTGTTCTTGCTGACCCAGAGTCTGACTCTCTTCGTGCTGCGAGTCCTACTGTCACGCGTCTCCTGGCTACTGTTGGCACTGGCCCTTCCTTTGAGTCCACTGCTTCGTCTGCCTTGGTTGCTGAGCTTGTCAATTTTGCTGCTCGCTGTCGTCTAGACTATGCCGCTAGTCTTGTTGCAGAGTCTGAGTCTGTCTGTCCTCCGTCTGTCGGGGGTGGGTGTGCTCTTAGCACGGACGTCCTTGAGGACAGGCAGGAGGAGTTCCAGTGTTTTGCTGCTGCTTTGCCTCATCTCGTGTCCACGATGATTGCCCTTGAGGGAGACCCGGATGCACTTGACATCCCGACTCCTCGATTGTACGATGAGGCGATCGAGGGTCCCTACTCCTCACAGTGGCAGTCAACCATGGACGCAGAGATGGCTTCCTGGAAGTCTTCAGGCACCTATGTCGACGAGGTTCCCCCACCTCGGGCGAACATCGTCAGTGGCATGTGGATCTTCAGGGTGAAGTGGCCGCCGGGTTCTCGGCCTGTCTTCAAGGCGCGTTACGTGGCTCGAGGCTTCAGTCAGCGGCAGGGAGTTGACTACTTTCAGACCTTCTCCTCTACCCCGAAGATGACCACTCTTCGGGTGCTGCTGCACATATCCGCTCAGCGCGACTACGAGCTTCACTCTCTTGACTTTTGCATAGCTTTCCAGCAGGGCAGCCTGCATGAGGAGATCTGGCTGCGCCGCCCACCTGGCTTCACTAGGTGGTTTCCTCCTGGTACCCAGTGGAGCCTCCGGCTGCCAGTCTACGGTTTCCGCCAGGCGCCCCGTGAGTGGCACGACACACTAAGTACTACACTTGCGGCTCTTGGGTTTGCTCCTTCTACTGCCGACCCGTCGATGTTTCTGCGCACCAACACCTCTTTGCCGCCGTTCTACATCCTCGTGTACGTCGACGACTTGGTCTTTGCCACTGCTGACACTGCTGAACCCGCCCACATGAAGTCCGGACTGCAGAAGAGACACACGTGCATAGACCTGGGTGAACTGCGCAGCTACCTTGGCTTGCAGATCACCCGGGACAGAGCACAGCACACCATTACCCTGATTCAGTCACACATGGTGCAGCAGGTCCTTCAGCGCTTCGACTTCACGTACTCCTCGCCTCAGGCCACTCCTCTGTCTACTCGCCACTCGCTCTCAGCTCTGCCTTCGGATGAGTCCGTAGAGCCGAGTGGCCCGTACCCAGAGCTTGTTGGCTGCCTCATGTACCTGATGACCTGCACACGACCTGACCTTGCATACCCTCTTAGCATCTTGGCATGCCATGTTGCTCCTGGGAGACACCGACCAGAGCACATGGCTGCAGCGAAGAGGGTGTTGCGCTACTTGTGCAGTACGTCGGGCATGGGGCTAGTGCTTGGAGGGCGACGTTCAGTGGTCCTCACAGGTCACGCAGACGCTTCTTGGGCTGACGACCAGGCTACGCAGTGGTCGTCACAGGGTTACACCTTCAGCCTTGGTTCCGGCTCTGTTTCGTGGCGGTCTACCTGCTCATCTTCTGTTCTCGGCTCCAGCTGTGAGGCCGAGATCTACGCGGGGGCCATGGCTGCACAGGAGCTACGCTGGCTCACCTACCTGCTGACTGACCTAGGAGAGCCGCCTCGTTCTCCTCCAGTTCTATACGTAGACAACAAGGCCATGCTGGTCTTGTGTCGGGAGCACAGACTGGAGCACAGAACGAAGGACATTGCTCTTCGCTACTTCCTTGCTCGTGAGCTGCAGCAGCGTGGTCAGCTGCGCCTTGCTTACGTGGCCTCTGAGGCCAACACTGCTGATATCTTTACCAAGGCACTTCCGCCTTGTGATCATCAGCGCTGCTGTACGATGCTAGGTCTTGTGCCTATCTGGCCTCACTTGCTCACCTCTTGAATTTGCTTGTACTGTGATCTTTCTATACCTGCACTTGCTTGTTTACCTTTTTATATGATCTTGCATGTGAACTGGCCTTGAACTTGTGCTCGGAATGTGTGGTGACGTTGTGATCCACCCTGAGCTTTCTTTGCTTTGCTTGACTGGTCTTGTGACCTTTTGTTCTCCCCCACTTTGCCTATGGGGGTGTGTCAAACTCATATGCTATAGTCTGTGTAGGCTGTAGTGGGGTAGACAATATGGGGTACAACACTTTTCGGTTTTCCTACTTGTAACCACCTGCTTGCTAGTTCGTTCAGTTTCCTCGTTCTTTCACATAACGCTCTCTAAACATAGAGAAATAATATAAGAACACCAAAATAAAGACCAGAGCGAGCTCTAGCCTACTCCAACACACCTCCAGGCTAGGTGAAGCTCTGGAGCAAAACACCTAGCGAGCCGGCACACCCCAGAGAAGGAGAGACGCATGAGCCCAAGCTCGTGCACGTAGAAACGGTGTGGCGCACGCAGAAGGGCCTTGGTGAAAATGTCAGCAAGGTTGGCAGCAGCATCCACCTTGCGCAGACGTAAGAAACCAGAATGCACCAGCTCGCGCACAAAGAAATAGTGGACCTCGATATGCTTGCTGCTGGCGTGATAGTCAGGATTTTCAGTGAGATGAATCATGCTGGCACTGTCACAAGAGAGCGTCACAGAGGACTGAGAGTGACCAAGCTCAGCAAGGAGAAAGGAGAGCCAGCGAGCCTCTTGAGCTGCCAAGGTGCCTGCGTACAACTCAGCCTCACAGGTGGAAAGTCAGACAGAGGATGAGCGAGTAGAGCGCAAGCTTATGAGACCACTGCCAAGAGTGAAACCATAGCCCTGAGATGAGCGGCGATGAGGGCGGGAGTCAGCATAGGAAGAGTCACTAAAGCCGGAGAGAACGGGAGGAACAGAGCCACCAAGAGTGAGAGCAAGGTCAGAGGTGGCACGCAGATAGCGCAGGACGCGCTTAGAAGCTGCCCAGTGCACGTCAGTGTGGCGGCCAAGACCAGCAAAGCGAGAGAGAACACTGAAGGGGTAAGCAAGGTCGGGGCGAGTGCACATCATAGCATACATGAGAGATCCAACGAGCTCAGGATAAGGCCGCAACTCAGAGGAGGGAGCAGGGATGGCAGGGGCAGTTAGTTGATGGTTAGCGGGAAGAGGGGTGGAGACCGGCTTGGCCTGCGACATCTGAAACCGCTAGAGGATGGACTGGATATAGAAAGACTGGGAGAGAGAGATGGTGCGGGCAGCACGATCACAACGGATCTCCATGCCGAGGTAGTGACGAAGCTCGCCAAGGTCCTCGCACAGGAGACGCGCGTGCAGGGCCTTCTTGACAGCTACAAGATCGGCGGAGTCCTCAGCAAGCAGCAACAAGATTGGATCTCCCAATTCCAGCGAGCACCTAAGTCAAGAAGGAGGCAAAGGGTGGGGAGACGGGCTGTGGGGGAGTAAGTGGCAAAGTAATCAATGCCTTCACGCTGAGTGAACCCCTTGGCACAGTAGTGGGCCTTGAAGACACGAAGTTTGTTGGGCAACTGCTTGACACGGAAGACCCATTTGCCTTTGACAATGGTGGCGCCAGAGGGGGGGGACAGAGTCAATGTATGATTTAGTCCTGGTGAATGCCTCACACTCAGCAATGATGGCAGCCATCCACTCAGTGGCATGAAAGCCCGACACAACCTTGGACTAGGAGTGAGGGGTGGGGATGGCAGCGGTGTCGACAGAGAGAAGAGTGGGAGAATTGCTAAAGTCACCAATGGTGACACACAGGAGAGGAGAAACAGGATGAATATTGAAGAGCTCCTCAAAGCGATCTTCAAGAAGAGTAACATTCTGAGATGGAGAAAGACGAATGAAAAGAGCAGAGTGCTGAAAATTAGAAAGTGCGCGAGTCATGGAGCGAGTAAGGCGTGGGGAAGGGGGGGGGAATGGGAACAGCCGAAGGAGGTGGAGAGGAAGATGGAAGTGAGGAAGGGAGGGGAGCCGAAGAGGAAGAGGCGGGTGGGGAGGTGCCAGAGATGATGTCGGAAGGGGGGGCACTAGAGGCTGGTGCTGAGGGAGGGGTGGGAAGGGGCGGGATAGGAGGGGGGGGGGGGGGGAGGGGAGGGAAGGACAGTCGGCGGCTGATCGAAATTAGACCAGTGAAGAGAGGGGACAGGAAGGGCGGGTGGGGGGGAATGGAATGGGGATTGAGTCTCATCGAAAATGACGTCCTGGCTGCAGATGAGTTGGTGAGAGGAAGGGGCATAGAAAAGATAGCCAAGACAGTCAGAGTTGATGCCAAGGAATGCACAGAGCTGCGTCTTGGGAGCGAGTTTCCCACCCTGACGGGACTGGTCTGCTAGATTGACAAGAACATGGGTGACACACCCCCAGACCCGAAGAGGGCAAACAAAGGGCTGGCGGCCAGTCCAAAGCTGGAAGGGGGTGGTAGTAGGGCAAAGAGGATGAGGGCAGAGGTTAGAGAGTAGAGTGGCATGGAGGAGAGCATAGCTCCAAAGAGAGTGGGGAGCAGAGGCATGGGTGAGAAGGCAGCGAGTGATTTCCATGAGAGTGCGATTGCGACGCTCGGCAACCCCATTCTGATCTGGTGAGTGAGGAAGAGTGGAGGTCTGGCAGATGCCATGAGAGGCACAGTAAGAGGAGAGAGAATGAAAGAATTTGCCACCACCATCCGAGTGGAAGCGCGTGACAGGACACTTAAAGCGTAGACGAGCCTGTTCAGCCCAACGAATGATGAGGGAGGGAGCGTCAGATTTGGCACGAAGGGGATGGATAGTGGCAAATCGTGAGTGGTCATCAACCAAAAGCAGAAAGTAGCAATGACCCTGACGAGAAGCAGTAGGTGAAGGACCCCAGAGGTCCATATGAACCAGGTCAAGGGGTTGGGGAGAGGCAGAGGGAGAAGAGGGATGGGGTGACTGGGATAATTTGGCCTGGACACATGGGGTGCATGGAGGAGCAGGAGAGGGAGGAAGGGGGGGGAGAGAGGAAGGGAGGCCATGAAGAAGCTTGGAGGAGACCATACTGCAAAGAAGGGGAAAATTGGGGTGGCCAAGCCGATGATGGAGGAGAAGGGTAGGCTGAGTGAGAGAACGACAATCGCAAGAAGAAACGGGAGGGGCGGAAGCGGAAGAGGCATGATGGGCAGAAGGGGGGAGAGAGATACAAAGACTGTAGAGGCGAGTGATAGGGGAAAGAGTAAAGCGTGCAAGATGGCGGCTGCGATGATAGAGATCACAATAGGAGTCACATTCAGGAAAGATAGCTCGCACACAAAGACGTTGAAGAGCAAAGAGAGAGAGAAGGTTGTGGCGGCAGGAAGGGACATAGAGGCCAGTCAGAGCACCAGAGGGGGAGGCAGGACAGGGAAGAGAGGAGGTAGCAGTGCAAGTCATGGTCATGGTATCCCCAGCTCCTTGAATGGAGAGGGGATGGGGAAAAGAGCGAAGCACACCAGCGTCACGAAAAATAGAGTCAGTGGCACCACTGTCAAGAACAAACTCAAGAGTGTGAGGGAAAGAAAGAGCAGCAGCTGTGGGACGAAGATACTGAGAATCATTGCCATTAACAGAGGGAGCAAGCATCATGGCAAAACGAGGGTCCATAAGGGGAGAAGCCCCCAGAATGCTATCCTGATTAGGCATAGTCACATTGAGAGCAGAGGCTTGAGCACTGGTACCAGAGTCGGCAGCCACAAGTACCGCCTGGGCAGAAGACTGGCAACGCTGACGAGAGAGTTGAAGCCAGTTGGGAAGGCGACCAGTGTTGCCAGCCAGGAACCAGTCATCGGTGAGCTTCTGGAAGCAGGAGGAGGCGGGATGATTGGTGCGACCGCAGGGCTGACCCTTGCGGGGCCCTTGGCGAATGATGTAGGTGCAAGGAGGAAAGGTGTTGCGAGGGCGAGAGGGAGCAGCGGCGGCAGTGGAGGTGGGGAGAGAGGGGGGGGGGGGAGGGCGGAAGAGGGTGTGACAACGGCGGCAGTAGGAGGGCAGCTGCGGAGGTTGAGCTCTGCCTAGAGGAGGAAGGCAGAGACACGAGAGAACGACCACTGGTCGACAGGGCGCTCACCATACAGAGTGACATGAACACTGTATTCAGGAGTGAGGCCTGTGAGGAGGAGGGCACCGCACACATGATCGGAAAGTTCAAACTTTTGAGAGGCAAGTTGGGAGGACAGCATCTGCACACGAGTGATGTAGTCCGCCATGGTGGTGAAGTCAGCAAGACGAAGAGAGGTGAGCTCGCGTAAGAGGGCAATGACATGGATAGGAGTCTGCGTCTGGAAGCGCTCGGTAAGATAGCCAAGAAGGTCCTTGGCATAGCGGATGTGCGAGCACTGAGGGAGAAGAGTTGGAGGGAGGCAAGCAAGGATGACCTGACAAGCACGTGCGTTGGCAACATGCCAGTCAGCGAGAAGATCAGAGTGAGATGGAGCAGAGGAAATGGGCGTAGATGCAGAGCGAGGAGAAGGGGCAGCGAGGTGCTCAGTGAGGTGCTTGCGGGTGCTCTCGAGGGACTCAGCAAGAATACGAGCTAAGTCACGGGCAGCAGCATTGTCAGGAGCAGCCGTGGCGGTGGCTTGCGCCGTGGTCACAAGCCGCTCAGTTTCAGCAATGGCAGCACGGAGGCCATCAGCATAGGGGTCAGAGGAGGAAGAGGTGGGTCCAGAGGGAGAGGTGGGAATGGCGCCAGAACCACTCTGCTGAGTGACAAACCGTAGGTTAAAGCCACTCACAAGGGTGCCAGACAGCGTGCGCTCAAGACAGTTCAGCCAACTGGGGAAGTTGACTGCACTGCCATCGGGCGCAAGCTGAAGGACCAGCAGAGGGAGGGAGGGGAGGGCGAGAGAGGTCGCCATGAGGAGGAGGAAACAGCTGAAGAGCAGATGTGGGGAGAGGTATAAGAGGCGGAGGAATAAGGGCGGGGTAGTCTGCTGCTGAGCCGCTGATGGGAGAAAGAAGAGGAGGAGGGAAAGTGGCGGAGTAGTCAGCTGCCGAGCCAATGCGGGCAGTAACCAGAGGAGGAGGGAAAATGACGAAGTGGTCTGCTGCTACGCCGATGAGGGGAGAAACCAGAGGAGGAGGGAAAATGGCGAAGTAGTCTGCTGCTGCGCCGATGAGCGGAGAAACCAGAGGAGGAGGGAAAATGGCGGAGTAGTGTGCTGCTGCGCCGATGAGGGGAGAAACCAGAGTAGGAGGGATAGCGGCGAAGAAGTCTGCTGCTGTGCCGCTGAAGAGAGAAACAAGAGGAGGAGGGAGAATTGGGAAGAGTGTGCAGTTGAGCTATTGAGAGGAGGATGTTGAGGAGGAGGGAAGGTGTGGAGGAACAACAGCTACACAACACAATCAGCTACCAGCTGCAGCAGATGAAGAGAGAAAAGAGGTGGACGAGGGGTGAGATAGTGGAGAAAGAACTAGTGGGGGAGAGGGGAGGAGGAGGAGGGTGAAGGGGCGGATTGTGGGAAGGGCAGGGCGCGCCACAAGGAGCTACGAGCCGTAGCAGATGGGGAGAGAAAATAGGAGGAAGAGGTGAGGTATTGGGGGAAGCACAAAGGAGAGAGGGAAGGAGGAGGAGGGTGAGGGAAGGGGCGGATTGAGGAAGGGCAGAGCGCACCGCAAGGAAGGGCAGGCACGCGCGCTGCTGGACGGTGCTTAGCGCGCACGGCGGCAGGAGCGCAATGCGCGCGGGACAAGACAGGGAGGGGGGAGGGGACGGCTGAGCGCGCTACAGGCGGAAATCGCCGTGCTACCGTCCGAAGCGTGAGGAGGAGGAAGCGGGATGAAGAGGGAAGGTGCGGACGGATGATCCGAACGGCAGGGAGGCACGCTTCGGACTAGATTAGGGCACCCGAACGAGTATAACGAAGAGAACCGCGCGGATGCTAAGAGTGACGGGAAAGAAACGAGAGGAAAGGGAAAAAAAAAAAAAAAAAAAAAATCGTCTAGCTAAGTAGCGCGGAAAACAGCCTAAGGGCCGGAGATCATCTAAGAAATGCGGATGAATATGAAACGCCTAGGACTACGCTCTGAATACCATGTTAAGATGAGAGGAGCCATGGATGGCGAGAAAGTTAGGTAGGGTCGAAAAAAGTTGAACTAGGAAGAGAAATGTCGAGGTACAAAATAGAGATGGTTGGAAACCCTAATTGAACCTAGGGTGTGTTCGGTTTGTACTAAAAGCTATAAAATAAACCTAAAATGAACCTGAATGCATAACGCTCTCTAAGCATAGAGAAATAATTTAAGAACACCAAAATAAAGACCAAAGCGAGCTCTAGCCTACTCCAACAATTGTAACGTAGAGTTCCTTTGCGCCATCGCTTCGCCATCGGCCCATGCGTTTGAAGAGCCGATCAGGAACGCCGAGGCTGGCTGCTACTGTCGCTGCACCCTTCCTGAAGGAGTGGGTCCCGATGTGCGTGGCATCCAGTCCCGCCTTGCTGCAAGCCTCGAGGCACCAATTTCTGATGGTTGGGTAAGAGGGTGACTTGTCGTGTGGTGTCTCTTGTGCCCCTTTGGTAAACACTCGTATCAGCGGCCCGTGCGGCGTCTTAGCAAGGCCTGCGAGTCGAATGAAATTCCTTGTGCATCTGACTGCATAGTAGGGCCTTGTAGTCGCCACCACCGGGATCCAGGTGCCCCTTCCTTCTTAGCATGTCTTGGAGTATGGGATGAGGAGCCACATCGCCTCTTCCTCGAACTGTATGTCATTCCATTGTAGGGAGATGAGGTCGGAGTAGCGCAAGAATGCTGCGAACATGAGCAAAGGGATCAAACCCTTTTTATGGGACTGCTGATTCAAGGAAGGGTCATGCCATGTCATGCACCTGGTGAAGTGACACTGGCTCCTTGGTCATTGTGGGCCGAGGACCTTGTCGTTTGGCAAACTCTCTCACTTGCAGGGTGAGTGGGCCGCTAGTGGGGGAGGTTTTGCCTGTCATCCGATGGGCGAATGCCACCGCATAACACGTGAGACTGATTGCTGAGATGGTTGCCTTGTTGTTCAGCGCGTGGATGAGGTAGAGTGCTAACGTCAAGTCTGTCGCTGGCAGGAACGTGTTCTTGACTTGAACACAGAAGTTTCTGAATTTCTGCCAGTATGGCTGGTACATCTCGATCGTAGACGGTGCGCGGACGTTATGCATGACTCTCAACAACTGTTGTTTGAGCTTGGGCAATAGTCCTGAACAGTGATACACAGGGTCATGGTTAAGTACGATGTATATTTCTTACATATATTTTACATGCAATGCAATTATTGGGCTATATGGCATTCCGAGTCCAGAGAATGCTGCTGCATGAGAGCCTGGTTTGATGCATTGACTTGCGTGGGTGAGTGGTAGGTGAGCCACCACCTCTGGGGCCCATATCGGTGGCGATGGATGTAGTAGTGACCACCATGCTGCTCCATGTCTCTGGGGCACAATCAGCGTCATCTCGGTCTGCATACGCTTCGCGTAACTAAGCGTCGACGAGATCGGGTTGGGGGGTGGAAATGCAAAGCAACGTTCACCGTTCCAAGAGATCGAGAAGGCGTCGATGGCGATGGTGTCTGGATGTGGTATTTTGGAGAAAAAACGTTCCACTTTCTTGTTGTGGACATTTGTGAACAAGTCAATCGTATGGGGGTCCCCATCGGCGTTCCAGGAGGCGAAACCAGGGAACATGCAAGGAGTAATCGTCAATATCTTGGATCTTGGAGAGTTCATCAGCGTGGGCATTTAGCTCCCCCGGAATCCATTCAATCGCCAGGCGGGAGCGATTTTAGAGACAGATTGTATGATTGCTTGGCATGTCCTTGTTAGCCAGGGTTGGCTTGACCCCCCTTTGCGCAGGATGAACATGACTCATTGGTTGTCTACGCGGATGAGGACATGGTCGTTCATGATCTAGGTTGCGAATGTCTTTAGTTCCCACAGGACTCCCTCAAGCTCTCGTAGGGTGCTGGAGGTTTGGAGGAGCGCGCTTGGCATGCAAGCGCTTGCGTCACAAGATTTACCGGCAAACTTGGTCAGTGTTGCACCCCAGCTGTGTCCGCTGGCATCTACGTGGATGACCGCATCGAATAGGTGACTAATGTGGAACCGGCCACCGTTAAATTGGTCGAAGTGCGCTTGCCAGAAAATTAACTCTTCTACTGCAGCTAGTGGCAGTTGAACCTTGGAGTGCCAAGATGTTGTTGTATTGATCAGCTGTAGCAATTCCTGGCTGAAGGCACGCGCTGTTGTGCCCAGTGCGAGTGCCATAGAACTCAGCATTCCGGTGATACGGGCTATGTGCCGAATGGGAACCTGTTGGCCGCGGTGTCCCTTGGAGATGAGCATCTGGAGTGTCTGCAGGAGCTGCTCACGCCATTCAGCTCCGACACGAAACATTTCAGATATGGTGTCGAGCTCCAACCCCAAGAAGCGTAGTTGGCGCGACGGGTGGAGGTGCAACTTCTTTGCATTGATCACAAAGCCAGCTGCCTCGAGGTCGTGTAGCACTTCTATGCGCGTCGCTCGTGCCTTCTTCTCGGAGTTGCACAAGAACAACATGTCGTCCACGTAGGGGACCATGCGGATGCCACGTGCGCGCCATCTTCTAGCCAGTTGTTTAATTAGCTGGGTGAAGACGAAAGGTGCTGTCGCCAGGCCGAAAGGCAAAGATCGGAAGCAGTAGAAGTCCCCATCAAGCTGGAAACCCAGGAACTTCCAGCACGAGGGGTGCATCTCGACGTGGTGGTATCCGGACCTAAGGTCGATTGTGAACATCCAATCGTTGCAACGAATTAGTTCCGAGACCCGATTCAGTCCTTCGTACTTGAGTTTGGGGACTTGAAGGTGTTGATTGACTTTCCGTAGGTCGAGGATAAGTCGACACTTGTCGCGTTGTACCACCACATTAAGTGGCCTTATGCAGGAGAGTGTGGCCCTTGATGCGACCTTCAGTGCGGCGCCCGAGGATACGAGATCGCGAATGGCATCTCGCGTGAACGCCTTATGTGCGTGGACCCCGGCGTGGTTTGTTGCCTCAAATGGCAGGGGTTCTATGTTCTTCCATGGCAAACAGTAGCCTCTTGCAATGATTGAGGTGATAAAACTGCTCTCGCACCATGATAGCCACCAGTGTAGCCGGGTTCGCAACCGGTTGCGCATAACCGTCACTGCA
Source organism: Closterium sp. NIES-65 (assembly GCA_948144175.1). Classification (NCBI taxonomy): domain Eukaryota; kingdom Viridiplantae; phylum Streptophyta; class Zygnematophyceae; order Desmidiales; family Closteriaceae; genus Closterium; species Closterium sp. NIES-65. The sequence goes on from CANXME010001361.1 coordinate 2,032,663, forward strand.
TCGTCCGTGATTGCGTACTCGTATGGATCCCACTCCATGTCGGTCCCCTCACATCCCGCCACTGCATATAGGAAGGTAGCCAGGGTGGGGCAGATTTGGGTGGTTAATATCATGGTCAATCAATGACTTCAGAAGGTCTCTTCGTTCCCACCTTTTGATTTTTTTTTTTTTTTTTTTTTCACCTCTTCTTTGTAAGTCGTGTACTGCTTGCTTGTGTACCCTCCATCCCGTTTGGCGGTCTGCCATCCAACAAACCAGCCGAATGCGCTCTCTCTCTCTCTCTCTCTCTCTCTCTCTCTCTCTCTCTCTCTCTCTCTCTCTCTCTCTCTCTCTCTCTCTCTCTCTCTCTCTCTCTCTCTCTATCTATCTATCTCTCAAGCAGTCATGCATTTATATGGGTCACAACGTACAGGCATGGCAGGTGGTGGTAACTAGCTGGCCTAGGTATTGGAGCAGCCAGGGAACCAGAATTAAACAAGCAAATAGAGCAAGCCCAACCATCCTAAAGCACCCCTAACTCTCAGAGCCGCCCAACCTGTCCCCTGTCCCTCCCATACCACACAACCTCCCCTTATCCTCCTCCGACCCGCCGCTTCCTCGCACCTTCCCTGAGACGCCCTTCCTTGTCCCTGTTCCCTCTAACCCACACCGGCCCAGCACACCCCCCCCTGCTTCTCACTGCGCCCATGTAACCCTCCCTTGCCGCCACCCATCCTCCTCCTGTCACCATGTTCCTATCTCCCCGCCCCCCTCAACCCCTCAGGCCGCCCTGGCAGGGGCGTGTCTCTCTTCGTACTCGTCCTCCAAGGTCTGCCATAGGTCACCTAGCCGAGGTGCCCAAGGGTCCGCCGCTATCTGTGGGAAAGCCGCTTCCGCTGCTCGGTTTGACTTGGAGAGGAGGGAGATCGCTTGGCTGCGCTGGAGCACCACGGACCACCGTTGCCTGAAGTGTGCATTAAGGCGGGCGGCGGTCGTCGTGAGGCGTCCCTTCCTGTACTTCGTCTTGGCGGCATAGGTGGCTAGCATACGGATGAACTGCTGCGTGTCCTTAGCCAGAGCCCCGTAGGTCTCTACCGCTAGCCCAAAGAAGCCGGCATAGCTAGGGCGGCCTTCGTAGAGCCTGTGCTTACCCTCGGAGGCTTCCTTGTCGAAAATATTAGGTGTGGGGCCTAGGCTTAGTAGCCTAGGCCCACACTAGGAGATAGGTGAGTTCGAGTGGGTTAGGTGAGAGTCGAGAAATTGGAAGGGGAGTGACTAGCAAGAGTTGGGATACAAGTACATTGCCCTAAATTGGGTTGTACTCATTACAGAGTACCCCACTGCAGGCTAGACAGCAAATATATTCTGACACACCCCCATAGCCAAAGTGGGGTGAAATCAGCAGAGCAGGCAAAGCAGTACAAGCTCAGGGTGGATCACAATGTCACCACACATTCTGAGCACAAGTTCAAGAAGCAATAGTTAAAGTGCACAATTATCAGCAAAGCTAGTGGTGGTCACAACGGGCAGGTGAGGAGGAGGAGGGAGAGTGAGAGGAGAGGAGATGGGAGGCGACTGCTGAAGCTGCAGACACACGGGCAACAGGAGCGGCTGGCACAGTGGCTACCGGGACAGCGCCCCGGACTACTGGAGTAACTGGCTCGGCGGCTACGAAGAGCGGCAGGAGCAACGGACCCACGGGCGACAGGCGCAGCAGGCTCACTGGGCTACCAGGACAGCGCCCCGGACTACAGGTGCTGCGGACTACAAGACGGCAGCCTCCGCTCAACCTCCCACAAACAGTCCCACCCCCCTGACACACACCCGCTGCTACACCCCTAGCTCCACTCCCACGCACCCCCCTTAAACCCTAAACCCCAGTCTCCCACACAACCACCCCCCTCAGCGACAGCTGCAGCAGTGGGAGACGACGGAGGAGGAGAAGGAAGGGGCGACACAAACGGAGCACCCCCACACCCGCAAACGGGGGGGGGGGGGGGGGGGGGGGGGGGACAGTGCGCACGAGGGCGCAGACAGTAGCAGAGCGCACGGGGGCGCGAGCACGAGACACGGGCAGCAACAGGCACGGGCAGCACAGGCACGGGCAGCACAGGCACGGGCAGCACAGGCACGGGCAGCAACAGGCACAGGCAGCACAGGCACGGGCAGCACAGGCACGGGCAGCACAGGCACGGGCAGCACAGGCACGGGCAGCAACAGGCACGGGCAGCACGGGCACGGGCAGCACAGGCACGGGCAGCACAGGCACGGGCAGCACAGGCACGGGCAGCAACAGGCACGGGCAGCACAGGCACGGGCAGCAACAGGCACGGGCAGCACAGGCACGGGCAGCACAGGCACGGGCAGCACAGGCACGGGCAGCACAGGCACGGGCAGCACAGGCACGGGCAGCAACAGGCACGGGCAGCAACAGGCACAGGCAGCACAGGCACGGGCAGCACAAGGCGTACCGGGTCCAGGGGCGGCTTCTGGGGTCCGGGGGCGGCACCTGCAGCTGGGCGGCGGTAGCTGCTGCGGCAGAGCGGTGGCGGCTGATGCTGCTGATAGAGCGGCGGCTGCTGCTGCTGGGTCGGTGGCGGCAGCTGCTGCAGGTCTGGCGGCGGCTGCTGCTGCAGACTCTGGCGGCGGCTGCTGCTGTAGACTCTGGCGGCGGCTGCTGCTGCAGGCTCTGGCGGCGGCTGCTGCTGCAGGCTCTGGCGGCGGCTGCTGCTGCAGACCCTGGCGGCGGCTGCTGCTGAAGACCCTGGCGGCGGCTGCTGCAGCAGGCTCTGGCGGCGGCTGCTGCTGCAGACCCTGGCGGCGGCTGCTGCTGTAGGCCTGGCGGCGGCTGCTGCTGCAGGGCGGCGGCGGTTGCTGCTGCAGGAACTGACGGCGCCCCGCGGGTCCCGCATGGGGCGTCGCGACGAGCAGGGGCGACGCCCCGCGGGTCCCGCACGGACGTCGCGACGAGCAGGGGCGACGCCCCGCGGGTCCCGCACGGACGTCGCGACAAGTAGGGCGGCGCCGCGCGGGTCCCGCACGGACGTCGCGACGAGCAGGGGCGACGCCCCGCGGGTCCCGCACGGACGTCGCGACGAGCAGGGTGACGCCGCGCGGGTCCCGCACGGGCGTCGCGACGAGCAGCGGGGAGGGCAGCGCGCAGACCCCCCGAGGGCGCTTCGAAGGACGGGAAAACCGCCGCGCGCCCCGAGCGCACGGCAGGAAGAAGGACTGCAGCGGAAGCATAGGGGCCCACAGGCCAAGGTAGAACGGGCTCTGATAACATGTCGAAAATATTAGGTGTGGGGCCTAGGCTTAGTAGCCTAGGCCCACACTAGGAGATAGGTGAGTTCGAGTGGGTTAGGTGAGAGTCGAGAAATTGGAAGGGGAGTGACTAGCAAGAGTTGGGATACAAGTACATTGCCCTAAATTGGGTTGTACTCATTACAGAGTACCCCACTGCAGGCTAGACAGCAAATATATTCTGACATTCCTCTGCTGCCCATCCCGGCGGCTTCCTAGCTCTCTTATCCCGCTTCTGCAATACGGGATCTGTGACCGTGACGTCGGTTACCCACGTTTCCCCCGACTCCTGGTCCCGAATGGCCAGGTCTGCTCGCTTCCGGAGGACCAGGGGAGAGAACGCCGTGGTCTCATGGAACGTCCTGTAACCCGCATCCTTGGCCATTCTGAGTGCTGCAAAGACCAGGGCGTTGTGGGCGACGAGAGGCTGCCTGCACCGCCTTCAACACGATCGCCTCGGCTCTGAGAGCGGTGGGACTGCGTTGCAACATAGACAAATCATTAGCGAGGGCGTGCTGCAGCTTCACATCCGTCTATTTCAGTCGCTCTCGTTCCAACAGTTCACGCGCGTCCGAAGGCAGGGTGGTCTCGCACTTAGTGAGCCAGGAGTGGAGTGGAGTGCCCTCGTCTCTCGGCTGGAGCATATGGCCGAATGCGTGCGACAGGGCAGAATCCGGGGATAGAGTGAGCGTGGAGAAGAGCTGCGCCGCCTGCGTGAAACTTGCGACGAATCCGTATACGCCCTCGATGAGAGGGTCTGTAATCCCTATGCCCCCAAGAGACGGAGGAAGGGTCGCCTGAGCCCACACGCGCGACTGTTCTGCTCTACCCGCTGGAGCTCGGATATTGCACGAGGTAAGCAATGTCATCAAAAGATCGCAGCCCCACTGCGTCCAAGTGTCCCGGGAGACGAGATTGAGGGGGGTCGTCCGTGTTAGGTATGCCACGCGTCGGGAGATGCAGTGCGTGATCAGCAGCGAAGCGACCTACGGATCTGCTCGCTTGATGAGTGGCAAGGGCTTGGCCATCTCCCCCTATTGCCCAGTCAGGAAAGCAGATGCCCCGTCTGCTGCACCAATAAAACTTCCCAACAGCCGAACGTCGTCCTTGCAGAAGGGGACCTCTGGCGGCAGCTCAATTAAGTCGCACGTGCGTGCGCTCCATGCCGTGCACTTCTGCGGGTTGTGCTTCAGGCCCAGGAATTTCAGCTTTGAGGTGAAGTGGGTGAAGGCAGCTACAGTTGCACGTTTTTTCCCCACGAAGGTCACATCGTCTGCATACGCCAAACAAAGCACATCAGGGTGCGCTGCTGCAGTGTCGCGAAGTGTGGGGTGAATCCCCGCCGCGAAAAGGAGAGGGCCCAGTGGATCGCCCTGGCGAACGCCTCGTTCACTTTGCAAGGGGTCGCTTGTAAAGTTTGCATCCAGATGCAGCTGCGACGGGTTACCGTAAGTCAGCTTGACCAGCGGTAGCAGAGGCGAAAGGGTGGGTTCTTGTAGCGCAACGGCGATACCCTGTCGCGAAATGCTGTTGAAAGCATTCGCGATGTCGGCTTGCAGTACCAGGCTGTTCGGGTGGGCATCCACGTACGTTCAGGTTGCATGAATTATTGCTTCTGCTTCACCTGGCATTGCCACGCCGTACTGTAGGGGTAGGAAGTATTCACGTGTAGCGTCCCCCATGACCAAGAGCGCAGCCTTGGCAGCCAGTCGCGTCAGGCATTCGCCTATTGCGATTGGTCGGGCCCGCCCCTAGGTTTGGCCAGGGCTATGAGTCGAGACGCTGTGAGCAGGTCCGCCACCGAATCTGGGAGATTTCCTCCCGGAATTGTATTTACCAAGGCGTGCAGATGAGTGCTGACGGATGCATTGGTTATTTCAGCATCGCGCAGGTGCTCAAATGTTGTACCCGAAGGTCCGGCACCGACACCATTCTCGCATCGCCCGAGGAGCTTCGCAAATTCCGCGTTGGAAATGCCCAGGGGCTGAGTGTCGGCTGCTTGCCAGGTCAGCGGTTCATCCCCCGCTGGTGGACGCTTTTGTCGGATTTCGTCCAGGATTTCTGGACTCGGTGTACAGACGGGTGTTGACTCGAGCGCCAGCACGGCTCGGCGCAGACTGCCACGTTTCACCAACCCCTCGGCTCTGCTCAGTGCACCTATCACATCGGGTCGGTGGCATGGGGGCGGAGGGGCGTTGACCGCGTTTACCGCATCCTGGTAGAGCTGCGACCACTCGCCACGTTGGAAAGCCCGAAGACGGGCCTTGATTTGCGGCCAATTTGGGTGTTTTGACGAAGCCTAGCGAAGGGCCAAACGCGGGAGGAAAAGAAGGAGTTTCCAACCCGCTTCGGAATCAGGGTTTCGCGAGAGGTGGTGTAGCGGGGTCAGGAGTGCCAGCGAAAATAACTGGCACAGGTTTGGCGGTAATCGTCTCGACAGCGGCGGTTGGCGTCTGTCGCAGAGGGCGGAAATGTCCCAATTCGCGATGTCAGCAAATTTGTCCCCCATCTCCGCCAGCTCCACTAGCGAAAAATAGCGGGGGCGCTGCGGGGTCGATCCTGACACAGGGTGGAGGGATGCGGTCCGATGTCTGCGTGCACGACTCGATGTCGTTGATTGCTGCCGAGTTGGATTCTCATCCGTCCACGTCCTCTGTTCCCACTTTGGGTAAATTGGCTGTCCCAGGTCTTCTCCTCTCCGTCCCTACTCTCGTTGCCTCTGCTCCATCCCCTTCATCTTCATTTTCACTCTCTGGCTCCGCTTCCGCGATATAAGAGGGGTCATTTCTCTCCCCTTCTTCATTGGCAGCTACTACAGCAATTAAAGCTCGACGTCCCGCAGCCTGAAACCCGTTCTACGGCCCTCCGCCCGTTCCGCTAACTGCCTGCCTCCTCTCTTCCCGTGCTGCCCGTCCTCGCGATGGTGATTGCTGGAGCTCCCGAGCCGTCGCCAAAGTGCGTTGCCGCCTGGTCCGCAGTGGTCGCCAAGCCTCAGTCTGAGCCTGGAAAGGCGACCACGGCGACGAAGCCCCCGGTGCCTCCGGCTCTGAAGCCCTCGACAACATCCGCTGAAAAGCCTCCTCGCCCCGAACCCGCGGCTCCCCTTGCCGCAGCTGCCGCTCAGTCTGCGGCCCCTGCTGCTGTTGAGCGGTCCGCCCCGTCTGCGCCAACTGCTCCCCAGGCTCCATTTGAAGCCCCGACAAAGACTGACGCCACACTCCCGGCTCCCGATCCCGTTGAGCCACCAGCTGCCGGCCACGAGCCGCAGACTTCTGCGCCTGCCTCATCCCCGCAGGCGGCGTCCGCCACCACTGGCGGCCCGGCACAGTTGATTGTGCCCCCTGTAGTGGACCCGGCTGCCCCTGTTGCGCCGCCCATGGCTCAGCAGGCGCAGCTGGCATCGCAGTCTCGTCCTCCCTCGCCGGACTGTCGCCTATCTCGCCCCCATTCTCCAACGCCCCAACAGGATCGTGCGTCCTCCCGGCACCGGCGCCATTCTCCCTGGCGCAATCAACATTTGGGTCAGTGGCAAGCGCACCGTGGCGGTCGCGGTGGCTGGTGGGGTCCTCGCGGTCGCAATGGCGGAGGATCATATGATCCGCCCGTGAGGATGGCGGATCTGCAAAGGGCGGTAACGACCGCGATGCGTGAGGAGAGGGCTGCTCAGACCCAAGGCACCTCGCACGTTGCCTCCGCCTATCCAGCTCAGCGTCAGGCGGCGCTGCCTGAGGTTCCGCTTCCTGCTGCACCAGTCCAATCTCGTGTTCCGGCCCCATCGCCTCCCGCTGTTGTTGCGTCTGCTCCCGTTCCAGGGTCGCGGTTGCATCTGCCGCCCATCCTGCCCGTGGCAGGAGTTGAATTTGTGGCTGTGGGAGGCGGGGCGGCGACGGCGGGTGGCCCACCTCCTCTTGCCGTTGAGGAGCCATTCCAGTTCCTTGCTCAGGCGCTGCAACCCCCTCAGGCCCGTGTTCCGGAGGCGACCCTCGGCCAGCTCTTCCGCCTTGCGGAGAGCTTTCACGCACTGCTTCTGATACAGGTTCTTGCACATTCGTCTCTCCCTGCGGCCCCCCCTGAGTTGTTCCTGGATTGACATCGCGATTCTTGCCTGGACACAGCCGATCAGCTTGCAGGGCTGCTGGCGCCCGTGCTGGCTGCACCCACCGAGGGAGGTGTTGCAGCGGCGGGGCCGCTTGATGAGGCCGTGGGCGGCTTGCGGCGCCATTTGCGTGCTGGATCTGGAGCCGCCGCGATCGGCGCAAGCACGCTTGTGGTCCGGGAGCTGTGGCGCTCCCTGACGGGCGTTCTTCACGCCCTCGGAGCTCACCGCATGTAGACGTGCGCTCCGGCTCTGCCATTAGAGGTTTGCGCGGCTAGGCCGCGGTAGGACTTGCCATGTTTGTATTGCCTTTACGAGCAACTCTGTGTGTTGTGTGCTTGTCGTTCCCTCACGCGCGGCCGAAGGCCGCGCTATCGAGCGTCGGCCGCCGAAGGCAGCTGGCGTGAGCCACTCGGTTAGGAGAAACAAATGAAGAGAACCGAACAATGAGGAGAGCTAGCTACAGAGGAGCACTTTATACTAGCTGGAGAGTGCTGCAGACTATCATCAGATAGGTTTGACTTGTTCAGGTAGGACGTTGCCTGGGATCGCTGCATCATCACAGACCAGCGCTGCCGGTAGTGTGCAGTGAGTCGTGCAGTCGTCGTTGTCAACTTCCCCTGGCGGTACTTCTTCTTAGCCATTGTGGTGGCCAGTAGCCGTAGGAACTCCTGTGTGTCCGAGGACAGGGCCCCATACGTCTCAACTGCGAGGCCAAAGAAGCCGACGTAGTCTGGCCGGTCTTCGTATTCCCTGTGCTTCCTAGGCGAGGCCTCCTCAGCCGCCCATCGTAATGGCTTCCGTGCCCTGGTGTCGCGCAGCTGGAGCACAGGGTCAGTCACTGTCACGTCTGTAACCCAGGTCTCGTTTGATTCCTGTCTCGAATCGCCAGATCTCCCCTCTTCCTGAGGATCGGTGGGGAAAAAGCCGATGTCTCGTAGAAGCACGTGAAGTCCGCTTCCCTTGCCATCCTGAGTGCTGCAAACACTAGTGCGTTGTGCGTTCTAACAACGTCGCCCCCGTACCCGCACCTAAGGAGATGGTTCGGCAGACTCGGGTCGTTGATGTCAGAGTATTCTCTCTTGCATGGACACTTCTTAGTGACCAGCAGGGACATGCCTAAGCGGAACCCCAGCGCCAAGGAGAACTGACCAGGGGCAAATGTAAGGTCAGCTCTTGTAGGCACGGCATGCAGCCAGTCCCCTGCCCCCGCCCCCTGTAGGCTGATGAGGCGGATGGCTGCCCGCGGTGTGCGCCTGGGCGGTCTTTGATCGTGTCAGCCAGTAGTTCCGCTGCCCGTCTCTCATAGATGTGGCGGGAGAGTAGTAGCTGAAGGTTGCCCTGTCCTGCTGGCTGCTCTCTGAACGCCTATAGTGTGGAGTGTGCTGACGCCGGGAGTGCTTGACCTCAGGTGGGGCCGGGCTCCACGCATGGTCGAGCCGCGTGACCGCTCTCTTCAGCAGGTACGCCTCTGGCAGGTTCATCTGCCGCAGTAGGGTGTGGGCCGCCGTTACGGACGCTAGGTAGGCGGTCGGTGCCTCCGAGGCAGGTTTAATGATGCCTAGCCCCCCCAACCTGACGGGTATGGTTCCTTGCCGCCACAACAGGCTCTGTTCCAGCTCTCTCTCTCTCTCTCTCTCTCTCTCTCTCTCTCTCTCTCTCTCTCTCTCTCTCTCTCTCTCTCTCTCTCTCTCTCTCTCTCTTGTCTTTGTCAATGAATGGCAGCTGGTCGTTCTACTTGACTCATGGGTACCTAGCATATGCCTCCGCCCCTTGTTTTTTTTTTTTTTTGGTGGGTCTCTTGCCTATACTTCTGTCCGTGAGGTAGCTCCCTCTCTGGTTATGAGCTCTTCTTTATATATGTATGTATATATATATATATTTGGTAAAGCTTTTAATAATCAAACTCAACACACGGGTACATGGCCTATGCCTACCCCCATACTGCCCCTACGGCGAGGATTTGTAAGGCTCTGAAGCACACACATGGCTAACTACGAGCCCACACACCCATGGCTAACTACGAGCCAATAAACAAACGTGGCTAACTACGAGCCAATAAACACACGTGGCTAACTACGAGCCAAGCACCATCGGTGCATCCACCTACGCCCCCCGGCATAGTGGCAAGGGGCGCCGCCCCATGTACCTCCTCACACCACGGGTGAGGGGCCTTGCGCGCCATGCCCTCCCATAGGGCAAGCGTTTGCCATGTGGCCGGGCTGGCCGCAGCAAAAGCACACTCCCTTGAAGCGGGTCTCATGGCAGCTTGCGGGTGGCATGCTCTTGCCGTCCGTATCGCCATCCCGAGTAGGCATGCGTGCGCCGCGAGTGTAGCCGGTGCGAGCACGCTTGAGCGCCGCCACGCTGGCCACCGCAAGCTTGTAGGAGCGCGACGTAAGGACGCTCTTGGACTGGTACAACGGCTTCAAAACCGGCTTCGTCCGCCACCAAGAGGACTTCAAAGCGCTTATTAATGAGTGTGTCAATATCGGCTACGTTGGTGAGGGCGCCTTCGATGTCGCCGTGCTGGAGCTTGAAGTCAATGTGCTTCAGATGGGCCTGGATGGCAAAGAAGACCTCCGCCTAGTCGCGCACGCCTTTGCGCACGAACGTGGTAGCTGCGGGTGTGGAGTTGAGGGGTGGGAGAGGGGGTGCGGGTGCAAAAATGTGACGACGAGCAACGTTGTTGGGGGCCTCACCGTCATTGTTGTCAGAGCCGTCGCTGTCGTCAGGAACGATGACAGGAGCATTTGCCGGGGCGGGTGAAGGCGCGGGGGTCGTCGCGTTGACGCGAGGGGTCTGTGTTGGTGCGAGGGGGCGCGGCGACTTCTTTGTTGTTTTCAATTTTTGTAGGAGCTGATATATAGTCGGACGAAGTTGCTGCTGTAACCGGGGCATTCTGCTGTGACATCGCCAGCAAAGTTTGCAGTTGTTGCGCGGTCAAGGAGGGGAGGGTGTTGACTGGGGCAGTTTCGCTCAAAGCTGCTACTTTCTGGCGTTTCTAGGACTTGGGGCCCGCCTGGCCTGTAGCAGCCGCGCCATCCGTGTCAGCAGCATTTGCTGACTTCGGAAGACCGCGCGGCTTCAGCAGGGGGCACGCGCGTCTGCTTTGCGGCCGCGCGTGCCTCTTCAGGGGTCGCTCGGGTGTTACCGCCGAGTAAGACGTCCACCGCGCTCGGTCCCTCGCCAGCATTGTCGTCGGCAGGACGTTTTCCGCGGCGGTCGGGTCTCCCGGGCGAATAAACGGGCTCGGAAGTTTTTGCCGGGATAGAAGACTTTTCGCCATCTCGATTCTGGGTCGTCGTAGCAGGTGCCATATTGGCGAGGTTGTGCTCAAGTCTGTCGGTAAGCAGGGTCGTTGGGGACTTGAACCGCGGAACTGATTGAGTTTTCGCCAGGTTGGACGAGAACGGGAAAGTAGAACTACAATTAGAAATGAAGAACGTGGGTGAGGCGAATAGCCTCACGTCCCTCTTTTGTAGACGAAAAGAGGGGTGAGTAGCGTCGCACCGCTTCCTTTGCTGCGCTGGCCACATCCTCGCTTTCACAATACGAAATTTTAGAAAGTACACTTTCAAAAATTATAAAATTTTCAAACTATCCGTGCTGAAATATCAGCTTTTTTTCCTGTCGTGTACGATGTCTCATCAGAGTTGTAACGAAGGGGTTGACTGAAATCCCTGTAATGGAGATTCGCGTAGGCGCCCTGAATTCCGGATGTCTAGGTACACCGGTTCGACCGTCCCTCCATCAATCATGTTGAAATGCCAAGATTCTTTGCCAACGCGTTCGGGAATGGCATCATTCACGAATTGTCACTTCACTGCTGTCTTCTCGCGAAGGTATAGGATAGAGATTCTTCTTTCTTGTATTTCTCTCCTTCTCCCTCGCCGAGTGTCATTCCCTAGTTGCGCAGCCTCACCTTCCGCTCGCTGCGCCATGCTCCCCTTTCCCCCCGTCGCCATGGCGTCGTGCGGGCCGCGTTTGCCAGCAAAGCTGGCGTCGCAGCTGGTCGTCGCTGCACGATGCGGCCCGTGAGCCCGTAAGCCCATGAGCTGCACTTTTCGTTCATGCATATTCCTTGACGGGAATACCTGCTCATTTTCAGCACGTGAGCTCAGCTCAGCAGCAACGCCATCTAAGTAGGTACGAATTTACAGACATTTGATTCCTGTTACTCGTCACCGCCCCCCGCATTTGGCTCCCTCGTTACCGTTTGATTTGGCTGCGAGGGAGAGAGTGAGCTGCGAGGGAGAGAGTGAGCTGCGAGGGAGATAGTTAGCTGCGTTGGAGAGGGATTTGCGAGGGATAGAGGGAACCGCGATTCCGCTTTCACTCCCTCCAGTGTCAGAACATTATAGCTTATGCTTTTGTGTAGGCTGTAGTGGGCTATCCCACAGGGGGTACAACCCAATTAGGGTTAGTACTTGTACCCACTTCATTCATAGTTCATTCGTTCTCGTTTCTTCTCATGGTATCGAGCAGGTTCCCTAACGGGAATGATTCCTAGGGCCCACCACTACGATTTTTTTTTTTTTTCCTGCCCGGAGCGCGCTCCGCTTAGTCCTGAGTCGCGCCTCGTGTGACCGTCGCGCCCTCCCTAGGCCTCCTTTGGCCCCGTCGCGTCGCCCCTAGCGGCCTCCCTCGCGCCGCCCTTACGCGGCCCGTCGCCGCCCTGACTCGGCCCGCCGCCGCCCGTCGCGGCCCGTCGCCGCCCTTACGCGGCCCGTCGCCGCCCTTCGCGGCTTCGTGTGCCGCCCTTACGGCACGCAGCCGACCTCCGCGGCCCCTCGCGCCGCCCTCACTTGCGGCCCCTGCGCCTACCTGCTGGCCCCGCCACCCTTACCTGCGGACCCGCCGCCTACTCGCGGCCCCGCTACCTACCTGCGGCCTCGCCGCCTACCTGCTGGCCCCGCCACCTACCTGCGGGCGCGCCACCTACCAGCGGCCCCGCCGCTCTTACCTGCGGCCCCGCCGCTTTCACCTGCGGCCCCGCCGCTCTCGTCGGCGGCCCCGCCGCTCTCACCTGCGGCCCCGCCGCCCTCACCGGCGGCCCCGCCGCTCTCATCTGCGGCCCCGTCACCTGCTGCAGCGCCGCCCGCCACCCGGACTGCCCGAACCGCCCCACCCAGCCAAGCAACCGACCGCCGCGCCGCCCTGCAGCAGCACCGCCGAGCCGCCAGGGCAACCGAGCAGCCGGACCGCCGAGCCGCCCAGCAGCCGAGCAGCTGAGCCGCCCTGCAGCCGAGCCGCCCAGCAGCCGAGCCACCCTGCAGCCGAGCCACCCAGCAGCCGAGCCGCTGTACAGTCGAGCCGCCGGGCCACCGAGCCGCACTGCAGCCGAGCCGCCCAGCCGCCGAGTAGCCGAGCCGTCGAGCTGCCGAGCTGCCCTACTGCCGAGCCGCCCGAGCTGCCCTGTCCGGTGAGCACAGTGCCTCTTTTACTGCACTGCCCTCACCCTACTGTTGCACTGCTAGTCTACTGTGGTCATGGCTACCCCTAGTGTCCTCGCTTTTGACGCTGAGGGTCGAGCCATTGACTTTGACGTCTGGGTAGATGACCTGCAGCTGTTCTTACAGTGCGATAGGGCAGACGGTCTCTCTCTCTTTGACCTCACCTCTGGCGCCTCTCCTGCCCCTGCTGCTGATGCTAACGCCACTATTCGCTCCCAGTGGGCCACGCGCGACGCTGCTGCACGTCTTGCTGTGCGTCGCCACCTCCCTACCTGCGAGCGTGCGCACTTTAGTCAGTACAAGAGTGCTCAGACCTTGTACGACGCTGTAGTTGTGCGCTACTCCTCCCCTGCCACTACTGCACTGATCCGTCTCATGCTACCGTACCTCTTCCCTGACCTTGCAGCCTTTCCCACAGTTTGTGACCTCATTACGCACCTCCGCACTAGTGACACTCGCTACCGCGCTGCGCTTCCTGCTGACTTCTGCGCCAAGAACCCCCCCGCCATGTATATCACCCTCTACTACATAGTCACCCGACTCCATGACTCCCTTCGCGTAGTCAGGGACCACTTCCTCGCAGTGTGCCCCACCACTCTCACCGTTGACCTCCTCGAGAAGGCCCTCCTAGTGGTAGAGAAGAGCATAGTCACTATAGGAGCCACTCGTGGTGACCCCCGCACCCCTGTCTTTGAGGGGTGTTCTCCCTCCCCCCTCTTGCCCTCTGTTGCTTCTGCTGCTGCGGCCGACCTCGTTGGTTTTGAGTCGGTCGGTGCTGCGTCTGCCCCTTCGGGGAAGGGCCGCACAGGCAAGGGCAAGGGGGGCAAGGGCGCTGGAGGAGCTGGCGGGGGCGGTGGAGGTGGTGGTGGAGGCGGTGGAGGGAGTGGGAGTGGTGGTGGGAGTGGTGGAGGAGGTGGAGGTACCGGTGGCAGCAGTGGGGGCGGAGGTGGCGGCGGTGGCGGAGGGAGCGGAGCAGGCGGTGGTAGCGGAGGCGGCGGTGGTGGCGGAGGCGGCGGTGGTGGCGTAGGCGGCGGAGGCGGCGGAGGTGGCGGTGGAGCTGGTCGCGGGTCTACGCAGAGGAGTGGCTCTTGTGGTGGTCCGCGCCAGCAGCAGCAGCGCGGTCGTGAGACCCTGTCCCCTCAGCAGCTCCGTGAGTGGTACACTGCACGCCAGCGGGGTGGGGGTTTTGGTCCGTGCACCTACGTCCTGCGCACCGGCGACCGTGCGGGTGAGCAGTGTGGGGGTGCGCACCCCACCCAGCGCTGCTTTGGCCGCCTGACGGACGTGTGGCGTCACCAGTTCCCTGAGGCCACAGAGATCCCTCGCTGGGGCGAGCTGTCTAGTGCGGGAGTTGCCATCTATGATCTTGATTTTGATGCCATTCTTTCTGCCATGTATGCTGTGACTATTAGTGATGAGGGTGACTGTTACCGGTGTTTCCCGCCCGATCCGGGCATTGAGACTGCTGCTCTAGGTACTGGTGCGGCTGCTGCCCTAGGTGCTTGCGACGCTGCTACTCTAGGTGCTAGTGCGTCTGCGTCCTCAGGTACTGGTGAGTCTGCGCTCTCAGGTACTGCGTCGGCTTCGGCCTCCCTCACCTTCACCCTTGACTCTGGGGCTTCTCGCTCCTTCTTTCGGGACCGCACCACACTCACGCGGCTTAGTCGGCCGGTTGCGGTGTCTCTGGCTGATCCCTCTGGGGGTCCTGTCCTGTCTCACTTCTCCACAGTCCTCCCGTGTCCGGCGGCTCCCTCTGGCGCCCTGTCTGGTCTCTACCTCCCCTCGTTCTCTACGAACTTGGTGAGTGGTGCTGACCTACAGGATGGAGGAGTGCACCAGTTCACTCCTGCGCGTCAGCGAGTGACGCAATGCACAGAGGCTCGCACAGGCCGACACTTGGCTACGTTTACACGTCAGCCTGGGTCGAGCCTGTACACACTCACCACCGCGTCTCCTCTGTCAAACATTATATATGTTATGCTTGTGTAGGCTACAGTGGGTTAGCCTATAGGGGGTACAGAATTCTAGGGTTTCCTACTTGTACTCATTTCACTGCTAGTTCATTCATTCCTGTTCACTTCTTTCACATGGTATAGAGCGGGTCCTTCCTTAGGACCGTTTTTTTTAGGGCCCACCGAAGCGCACCCCGAGGCGCGCCTTTTTTTTAGCGACCCCTCGGGTCGCCATTTCCCTCGCGGCCCCGCTGTCCCTCAGACGCGGCCCCGCCACCCCTCCTGATCGCGGTCCCGCCGCCTGCTTGGCGCGGCCCCGCCGCCGGCTCTTACGCGGCCCTGCCGCCAGCTTCGTCGCGGCCCCGCCGCCTGCTTGACGCGGCCCCGCCGCCTCCACTGACGCGGCCCCGCTCCGCCGGCTCTGACGCGGCCCTACCGCCCGCTTCATCGCGGCCCCGCCGCCTGCTTGACGCGGCCCTGCCGCCTCCCCTGACGCGGCCCCACCGCCGGCTCCGCCGCTGCACCCTACGGCCCGCCGCTGCACCCTACGGCCCGCCGCCTCACCTGACGGCCCCGCCGCTGCATCTGCCGGCCCGCCGCTGCACCTGCCGGCCCGCCGCTGCACCTACCGGCCCGCCGCTTCACCTGACGGCCCCGCCGCTGCACCTGCCGGCCCGCCGCTGCACCCTACGGCCCCGCCACTGCACCTGCCGGCCCGCCGCTGCACCGGTCGACCCGCCGCTGCACCTGACGGCCCCGCCCCTGCATCTCCCGGCCGAGCCGCCCCAGCAGCAGAGCCGCCCCAGCAGCCGAACCCCCCGGGAGCCAAGCCGCTCAACGCCGAGCCGCCCGGGACCCGAGCCGCCCTGCTGCCGAGCCGCCCGGGAGCCGAGCCGCCCTGCACCCGAGCCGCCCTGCCGCCGAGCCGCCCGGGAGCCGAGCCGCCCTGCGCCAGAGCCGCCCAGCCGCCGAGCCGCCCGGGAGCCGAGCCGCTGTGCACCCGAGCCGCCCGGTCGTTGAGCCGCCTTTCTGCATAGCTGCACGACCTGCCCTGCCTGGTGAGCACAGTCCCACTGACACTACGAGCTCTTTCCCTACTACTTGCACTGCGTCACTGTCGTCGCCATGGCTACCCCTAGTGTCCTAGCTTTTGACGCTGAGGGTCGCGCCATTGATTTTGAGGTCTGGTTAGACGACCTGCAGCTGTTCTTACAGTGCGACAGGGCTGACGACCTTTCTCTCTTTGACCTCACCTCTGGCGCCTCTCCTGCTCCTGCTGCTGATGCTGATCCCACTGTCCGCTCTAAGTGGGCCACCCGCGATGCTGCTGCACGTCTTGCTGTGCGTCGCCACCTCCCTACCTCTGAGCGTGCGCACTTGTCAGTACAGGAGTGCTCAGACCTTGTACGACGCTGTAGTTGCGCGCTACTCCTCCCCTGCCACTGCTGCACTGAGCCGTCTCATGCTTCCCTACCTCTTTCCTGACCTCTCTGCCTTTCCCACTGTCGCTGACCTCATTACGCACCTCCGCACTAGTGACACCCGCTACCGCGCCGCCCTTCCTGCTGAGTTCTGCGCTAAGAACCCCCCCCCCATGTACATCGCTCTCTACTACGTAGTCGCGCGCCTCCCTGACTCCCTTCGCGTCGTCAGGGACCACTTTCTCGCAGTCTGTCCCACCACCCTCACCGTCGACCTCCTCGAGAAGGCCCTCCTCGCAGCGGAGAAGAGCATAGTCGCTGTAGGTGCTTCTCGTGGTGACCCTCGCACCCCCATCTTTGAGGGGTGCTCTCCTTCCCCCTTGCTTCCCTCTGTTGCCTCTGCTGCTGCTGCCGACCTGCTTGGTCTTGAGTCGGTCGGCGCGGCGTCTGCCCCTAGTGGGAGACGTCGCTCCAGCAAGGGCAAGGGGGGCAAGGGCGCGGGTGGAGCTGGAGGGGGCGGTGGCGGTGGCGGCGGTGGCGGCGGAGGGAGTGGGGGTGGCGGCGGGACTAGTGGCGGGGGTGGTGGTGGTGGTGGCAGCAGCGGCGGAGACGGTGGTGGTGGTGCCAGCGGTGGTGGTGGAGGCAGCGGCGGAGGTGGAGGCGGCGGAGGTGGAGGCGGTGGAGGCGGCAGCGGAGGAGGCGGTGGTGGTGGAGGAGGTGGAGCTGGTCGAGGTGGTGCCCAGCAGCGTAGCGGCGGTGGTGGTGGCCATCGCTCGCAGCGATAGCAGCAGCAGCGCTCGCGGGACATCCCTCCGCCTCAGCAGCTTCGTGAGTGGTACGCTGGGCGTCAGAGGGGTGGGGGTACTGGTCCCTGCACCTACGTTCTTCGTTCCGGCGATCGCGCGGGTGAGCAGTGTGGGGGTGCCCACGCCACCCAGCGCTGCTTTGGCCGCCTGACGGACGCTTGGCGTCAGCAGTTCCCTGGGGCTAGTGAGATCCCTCGCTGGGATGAGCTTCTAAGGGCTGGTGTAGCGATCTTTGATCTTGATTTTGATGCTATCCTTGCTGCTATGTATGTTGTGGATTATAGTGAGGAGAATGAGGGTTACCGTTGTTTCCAGCCCGACCCGGGCATAGGTACTGCTGCCCTAGGTGCTTGTGAGGCTGCTGCTCTAGGTGCCAGTGCGTCTGTGCTCTCAGGTACTGGTGAGACTGCGCTCTCAGGTACTGCGTCGTCCTCGTCCTCCCTCACTTTCACACTTGACTCCGGAGCTTCTCGCTCCTTCTTTCGAGACCGCACTACCCTTACGCCGCTCGGCCGGCCGGTTGCGGTCTCCCTTGCTGACCCCTCTGGGGGTCCTGTCCTGTCTCACTTCTCCACTGTCCTCCCGTGTCCGGCTGCCCCTTCGGGCACCCTGTCGGGTCTGTACCTTCCCTCGTTCTCTACGAACTTGGTGAGTGGAGCAGACCTGCAGGATGTGGGGGTTCACCAGTTCACTCCTGCGAGTCAGCGGGTGACCCACTGCACGGAGGCACGCACAGGCCGACACCTGGCCACGTTCTCGCGTCGGCCGGGGTCGAGTCTCTACACCCTGACCGTTGAGTCTCCTCCTGTCCCTGCGTCTGGTCAGGTGGCTGCGCCGGGTCAGGTGCTTGCTGCTGCGTCCCGGTCAGGTCCTGAGTCTGCCCCCTGTTCTTGTCGCCTCCTGTCTCACGAGACTCTCCTGTGGCACCACCGTCTTGGCCACCCCTCCTTGCCCCGTCTTCGGAGCATGGCTTCCCGTGTCCTTGTCTCTGGTCTTCCCCAGTCTCTCCCTCCTCTCCCCTCCGGGCCAGGACCTTCCTGTGTCCCCTGTGTCGAGGGTCGCCTCCGGGCTACTCCTCACTCCTCCCACTTCCCCCCGACAGAGGCTCCCCTGCAGACGCTTCACATGGATGTGTGGGGCCCAGCCCCCGTCCGTGGGCAGGGTTACGAGCGCTACTTCCTGTTGGTGGTTGACGACTACTCGCGTTACACCACAGACCTCCCCTTGCGCAACAAGGGTGCGGTCACTGAGGTGCTGATCGACTGGATCCGCGAGGCTCGTCTCCAGCTCAGGAAGAGCTTCGACTCGGACTTTCCTGTTCTGCGTCTGCACTCGGACAGAGGCGGAGAGTTCTCTTCTCGCCTTCTGCGGGACTACTGTCGTGCACGGGGGATCCGCCAGACCTTCACGCTTCCGGACTCACCACAGCAAAATGGGATTGCTGAGCGCCGCATTGGCATGGTCATGGATGTCGCTCGTACGTCCATGATGCATGCGGCTGCCCCCCATTTTCTGTGGCCGTTTGCGGTGAGGTACGCGGCGCATCAGCTCAACCTTCACCCCCGGGTCTCTCGGCCTGCGATGTCCCCAGCCTTGCTGTGGACGGGGAAGGTTGGCGATGCGTCTGTGTTCCGTGTCTGGGGATCTCGGGCGTTTGTCCGCGACTTGTCTGCGGACAAGCTGTCCCCTCGTGCTGCTCCCTGTGTCTTCCTTGGCTTCCCCACTGACGCCCCAGGGTGGCAGTTTTACCACCCCTCCTCTCGTCGTGTTCTGTCCTCCCAGGACGTCACGTTCGACGAGTCAGTCCCCTTCTACCGTCTCTTCCCCTACCGCACTCCTTCCCTCCCCCCACCCCCGGACTTCCTTGTGCCGGTTCCCCCCCCGGTAGACCCCCTCCCCCCTCAGGTTCCTGCCCCCTCAGGTGTGTCCCAGGTAGACGCCGTTGACCCGGTCGAGGTTACTGGTGACTCTGGTGCTGCTGCGGGTGCTGAGCCTGGGGGTGCTGACTGTGGGGGTGCTGTGCGCGGGGGTGCTGAGCCTGGGGGTGCTACTGCTGGGGGTGCTGGGCCTGAGGGTGCTACTGCGGAGGGTGCGGAGCCTGGGGGTGCTGAGCCGGGGGGTGCTGTGCCTGGAGGTGCTGGGTCTGGGGGTGCTGGGTCGGGAGCTGCTGAGCCTGGGAGTGCTGAGCTGGGAGCTGCTGATCCTGGGGGTGCTGCGTCTGGAGCTGCTGAGCCTGGGGTTTCTCCTGCTGCTGCGTCACGCCGGGAGCCCCTCTCTCCACAGGAGCTGCGCGAGTGGTTCGCTCGCCGCTGGAGGCGTGCTGCTGAGTCTGGAGGTGCTGCTGGAGCTGGAGCTGGAGCTTCTTCGACCGTCGAGGGTGCGGGTGCTGCCGGGCCCAGAGCTGCTGGACCTGCGGGTCCTCCTTGAGCTGGAGCTGCTGAGGGCGTTGGTGCTGAGCCTACTGCTGTTAGTCCTGCCGCTGGAGGTGTGGGTGGCGCTGGTGCTGTCGCTGAGGGTGCTGGTGCTGTCCCTGCTGCGTCTGAAGCTGCCGCGCGGCCTCGGCCGTACTTCGTTCCGCTCCTGCAGCAGGTTCTTGGTCTTTCTCCTCCAGTAGAGGGTCCACCGCCTGTCCAGTCGCAGTCCCTGCTGGAGCCTTCCTCTCCACTGCCTGCTCCCTCTCCTTACACTGGTCCTACTGGAGGTCTTGCTGAGCGTCGTGAGCCTGCGTCTCGTCCCGCGTCGCCTGTTCGTGCTGCTCGCGCTAGTGGTCGCAGTTCGCGTCACCGTCCTCCTCCTGTCCCTGGCACGCACCGGATGTCTTTGCGTCCGTCCACTGCTCCTCTACGTGCCCCTTTGCCTTCTTCTCCTGAGTCCTCTCTTCCTGCGCTTGCCGACCCTGAGTCGAACTCTCTTCGTGCTGCCAGTCCTACTGTCACGCGTCTGCTTGCTACTGTCGTCACTAACCCCTCTTTTGAGTCCACTGCTGCGTCTGCCCTAGTTGCTGAGCTCGTCGACTTTGCTGCTCGCTGTCGTCTAGACTACGCTGCCAGTCTTGTTGCTGAGTCTGCGTCTGTCTGTCCTCCGTCCGTCGGGGGTGAGTGTGCTCTTGGCACGGACGTCCTAGAGGACAGGCAGGAGGAGTTACAGTGTCTAGCGGCTGCTTCACCTCATCTCGCGTCTGTACTGCTTGCCCCTGAGGGAGACCCGGATGCACTAGACATCCCGACTCCGCGTTCTTACGCGGAGGCCGTAGAGGGTCCCTACTCCTCTCAGTGGCAGGCAGCTATGGATGCAGAGATGGCTTCCTGGAAGTCCACAGGCACCTACGTTGACGCGGTTCCTGTCAGAATATTATCTTATTGTTCTAGCCTGTAGTGGGGTGCTCTATAGCGAGTACAACCCTTCTAGGGTTTGCTATTTGTATCCTCATTCTTGCTAGTTCAATCCTCTTTCTTTCTTCTAATTTTGACAGTTCCCCCTCCTGGGGCGAACATCGTCAGTGGCATGTGGATCTTCAGGGTGAAGCGGCCGCCGGGCTCTCCACCTGTCTTCAAGGCACGGTACGTTGCTCGTGGCTTCAGTCAGCGGCAGGGAGTTGACTACTTTCAGACCTTCTCTCCCACCCCGAAGATGACTACTCTTCGGGTGCTGCTGCACATAGCCGCTCAGCGCGACTACGAGCTTCACTCTCTTGACTTCAGCACTGCGTTCTTGCAGGGTAGCCTGCACGAGGAGATCTGGCTTCGCCGTCCACCTGGCTTCACTGGGACTTTCCCTCCTGGCACCCAGTGGAGCCTCTGACGGCCTGTCTACGGTCTCCGCCAGGCACCGCGAGAGTGGCACGACACACTGAGGACTACGCTTGCGGCTCTTGGGTTTGCTCCTTCTACTGCTGACCCGTCGCTGTTTCTTCGCACCGACACTTCCCTGCCGCCGTTCTACATCCTCGTGTACGTCGACGACTTGGTCTTTGCCACAGCGGACACTGCTGGACTCGCCTACGTGAAGTCCGAGCTGCTGAAGAGACACACGTGCACTGACCTGGGTGAACTGCGCAGCTACCTTGGCTTGCAGATCACTCGGGACAGAGCACGCCGCACCATTACCTTGACTCAGTCACACATGGTGCAGCAGGTCCTTCAGCGCTTCGGCTTCACGTACTCCTCGCCTCAGGCCACTCCTCTGCCTACTCGCCACTCACTCTCAGCTCTGCCTTCGGATGAGTCCGTAGAGTCGAGTGGTCCGTATGCAGAGCTTGTTGGCTGCCTCATGTACCTGATGACCTGCACACGACCTGACCTTGCATACCCTCTGAGCATTCTTGCACGCTATGTTGCTCCTGGGAGACACAGACCAGAGCACATGGCTGCAGCGAAGAGGGTATTGCGCTACCTGTGCAGTACGTCGGGCATGGGGCTAGTGCTTGGAGGGCGGAGTCCAGTGGTCCTTACTGGCCACGCGGACGCTTCTTGGGCTGACGACCAGGCTACGCAGCGGTCGTCACAGGGTTACACCTTCAGCCTTGGTTCCGGCTCTGTCTCGTGGCGGTCTACTCGCTCGTCTTCGGTTCTCGGCTCCAGTTGTGAGGCTGAGATCTACGCCGGAGCCATGGCTGCACAGGAGCTTCGCTGGCTCACCTACCTGCTGACTGACCTTGGAGAGCCGCCTCGTTCTCCTCCAGTGCTGTACGTAGACAACAAGGCCATGCTGGCCTTCTGTCGAGAGCAGCGCTTGGAGCACAGAACGAAGCACATTGCTCTCCGCTACTTCCTTGCTCGTGAGCTACAGCAGCGTGGTCAGTTGCGACTTGCGTACGTGGCCTCTGAGGCCAACACTGCTGATGTGTTCACCAAGGCACTCGCGCCTTGTGACCATCAGCGCTTTTGCACCCAGCTGGGTCTTGTGCGTGTCTTGCCTCACTTGCTCTCCTCTTGACTTCACTTGTACTGTGACATATATATATCTACCTGCTCTTGCTTGTCTAGTTTTATATATATGTCTGTACTGCTCATGTGAACTGGCCTCTGGCCCTGCTCTTGTGCTCGGACTGTGTGGTGACTTTGTGATCCACCCTGAGCTTGCTTTGCTTTGCTTGACTGGTCTTGTGACCCCTTGTTCTCCCCCACTTTGCCTATGGGGGTGTGTCAAACATTATATATGTTATGCTTGTGTAGGCTACAGTGGGTTAGCCTATAGGGGGTACACAATTCTAGGGTTTCCTACTTGTACTCATTTCACTGCTAGTTCATTCATTCCTGTTCACTTCTTTCACATCCTCCAGTGCTGAGTCTGGTAGGGTAGTTGCGTCGGGTCAGTTGTTTGCTGCAGCGTCCAGGTCTGGTCCTGAGACTGCCCCCTGTTCGTGTCGTCTCCTGTCTTACGAGACTCTCCTCTGGCACCACCGCCTTGGTCACCCCTCTCTACTTCGTCTCAGAGGCATGGCCTCCCGTCTTCTTGTTTCTGGTCTCCCCAGGTCCCTCCCTCCCTTACCTCAAGGGCTAGGCCCTTCCTGTGTCGCAGTTTCCTCCGACAGAGGCCCCGCTGCAGACGCTTCACATGGATGTGTGGGACCCAGCCCGCGTCTGTGGATAGGGTCACGAGCGCTACTTCCTACTTGTTGTTGGCGACTACTCGCGTTACACCGCAGTCTTTCCCTTGCGCAGCAAGGGTGATGTCACTGAGGTGCTGATAGACTGGATCCGCGCAGCTCGTCTCCAGCTCAGGCAGAGCTTTGGCTCGGACTTTCCTGTTCTGCGTCTGCACTCGGACAGAGGCGGAGAGTTTTCCTCTGGCCTTCTGAGAGCCTACTGTCGCGCACGAGGCATCCGTCAGACCTTCACGCTTCCGGACTCCCCGCAGCAAAATGGGATCGCTGAGCGCCGCATTGGCATGGTCATGGACGTCGCTCGTACGTCCATGATGCATGCGGCTGCCCCCCATTTTCTGTGGTCATTTGCGGTGAGGTACGCGGCGCATCAGATCAACCTCCACCCCAGGGTCTCCATACCGGAGACCTCCCCAGCCTTGCTGTGGACGGGGAAGGTTGGCAATGCGTCGGCGTTCCGGGTCTGGGGATCTCGGGCGTTTGTCCGTGACTTGTCTGCGGACAAGCTGTCCCCTCGTGCTGCTCCTTGCGTCTTCCTGGGGTTCCCCCCTGACGCGCCTGGGTGGCAGTTCTACCACCCCACCTCTCGCCGTGTTCTGTTCTCCTAGGACGTCACGTTTGACGAGTCCGTCCCCTACTACCGCCTCTTCCCCTACCGCACTCCGTCCCTCCCCCCGCCCCCGCTCTTCCTTGTCCCAGGTCCCCCCCCGGTAGACCCCCTCCCCCCTCAGGGTCCAGCCCCTTCAGGTGTGTCCCAGGTAGACGTAGTCGAGCCTGTCGAGGTTACTGGTGACTCTGGTGCTGCTGAGGGTGCTGAGCCTGGGGGTGCTGAGACTGGGGGTGCTGAGCCTGGAGGTGGTGAGCCTGGGGGTGCTGAGCCAAGGGGTGCTGAGCCTAGGGGTGAGGTGCGTGGGGGTGCTACGCGTGGGGGTGCTGTGCTTGGGAGTGCTACACCTGGGGGTGCTGAGCCTGGGGGTGCTGAGCCTGGGGTTGCTGAGCTTGGAGGTGCTACGCCTGGAGGTTCGTCTCTATGGGTGCCACTCTCTCCACAGGAGCTGCGCGAGTGGTTTGCCCGTCGCTGGAGCCGTGCTGCTGGAGCTGGAGGTTCTTCGACTACTGAGGGTGCTGCTGTCGCGGGTCCCGGAGGTGCTCGTACTGGGAGTACTGGAGCTGCTGGGTCTGCGGGTTCGACTGGAGCTGGTGCTATAGAGGGTGTTGGCGCTGAGACTACTGCTGGCGGTCCTGCTGGGGGTACTATTGGTGCTCCTGGAGGTTCTGGAGCTGCTGGAGGTGCTGCTGGAGCGGGTGCTCCTGCTGGGGATACTTGTGTTGTCCCTGCTGTGTCTGGCGTCGCCGCGCGGCCTCGACCGTAATTCGTTCCACTCCTGCAGCAGGTTCTTGGTCTTCCGCCTTCTACTCGTCCTCCTCCCTCTTTAGAGTGTCCACAGCCTGTCCCGTCACAGTTAAAATTGCAGCCTACCTCCCCTTTGCATGCTCCTTCTCCCTACACTTGTCCTACTGGAGGTCTTGCTGAGCGTCGTGAGCCTGCGTGTCGCCCTGCGTCGCCTGTCCGTGCTGCTCTCACTAGTGGTCGTGGTTCACGTCAGCGTCCTCCTCCTACAGGATGTCTCTGCGTCCGTCCACTGCTGCTCTGCATGCCCCTTTGCCTTCTCCTCGTGAGTCCTCTCTTCCTACTCTTGTCGACCCGGAGTCGGACTCTCTTCGTGCTGCCAGTCCTACTGTCACGCGTCTCCTTGCTACTGGCGTCACTAACCCTTCTTTCGCGTCCACTACTGCGTCTGCCCTAGTTGCTGAGCTCGTCGACTTTGCTGCTCACTGTCGCCTAGACTACGCTGCTAGTCTTGTCGCTGAGTCTGAGTCCGTCTGACCTCCGTCCGTCGGGGGTGAGTGTGCCCTTGGCACGGACGTCCTTAAGGACAGGCAGGAGGAGTTCCAGTGTCTGGCAGCTGCTTCACCTCATCTCGCGTCCGTACTACTTACCCCTGAGGGAGACCCGGATGCACTTGACATCCCGACTCCGCGCTCTTACGCGGAGGCGATAGAGGGTCCCTACTCCTCTCAGTGGCAGGCAGCTATGGACACAGAGATGGCTTCCTGGAAGTCCACAGGCACCTACGTTGACGAGGTTCCCCCGCCTGGGGCGAACATCGTCAGTGGCATGTGGATCTTCAGGGTGAAGCGGCCGCCGGGTTCTCCGCCTGTCTTCAAGGCACGGTACGTGGCTCGTGGCTTCAGTCAGCGGCAGGGAGTTGACTACTTTCAGACCTTCTCTCCCACCCCGAAGATGACCACTCTTCGGGTACTGCTGCACGTTGCTGCTCACCGTGACTACGAGCTGCACTCACTCGACTTCAGCACAGCTTTCTTGCAGGGCAGCCTGCACGAGGAGATCTGGCTGCGCCGCCCACCTGGCTTCACTGGGTCGTTCCCTCCTGGTACCCAGTGGAGTCTCCGTCGTCCAGTCTACGGTCTCCGCCAGGTGCCACGTGAGTGGCACGACACACTGAGGACTACACTTGCGGCTCTTGGGTTTACTCCTTCTACTGCCGACCCGTCGCTGTTTCTGCGCACCGACACCTCTCTGCCGCTGTTCTACATCCTCGTGTACGTCGACGACTTGGTCTTTGCCACAGATGACACTGCTGGACTCGCCTACGTGAAGTCCGTGCTGCAGAAGAGACACACGTGCACTGACCTGGGTGAACTGCGCAGCTACCTTGGCTTGCAGATCACCCGGGACAGAGCATGCCGCACCATTACCTTGACTCAGTCACACATGGTGCAGCAGGTCCTTCAGCGCTTCGGCTTCACGTACTCCTCGCCTCAGGCCACTCCTCTGCCTACTCGCCACTCGCTCTCAGCTTTGCCTTCGGATGAGTCCGTAGAGTTAAGTGGCCCGTATCCAGAGCTTGTTGGCTGCCTCATGTACCTGATGACCTGCACTCGACCTGACCTTGCATACCCTCTTAGCATTCTCGCACGCTATGTTGCTCCTGGGAGACACCGACCAGAGCACATGGCTGCAGCGAAGAGGGTGTTGCGCTACTTGTGCAGTACGTCGGGCATGGGGCTAGTGCTTGGAGGGCGGAGTCCAGTGGTCCTCACTGGGCATGCGGACGCTTCTTGGGCTGACGACCAGGCTACGCAGCGGTCGTCACAGGGTTACACCTTCAGGCTTGGTTCCGGCTCTGTCTCATGGCGGGCTAGTTGCTCGTCTTCTGTTCTCGGCTCTAGTTGTGAGGCTGAGATCTACGCTGGGGCCATGGCTGCACAGGAGCTTCGCTGGCTCACCTACCTGCTGACTGACCTTGGAGAGCCGCCTTGTTCTCCTCTAGTTCTGTACGTAGACAACAAGGCCATGCTGGCCTTGTGTCGAGAGCAGCGACTAGAGCACAGAACAAAGCACATTGCTCTCTGCTACTTCCTTGCTCGTGAGCTACAGCAGCGTGGACAGTTGCGACTTGCGTACGTGGCCTCTGAGGCCAACACTGCTGATGTTTTCACCAAGGCACTTTCGCTTTGTGATCATCAGCACTTCTGCACTCAGCTGGGTATTGTGCCTGTCTTGCCTCACTTGCTCACCTCTTGACCTTGCTTGTACCGTTACATATATATCTACCTACTCTTGCTTGTATAGCTTTATATATATATATGTGTACTCTTGCATGTGAACTGGCCTTGTGGCCTTGACGTTGTGCTCGGACTGTGTGGTGACTTTGTGATCCACCCTGAGCTTGCTTTGCTTTGTTTTGCTTGACTGGTCTTGTGACCCCTTGTTCTCCCCCACTTTGCCTATGGGGGTGTGTCAGAACATTATAGCTTATGCCTTTGTGTAGGCTGTAGTGGGGTATCACATACATACGGGGGTACAACCCAATTAGGGTTAGTACTTGTACCCACTTCATTCATAGTTCATTCATTCTCGTTTCTTCTCATCCTGCTCCCTGTATTCCTCTCTGTATTTTTTCCACTCGCGTCCCTCTGCAGCTCTCTTCTGCAGCCCGTCAGTGCGGCAGCAACATACCAGTTTGCCTAATAAGTACGATTTAGGATAGAGATATTTCTTTTCCGTTCCCTTTCCTTTCCCCTCGCCGAGCAAATTTTCGCTAGTTTCCATCCCGTCAGCTCCGCAGCAGCCGCACATCTTAGTAAGCACGATCTAAGATATAGGTATTCATTTGTCATTCCCTTTCCTTTCCCCTCGAGGAGCCAAACTTCTGCGTTGTTCCCTGCAGCCTCCAGTCGTCCCGCATTCCCCTCGTCGCGCAGTGTAAGGAAAATTCCTTTTCCTTACTTCGCATCCCTGCTCAACGCGTACATCACTGTAGCACCACTGTCAGTTCCGTTACCACTCGCAACCCTCGCATCGACAAACCGCCCGCCACCTTCGCACGTCGCATCCCGAGCTAACGGCTTGGCGGGTAACCCGCGCTCCGGGCCTCCGCTACGACAATTTTTCCCAACCTAAGTCCCAGGCCCGTCGCGCGACAACCACAATCCATTACCGTTACCTTTGTAGCTTCATTATATATTCTTCGCTCATGCCTTCGCTCATTGTACTCTTGCTTTGAAAGTGCAATCCTCGTTCGTTCACTCAATTGCACTCGTAACACAAGGTATTCAGAGCCTACGATCTCTTCTCGGACCGCACCCACACCTTCGCTTCCCCGCTATCTCGATTTTGGGGGGGGGTAGACGTCTCTCAGCGACACAGCACCGCCGCTCGTAGTGCTCTCTCGTAAGCATGCACGGCCACGACCGAGGCTCTCGCTGAGCTCGCCCGACACCCCCCCCATGGCCGAAATCACACTCGCCACATTGACGCAGGAGCAGCTCGACCTTCTGGTGCGCCAACTTGAAGATTCGGCACTCGAAATTGCGACGCTCACGGCGGAACGTGACTCCGCGCGTCAGCAATCAACGATGAACACTCCAGCGCCACCACACGCACCAACAAACGCATCTGCGCAATCTGACGAGCCGATTGCCATCTCGTCCGGCACACCAACACAAAACAACAGCGTGGGACAGCGCTCACGCGCAGCCAGCGATAGCGCCGCCCAACCGATGCCTGGCATGGGAGGAAACAGGGTCGCACCAAGCCCGCGAGAGCCTCGCAAAGCCCGTCGGCACGTGGAGTTTGTAGGGACAAGTGGCGAACATTCCATTATTGAGAAAAAGTGAACGAGGATGAACTGACTATGAATGAAGTGAGTACATATAGGAAACCCTAATTGGGTTGTACCCCCTATGGGATACCCCACTATAGCCTACACAAATAAGTAAGCTATAATGTTCTAACACACCCCCATAGGCAAAGTGGGGGAGAACAAGGGGTCACAAGACCAGTCAAGCAAAGCAAGGCAAAGCTCAAGGTGGATCACAAGGTCACCACACATTCCGAGCACAGGTTCAAAGGCCGAAAGGCCAGTTCACATGCAAGAACACATAAATATAGATATACAAGAGGCTAAGCAAGCAAGAGCAAGAGTATATATAAGTGACAGTACAAGCAAGGTCAAGAAGTGAGCAAGTGAGGCAAGACAGGCACAAGACCCAACTGAGTGCAGAAGCGCTGATGATCACAAGGCGCAAGTGCCTTGGTGAAGACATCAGCAGTGTTGGCCTCAGAGGCCACGTATGCAAGCCGCAACTGTCCACGCTCCTGTAGCTCACGAGCAAGAAAGTAGCGGAGAGCAATGTGCTTTGTCCTGTGCTCCAATCGCTGCTCTCGACACAAGGCCAGCATGGCCTTGTTGTCTACGTACAGGACTGGAGGAGAACGAGGCGGCTCTCCAAGGTCGGTCAGCAGGTAGGTGAGCCAGCGAAGCTCTTGGGCAGCCATAGCCCCGGCGTAGATCTCAGCCTCACAACTGGAGCCGAGAACAGAAGAGGAGCGGGTAGCCCGCCACGAAACAGAGCCGGAACCGAGGCTGAAGGTGTAACCCTGTGACGACCGCTGCGTAGCCTGGTCGTCAGCCCAAGAAGCGTCCGCGTGCCCAGTGAGGACCACTGGACTCCGCCCTCCAAGCACTAGCCCCATGCCCGACGTACTGCACAAGTAGCGCAACACCCTCTTCGCTGCAGCCATGTGCTCTGGTCGGTGTCTCCCAGGAGCAACATAGCGTGCGAGAATGCTAAGAGGGTATGCAAGGTCAGGTCGAGTGCAGGTCATCAGGTACATAAGGCAGCCAACAAGCTCTGGATTCGGGCCACTCGACTCTACGGACTCATCCGAAGGCAGAGCTGAGAGCGAGTGGCGAGTAGGCAGAGGAGTGGCCTGAGGCGAGGAGTACGTGAAGCCGAAGCGCTGAAGGACCTGCTGCACCATGTGTGACTGAGTCAAGGTAATGGTGCGGCGTGCTCTGTCCCGGGTGATCTGCAAGCCAAGGTAGCTGCGCAGTTCACCCAGGTTAGTGCACGTGTGTCTCTTCTGCAGCTCGGACTTCACGTAGGCGAGTCCAGTAGTGTCAGCAGTGGCAAAGACCAAGTCGTCGACATACACGAGGATGTAGAACGGCGGCAGGGAAGTGTCAGTGCGCAGAAACAGCTACGGGTCGGCAGTAGAAGGAGCAAACCCAAGAGCCGCAAGCGTAGTCCTCAGTGTGTCGTGCAACTCACGGGGCGCCTGGCGAAGACCGTAGACTGGACGCCGGAGACTCCACTGGGTACCAGGAGGGAAAGACCCAGTGAAGCCAGGTGGGCGGTGCAGCCAGATCTCCTCGTGGAGGCTGCCCTGCAAGAACGCAGTGCTGAAGTCGAGAGAGTGCAGCTCGTAGTCACGGTGAGCAGCAACGTGCAGCAGTACCCGAAGAGTGGTCATCTTCGGGGTGGGGGAGAAGGTCTGAAAGTAGTCAACCCCCTGCCGCTGTCTGAAGCCACGAGCCACGTAACGCGCCTTGAAGACAGGCGGAGAACCCGGCGGCCGCTTCACCCTGAAGATCCACATGCCACTGACGATGTTCGCCCCAGGAGGGGGGACAGCGTCAACGTAGGTGCCTGTGGACTTCCAGGAAGCCATCTCTGCATCCATAGCTGCCTGCCACTGAGAGGAGTAGGGACCCTCTATCGCCTCCGCGTAAGAGCGCGGAGTCGGGATGTCAAGTGCATCCGGGTCTCCCTCAGGGGTAAGCAGTACGGACAAGAGATGCGGTGAAGCGGCTGCCAGGCACTGGAACTCCTCCTGCCTGTCCTCGAGGACGTCCGTGCCAAGGGCACACTCACCCCCGACGGACGGAGGACAGACAGACTCAGACTCTGCGACAAGACTAGCAGCGTAGTCTAAGCAACAGCGAGCAGCAAAGTCGACGAGCTCAGCAACTAGGGCAGACGCAGCAGAAGACTCGAAAGAAGGGTCAGTGACGACAGTAGCAAGGAAACGCGTGACAGTAGGATTGGAAGCACGAAGAGAGTCCAACTCCGGGTCGGCAAGAGCAGGAAGAGAGGACTCAGGAGGAGAAGGTAAAGGGGCACGGAGAGGAGCAGTAGACGGACGCAGTGACATCCGGTGCGTGCCAGGGACAGGAGGAGGACGCTGACGCGAACTGCGACCACTAGCGCGTGCGGGACGAACAGGTGACGCAGGACGGGACGCAGGCTCACGACGCTCAGTAAGGCCTCCAGTGGGACCAGTGTAGGGAGAAGGAGCAGGTAAGGGGGAAGGAGGCTGTAGCTGTGTCTGGGACGGGACAGGCTCTGGACGCTCTAAGAGAGGAGGAGAGCTAGGAGAGGGTGCAAGACCAAGAACCTGCTGCAGGAGTGGAACGAAGTACGGTCGAGGCCGCACGGCGACACCAGACACAGCAGGGACAGCACCAGTACCCCCAGCAGGAGCACCCGCTCCAGTAGCACCTCCAGCAGCACCCCCAGCAGCTCCAGAACCCCCAGCAGCACCAGGAGCACCGCCAGCAGGACCGCCAGTGGTAGTCTCAGCGCCAACACCCTCAGGCGCACCAGCTCCAATCGAACCCGCAGGCCCAGCAGCTCCAGTACTCAAAGTACGAGCACCTCCGGGACCCGCGACAGTAGCACCCTCAGCAGTAGAAGAACCTCCAGCACCAGTAGTACGCCTCCAGCGCCGGGCAAACCACTCACGCAGCTCCTTTGGGGAGAGTGGCTCTCGGCGAGACGAAGCACCCGGCGAACCTCCAGGCGAAGAAACTCCAAGCTCAGTACCCCCAGGCAAAGCACCTTGAGGCTCAGCACCCCCAGGCTCAGCACCCCCAGGCAAAGCACCTCCAGGCTCAGCACCCCCAGGCTCAGCACCCCCAGGCTGAGTACCCCCAGGCTCAGCACCCCCACGCTCAGCACCCCTAGGCTCAGCACCCCCAGGCTCCGCACCCCCAGGCTCAGCACTCCCAGGCTCAACACCTCTAGGCTCAGCACCCCCAGCAGCACCAGAGTCACCAGTGACTTCGACAGGCTCGATCGCGTCTACCTGGGACACAACTGAAGGGGCAGGACCCTGAGGGGGGAGGGGGTCTACCGGGGGGGGACCTGGTACCAAGAAGAGCGGGGGTGGGGGGAGGGACGGAGTGCGGTAGGGGAAGAGGCGGTAGTAGGGTACCGACTCGTCGAACGTGACGTCCTGGGAGGACAGAACATGGCGAGAGGTGGGGTGGTAGAACTGCCACCCAGGGGCGTCGGGGGGGAACCCCAGGAAGACGCAGGGAGTAGCGCGAGGGGACAGCTTGTCCGCAGACAAGTCGCGGACAAACGCCCGAGATCCCCAGACCCGGAACGCTAACGCATCGCCAACCTTCCCCGTCCACAGCAGGGCTGGGGAGGTCTCCGGACGAGAGACCCTGGGGTGAAGGTTGATCTAGTGCGCCGCGTACCTCACCGCAAACGGCCACAGAAAATGGGGGGCAGCCGCATGCATCATGGACGTACGAGCGACGTCCATGACCATGCCAATGCGGCGCTCAGCGATCCCATTTTGCTGCGGAGAGTCCGGAAGCGTGAAGGTCTGACGAATGCCCCGTGCGCGACAGTAGGCACGCAGAAGGCCAGAGGAGAACTCTCTGCCTCTGTCCGAGTGCAGACGCAAAACAGGAAAGTCCGAGCCAAAGCTCTGCCTGAGCTGGAGACGAGCTCCGCGGATCCAGTCGATCAGTACCTCACTGACATCACCCTTGCTGCGCAAGGGGAAGACTGAAGTGTAACGCGAGTAGTCGTCAACAACAAGCAGGAAGTAGCGCTCGTGACCCTATCCACGGACGCGGGCTGGGCCCCACACGTCCATGTGAAGCGTCTGCAACGGGGCCTTTGTCGGAGGAAACTGGGAGGAGTGAGGAGCAGCACGCTGGCGCCCCTCAACACAGGGGACACAGGTAGGGCCAGGGCCCTGAGGAAGGGGAGGGAGGGACCGGGGGAGACCAGACACAAGAAGACGGGAGGCCATGCCTCTGAGCCGAAGCAGAGAGGGGTGACCAAGGCGGTGGTGCCAGAGGAGAGTCTCGTGAGACAGGAGACGACACGAACAGGGGGCAGACTCAGGACCAGACCTGGACGCTGCAGCAAACACCTGACCAAACGCAGGGACCCTACCAGACTCAGTAACTGGGGGAGACGCAGTGGTCAGTGTGTACAGGCTCGACCCTGGCTGACGGGTAAACGTAGCCAGGTGTCGACCTGTGCTAGCCTCTGTGCAGTGCGTCACCCTCTGACGAGCAGGGGTGAACTGGTGGACTCCCGCATCCTGTAGGTCAGCACCACTCACCAAGTTCGTAGAGAACGAGGGGAGGTAGAGACCAGACAGGGTGCCAGAGGGAGCCGCCGGACACGGGAGGACAGTGGAGAAGCGAGACAGGACAGGGCCCCCGGAGGGGTCAGCCAGGGAAACCGCAACCGGCCAACTAAGCGGCGTGAGTGTGGTGCGATCCCGAAAGAAGGAGCAAGACGCCCCAGAGTCAAGGGTGAAGGTGTGGGAGGCCGAAGCCGACGCAGTACCTGAGAGCGCAGACTCACCAGTACCCGAGGACGCAGACACACTAGCACCTAGAGCAGCTGCGTCGCAAGCACCTAGGGCAGCAGCCTCACCAGTACCTAGAGCGGCAGTCTCAATGCCCGGGTCGGGCGGAAAACACCGGTAACAGTCACCCTCATCACTAATGGTCACAGCATACATGGCAGCAAGGATAGCATCAAAGTCAAGATCAAAAATAGCTACGCCAGCCCTACACAGCTCTCCCCAGCGGGGGATCTCCGTGGCCTCCGGAAACTGCTGACGCCAAGCGTCCGTTAGGCGGCCAAAATAGCGCTGGGTGGAGTGGGCACCCCCACACTGCTCACCCGCACGGTCACCGTTGCGAAGGACGTAGGTGCAGGGACCAAGTCCCCCACCACGCTGACGCTGCGTGTACCACTCACGGAGCTGCTGAGGGGTTGGGAGGTCGCGAGAACGCTGCTGCTGCTGCTGCTGGTGCTGTTGGCACTGACCACCCCCAGTGCCGCTCCGCTGTGAAGTGCCAGTCCGACCACCTCCACCACCTCCACCTCCACCGCCTCCACCTCCGCCACCGCGGCCACCCCCGCCAGTACCGCCGCCGCCGACGCCGCCTCCGCCTCCACTGCTACCACTAACACCCCCACCCCCACCACCTCCTCCACCGCCACCCCCACTCCCTCCGCCGCCTCCACCTCCACCGCCACCGCCCCCGCTAGTCCCACCTGCTCCCTTGCCCCCCTTGCCCTTGCCAGGGCGGCGTCTCCCGCTAGGGGCAGACGCCGCACCGACTGACTCAAGACCAACGAGGTCGGCCGCAGCGGTAGAGGCGACAGAGGGCAAGAGAGGGGAAGGGGAACACCCCTCAAAGATGGGGGCGCGGGGGTCACCTCGAGAGGCTCCTACAGCGAGGATGCTCTTCTCCTTCGCTAGGAGGGCCTTCTCTAGGCTGTCGACTGTGAGAGTGGTGGGACAGACCGCAAGGAAGTGGTCGCGGACTACACGAAGGGAGTCGGGGAGGCGGGTGACTAGAAAGAAGAGAGTGATGTACATGGGGGGGGGGGTTCTTGGCGCAGAAGTCAGCAGGAAGCGCAGCGCGGTAGCGGGTGTCACTAGTGCGGAGGTGCGTAATGAGATCAGCGACTGTGGGAAAGGCGGCAAGGTCAGGGAAGAGGAAGGGTAGCATGAGGCGGCTCAGTGCAGCAGTGGCAGGGGAGGAGTAGCGCGCAACTACAGCGTCGTACAAGGTCTGAGCACTCTTGTACTGACTAAAGTGCGCGCGCTCAGCGGTAGGCAGGTGGCGACGCACAGCAAGACGTGCAGCAGCGTCACGTGTGGCCCACTGGGAGCGAACAGTGGGGTCAGCATCAGCAGCAGGGGCAGGGACGGCGCCAGAGGTGAGGTCAAAGAGAGAAAGACCGTCTGCCCTATCGCACTGTAAGAACAGCTGCAGGTCGTCGACCCAGACCTCAAAGTCAATGGCTCGACCCTCAGCGTCAAAAGCGAGGACACTAGGGGTAGCCATGACGACAGACTAGCAGTGCAAGCAGTGTGGGAAGGGCACGCAGTAGCAGTGGGGCTATGCTCACCAGACAGGGCAGGTCGGGCGGCTCGGCAGTAGTGCGGCTCGGCTGCGGGGCGGCTCGGCGGTACTGCGGCTCGGCGGCCCGGCGGCTTGGCTGCTGCTGCTGGGCGGCTCGGCTGTACTGCGGCTCGGCGGCCCGGCGGCTCGGCGGATGCTGCTAGGCGGCTCGGCCGGACTGCTGCTCGGCGGCTGCTGCTGGGCGAGTCGGCTGCTCCGGTACCGGGCGGCGTGGCGGGCGGCTGCTCGGGCGGCTCGGCAGGAAGGGAGACCGGTGGGGCCGTGAAGGCACGGGCGGCGAGGCCGAGAAGGTGAGGGCGGCGGGGCCGCGTAGGTGAGGGCGGCGGCGCCACATAGGTAAGGGCGGCGGGGCCGCGTAGGTAAAGGGCGGCGGGGCCGCGTAGGTGAGGCGGCGGGGCCGCGACTTGAGGGCGGCGGGGCCGCGACGTAAGGCGGCGGGGCCGCGATGTAAGGGCGGCGGGGCCGCGATGTAAGGGCGGCGGGGCCGCGACGTAAGGGCTGCGGGGCCGCGACGTGAGGGCGGCGGGGCCGCGACGTAAGGGCGGCGAGGCCGCGTAGGTAAGGGCGGCGGGGCCGCGTAGGGAAGGGCGGCGGGGCCGCGTAGGTGAGGCGGCGGGGCCGCGACGTGAGGGCGGCGGGGCCGCGAAGGTAAGGGCGGCGGGGCCGCGAAGGTAAGGGCGGCGTAACGGGCCGCTAGGGGCGACACGAAGGGTCGCTAAAAAAAAGACGCGCGCCTCGGGGCGCGCTTCGGTGGGCCCTAGGAACAGTCCCTAGGAGGGGACCTGCTCTGATTCCATGAGAAAAAGTGAACGAGGATGAAATGACTATGAATGAAGTGAGTACATATAGGAAACCCTAATTGGGTTGTACCCCCTATGGGATACCCCACTATAGCCTACACAAATAAGTAAGCTATAATGTTCTGACAATTATGGCACCAATGCCACTCAAGCCACAACGCCCGCCCTGCTTCGACCCGAGCCAGCGTGGAGGTCCGACGGTTCAATCGTGGGTCTTCACGATGAACGTCTTCTTCGACGAAAATTACGTCGAGTCGGACGCAGCGAAGATTCGGTATGCAGTTTCGCTGCTAAGGGGCCCCGCCATGGACTGGTGGCGAGTCATCGTGACGTCGCCACGCGCCTACGAGCCACCGTCGCAAGAGGAAGGGCCCACGGGTCCAGCTGTCACCTGGAGTTCATTCTGCGAGACCGCCCAATGCAGCACGTGGGATGCGTGGTGCGCAGGGCTTCGGGAGCGCTTCGAGGCGATCGCGGCTTCTATTTCGGCGCGTCAGAGATTGCGCACTTGGCGGCAGCTCGGATCGGTTCAAGACTATACGAGTGGTTTTCTCGCATTATGCGAGCAAGTCGACTACATGCACGAAGCGGAGCAGGTGGACCGTTACGTTAGAGGGCTGAAGCGTTGGAGGGCTGAAGCCGGACATCTCGCACGAAATCATGCTACGCGGGCTCTCGAACTTCAAAGAGATTCTCGCGCTCGCCGAGACAATCGATGTTTTACGCCGTCCGAGACCGAGGTCCTACTATGGACAACGTCCTCGGGGACCGATCGAGCACGCCACTGTACACGCTGTTGCGGCGAAAACAGCTGCCGCGTCGTTTAAGGGGCGCTGCTTTGCTTGCAATAGGTCGGGCCGTCGCAAGAGCGAATGCCCAGAGGAGCTAAGGCGCCGCGGAGCAGAGCAGGGGAGGGAGTCTCCAAGGCAGGGAAACGCCAGCAGTCAGTAGGAATCGGGCCAACTACTGACGAGACTGCCTGCTCGCCCAACCCCACCGACCCTCACCGAGTCACAGTACCGATTCATGCTATCGATCGGACTCGGACGAATAAGGAGGGTACAGCGATGGATTGCCCAGTACTGATCCATGGGAAAATACAGGGAGCAGCAGTGAAGATTTTTATCGACGGAGGAGCAAGCCACAGATTAGTTAATACCGCAACCGCACAAAAACTACAGCTGACACTTAGCCGTTGCTTACCAGAGATAGACGCACGTGTTGAAAGAGTATCTTAAGCAAGATAGTAGGAACCCTAGGTATGGCGAGAGTGAGGAACGAGAGTCGAGAGAGAAGGCCAAAAAGAGCAGTTTCATTATAGACTCAAAGGTAGAAATAGGCAAGAAGCATGACAAGAAGGTGCACCACCAAATAGGAAAATGCTATAACTACAGTAACCAATCCTACAGGCCGTTACATATAGAAAATATTAACTTATATTTTCCGACACGCCCCCATAAGTGCCTGTAGGGAAGAATGTCCAGTCAACGCCCCCATAATGGGGTACACCAGACAGGCCGCAGCGGAAATCACAGCAACAGGCAAGTGCAGTGGCAACCGGTGCAGTGATGGCAGATCCAGCTGTACCAACCCCTTGACCAAGGCAGAAACAGTAGCAGGTGTTGGGGCAGCAGGTCGCCTGAGGAGCAGGCTCTGTGGCTGCAACATGCAGCAGGACAGCAGCGGCTCGACGGCAGCACCTGCAGGCCCCAGCAGCAGGTAGCAAAAGTAAAGGCAGCAAAGGCAGGTGGTAGCAGATGACTGGCTAACTTCCGACGCCCCCTCACTCTCCCCCCCACAGCGGCACGTGCGGAAGTGAGAGAGAGAGGAGGGGCGGCAGCTTCTTGCTCACACCCGCCACCCCAAGCCCTCCCCCCCCACTGCCGCACGCGCAGCAGGGAGAGAGAAGGGACAGCGTGTGGCGGCGTAGCGGTGTGGCGCAGCAGCGAACAGAGTGTCGTCAACCACCCTCACGCCTCCCCCTCCCCCCCCCCCCCCCCCCCCCCCCCCCCCCCCCCGCCACACCTTCGTCCACAGCGGAAGACATGGCAGCGGGCGTGGTTGGCGATGGCGAGATCGCGGGTGTAACGGGGGGTGCAACAGGTGCCGCGACGAGCGCCTTCGCACAGCTCGCCGTCGCTTGCGGGGCAGCTGCAGTTGTAGCAGCCGCATGTTCGACGGGAGGGCGGGGCAGGGGGCGTGTTTGGCGACTGAAGCAGCTCGGCTGCCACACCCGCCGACTCCCCCCAAAGCGACCGTCGATGCAGACGCTCGGGGCCGCGACAGGGCGGGACGAGGCTGCAGTAGGGCGTGATGGGCAGGCGACGGGGCCGACGACTGGGGCCGTGAAAAAACAGCGCCAAGTGCGCCACGCTCAACTTCGCAACATTCGCGACGAGCGGCTGAACGGGCACAGCTGGGGCCGCGACGAGCACCATGGCAGGAGAGTTATGCGGTGGGCCCATGGGAAAAAAAAAAAAATTAAGTCCTAGGATAGGAACCACTCTGATAACATGTTGAAAGAGTATCTTAAGCAAGATAGTAGGAACCCTAGGTATGGCGAGAGTGAGGAACGAGAGTCGAGAGAGAAGGCAAGAAAAGGCAGTTTCACTATAGACTCAAAGGTACAAATAGGCAAGAAGCATGACAAGAAGGTGCACCACCAAATAGGAAAACGCTATAACTACAGTAACCAATCCTACAGGCAGTTACATATAGAAAATATTAACTTATATTTTCCGACAGCACGCTTAGTCGACGGCACGCCACTGGCCATACGGGAAAACGTAGAGAGAGTCAAAGTCCGCTGCGGGGGGAATTTCGGGTTTACACAAGAAATGCTCTCAACAACACTGGATGGGCACGATATTTTACTGGGGCGCGATTGGCTGCGACGGTATAACCCGCGAATTGACTGGACGACGGGTAGCTGCACCGTGCGAAGTAGCGGTTACTGGGTCGAACTACCTCGCTGGCAGTCGCCCGAGTCTTCAACGGTACACGTCAACGCCATCACAATGAAACGGGCTGTCGCTGCTGGAGCTGGCGTGTACGCAGTCGACATCGCAGTAGTAGAGGAAGCAGAGCAGCCGAGTGATTTCAAGAAACTCCTGGCAGCCGTACCGCTCGAATTACAGGAACTGTTGAAACGGTACCCTGGGATTTTCCCCGACGACTTACCGGAAGGACTGCCACCTCAGCAAGCACATGACCACCGAATCGAATTAGAACCGGGGGCACTGCCAACCGTACACCGCCAGTTCAGACTGACACAGCTTGAGCTCGATGAACTAAGGAAGCAGTTAGATTACCTGTGGGAGGAAAATTCATCCGACCGAGCTCGTCACCGTTCGCCGCACCGATACTATTCACGCCGAAAAAGGACGGGGGTTTCCGCATGTGTATCGACTACAGAGCACTGAACATGGTAACAGTCAAGTCGCGGTACCCCATTCCCCGCGCCGACGAATTGATCGACCAACTGCGAACAGCACGGGATTTTTTCGAAAATCGATTTACGGGGAGGTTACCACCAGATTAGAGTCGAGCCATCGGATTGCGCCAAAACAACCTTCAAGACTAGGTACGGGTCGTTTGAGTACACTGTGATGCCATTCGGGCTGACCAACGCACCGGCGACTTTTCAAATGACCATGAACGAGGCATTTAGGCCGCTCTTAGATAAATGTGTTATAGTTTACCTCGACGACATCCTAGTTTACAGTCGCGATAAGCAGCAACACTTAGCAGATGTGGAAGGAGTGTTTAAGGTTTTAGATGAGCACAGACTACTGACCAAGGGTTCCAAGTGCGAGTTCTTCCAGAATAGGTTAGAATTCTTGGGGCACGTTATTTCGGAGGCTGGAGTTGAAATCGACCCAAAGAAGCTGGATACGGTAAAAGCGTGGCGTCCCCTGACGAACATCACGGAGCTGCAGAGTTTCTTGGGGTTCGTTAATTATGTGCGTCGGTTCGTCCCCGACATTGCGCGGTTAACTGCCCCACTGACGGATTTACTGCGGAAGGGGTTTGCAGAGAAAATGTGAACGAGAATGAATGAACTATGAATGAAGTGGGTACAAGCACTAACCCTAATTGGGTTGTACCCCCTATGGGATACCCCACTATAGTCTACACAAAAGCATAAGCTATAATGTTCTCACACACCCCCATAGGCAAAGTGGGGGAGAACAAGGAGTCACGAGATCAGTCAAGCAAAGCAAGCTCAGGGTGGATCACAAAGTCACCACACATTCCGAGCACAAGTTCAAGGCCAGAAGGCCAGTTCACATGCAGGAGTACATATACAAATATAAGGCTAGACAAGCAAGAGCAGGTATATATATATGTAACAGTACAAGCAAGGTCAAGAGGTGAGCAAGTGAGGCAAGGCAGGGACAAGACCTAGCTGAGTGCAGAAGCGCTGATGATCACAAGGCGGAAGTGCCTTGGTGAAAACATCAGCAGTGTTGGCCTCAGAGGCCACGTATGCAAGCCCCAACTGTCCACGCTGCTGTAGCTTACGAGTAAGGAAGTAGCGGAGAGCAACTTGCTTCGTTCTGTGCTCCAGTCGTTGCTCTCGACACAAGGCCAGCATGGCCTTGTTCTCTACGTACAGAACTGGAGGAGAACGAGGCGGCTCTCCAAGGTCGCTCAACAGGTAGGTGAGCCAGCGAAGCTCCTGTGCAGCCATGGCCCCAGCGTAGATCTCAGCCTCACAACTGGAGCCGAGAACAGAAGATGAGCGAGTAGCCCGCCACGAGACAGAGCCGGAACCAAGCCTGTAGGTGTGCCCCTGTGACGACCGCTGTGTAGCCTGGTCGTCATCCCAGGAAGCGTCTGCGTTCCCAGTGAGGACCTCTGGACTGCGCCCTCCAAGCACTAGCCCCATGCCCGACGTACTGCACAAGTAGCGCAACACCCTCTTCACTGCAGCCATGTGCTTTGGTCGGTGTCTCCCAGGAGCAACATAGCGTGCGAGAATGCTAAGAGGATATGCAAGGTCAGGTCGTGTGCAGGTCATCAGGTACATGAGGCAGCCAACAAGCTCTGGATACGGGCCACTCGACTCTACGGACTCATCCGAAGGCAGAGCTGAGAGCGAGTGGCGAGTAGGCAGAGGAGTGGCCTGAGGCGAGGAGTACGTGAAGCCGAAGCGCTGAAGGACCTGCTGCACCATGTGTGACTGAGTCAGGGTAATGGTGCGGCGTGCTCTGTCCCGGGTGATCTGCAAGCCAAGGTAGCTGCGCAGTTCACCCAGGTCAGTGCACGTGTGTCTCTTCTGCAGCTCGGACTTCACGTAGGCGAGTCCAGCAATGTCAGCTAGGGCAAAGACCAAGTCGTCGACGTACACGAGGATGTAGAAAGGCGGCAGAGAGGTGTCGGTGCGCAGAAACAGCGACGGGTCCACAGTAGAAGGAGAAAACCCAAGAGCCGCAAGTGTAGTCCTCAGTGTGCCGTGCCACTCACGGGGCGCCTGGCGGAGACCGTAGACTGGACGCCGGAGACTCCACTGGGTACCAGGAGGGAACGACCCAGTGAAGCCAGGTGGGCGGCGCAACCAGATCTCCTCATGCAGGTTGTCCTGCAAGAAAGCTGTGCTGAAGTCGAGAGAGTGCAGCTCGTAGTCACGGTGAGCAGCAACGTGCAGCAGTACCCGAAGAGTGGTCATCTTCGGGGTGGGAGAGAAGGTCTGAAAGTAGTCAACTCCCTGCCGCTGACTGAAGCCACGAGCCACGTACCGTGCCTTGAAGACAGGCGGAGAACCCGGCGGCCGCTTCACCCTGAAGATCCACATGCCACTGACGATGTTCGCCCCAGGCGGGGGAACCTCGTCAACGTAGGTGCCTCTGGACTTCCAGGAAGCCATCTCTGTGTCCATAGCTGCCTGCCACTGAGAAGAGTAGGGACCCTCTATCGCCTCCGCGTAAGAGCGCGGAGTCGGGATGTCAAGTGCATCCGGGTCTCCCTCAGGGATAAGCAGAACAGACACGAGATGAGGTGAAGCAGTAGCCAGACAATGGAACTCCTCCCTCCTGTCCTCGAGGACCACCGTGCTAAGGGCACACTCACCCCCGACGGACGGAGGACAGACAGACTCAGACTCAGCGACAAGACTGGCAGCGTAGTCTAGGCGACAGCGAGTAGCAAAGTCGACGAGCTCAGCAACTAGGGCAGACGCAGCAGTGGACTCGAAAGAAGGGTCAGTGACGACAGTAGCAAGGAGACGCGTGACAGTAGGACTGGCAGCACGTAGAGAGTCCGACTCCGGGTCGGCAAGAGCAGGAAGAGAGGACTCAGGAGGAGGAGGTAAAGGGGCACGCAGAGGAGCAGTGGACGGACGCAGAGACATCCGGTGCGTGCCAGGGACAGGAGGAGGACGCTGACGCGAACCACGACCACTAGTGCGAGCAGCACGAACAGGCGACACAGGGAGAGACG
The DNA here is from genome assembly GCA_948144175.1 of Closterium sp. NIES-65. Taxonomy (NCBI): domain Eukaryota; kingdom Viridiplantae; phylum Streptophyta; class Zygnematophyceae; order Desmidiales; family Closteriaceae; genus Closterium; species Closterium sp. NIES-65. The sequence goes on from CANXME010001361.1 coordinate 2,074,092, forward strand.
CAGGCTCACGACGCTCAGCAAGACCTCTAGTAGGACCAGTGTAGGGAGAGGGAGCAGGTAGTGGGGAGGCAGGCTGTAACTGTAACTGTGACGGGACAGGCTGTGGACACTCTAAAGAAGAAGGAGGACCTAAAGAAGGTGGAAGACCAAGAACCTGCTGCAGGAGTGGAACGAAGTACAGTCGAGGCCGCGCGGCGACGCCAGACATAGCAGGGACAGCACCAGTAACCCCAGCAGGAGCACCCGCTCCAGCAGCACCTCCACCAGCTCCAGAACCTCCAGCAGCACCAGTAGTACCCCCAGCAGGACCGCGAGCAGTAGGCTCTGCACCAATTCCCGCAGCAGCACCAGCTCCAATCGAACCCGCAGGCCCAGCAGCTCCAGTACTCCCAGTACGAGCACCTCCGGGACCTGCGGCACCAGCACCCTCAACCGCCGAAGAACCTCCAGCTCCAGCAGCACGCCTCCAGCGCCGGGCAAACCACTCGCGCAGCTCCGGTGAAGAGAGTGGCTCCCGGTGAGACGAAGCACCCGGAGGACCTCCATGCGTAGCACCTCCAAGCTAAGCACCCCCACGCTCAGCACCCCCAGGCTGAGTACCCCCAGGCACAGCACCCCCAGGCGTAGCACCCCCAAGCGTAGCACCCCCAGGCACAGCACCCCTAGGCTCAGCACCCCCAGGCTCAGCACCCCCAGTCTTAGCACCCCCAGGCTCAGCACCCCCAGTCTCAGTACCCCCAGGCTCAGCACTCCCAGTCTCAGCACCCCCAGGCTCAGCACCCCCAGTCTCAGCACCCCCAGGCTCAGCACCCTCAGCAGCACCAGAGTCACCAGTAACCTCGACAGGCTCGACTGCGTCTACCTGGGACACACCTGAAGGGGCAGGACCCTGAGGGCGGAGGGGGTCTACCGGGGGGGGACCTGGGACAAGGAAGTGCGGGGGTGGGGGGAGGGACGGAGTGCGGTAGGGGAAGAGGCGGTAGTAGGGGACGGACTCGTCAAACGTGACGTCCTGGGAGGACAGAACACGGCGAGAGGTGGGGTGGTAGAACTGCCACCCAGGCGCGTCAGGGGGGAACCCCAGGAAGACGCAAGGAGCAGCACGAGGGGACAGCTTGTCCGCAGACAAGTCGCGGACAAACGCCCGAGTAACCCAGACCCGGAACGCCGACGCATCGCCAACCTTCCCCGTCCACAGCAAGGCTGGGGAGGTCTCCGGCCTGGAGACCCTGGGGTGGAGGTTGATCTGATGCGCCGCGTACCTCACCGCAAACGGCCACAGAAAATGGGGTGCAGCCGCATGCATCATGGACGTACGAGCGACGTCCATGACCATGCCAATGCGGCGCTCAGCGATCCCATTTTGCTGCAGAGAGTTCGGAAGCGTGAAGGTCTGGCCGATGCCTCGTGCACGACAGTAGGCTCTCAGAAGGCCAAAGGAAAACTCTCCGCCTCTGTCTGAGTGCAGACGCAAAACAGGAAAGTCCGAGCCAAAGCTCTGCCTGAGCAGGAGACGAGCTGCGCGGATCCAGTCGATCAGCACCTCAGTGACATCACCCTTGCTGCGCAAAGGGAAGACTGCGGTGTATCGCGAGTAGTCGTCAACAACAAGTAGGAAGTAGCGCTCGTGACCCTGTCCACGGATGCGGGCTGGGCCCCACACGTCCATGTGAAGCGTCTGCAGCGGGGCCTCTGTCGGAGGAAACTGGGAGGAGTGAGGGGCAGCCCGCTAGCGCCCCTCGACACAGGGGACACATGAAGGGCCAGGCCCTTGAGGAAGGGGAGGGAGGGACCTGGGGAGACCAGAAACAAGAAGACGGGAGGCCATGCCTCTGAGCCAAAGCAGAGAGGGGTGACCAAGGCGGTGGTGCCAGAGGAGAGTCTCCTGAGACAGGAGCCGACACGAACAGGGGGCAGACTCAGGACCAGACCTGGACGCTGCAGCAAACACCTGACCCAATGCAGCTACCCTACCAGCAACTAGAGGAGACGCAGTGGTCAGTGTGTACAGGCTCGACCCCGGCTGACGTGTAAACGTAGCCAAGTGTCGGCCTGTGCGAGCCTCTGTGCAGTGCGTCACTCGTTGACGCGCAGGAGTGAACTGGTGCATTCCCCCATCTTGTAGGTCAGCACCACTCACCAAGTTCGTAGAGAACGAGGGGAGGTAGAGACCTGACAGGGTGCCAGAGGGAGCCGCCGGACACGGGAGGACTGTGGAGAAGTGAGACAGGACAGGACCCCCAGAGGGGTCAGCCAGAGACACCGCAATCGGACGACTAAGCGGCGTGAGTGTGGTGCGGTCCCGAAAGAAGGAGCGAGAAGCCCCAGAGTCAAGGGTGAAGGTGAGGGGGGCCGAAGCCGACGCAGTACCTGAGAGCGCAGACTCACCAGTACCTGAGGACGCAGACGCACTAGCACCTAGAGCAGCAGCGTCGCAAGCACCTAGGGCAGCAGCCGCACCAGTACCTAGAGCAGCAGTCTCAATGCCCGGATCGGGCGGGAAACACCGGTAACAATCACCCTCATCACTTATAGTCACAGCATACATGGTAGAAAGAATGGCATCAAAATCAAGATCATAGATGGCAACTCCCGCCCTAGACAGCTCGCCCCAGCGAGGGATCTCTATGGCCTCAGAGAACTGGTGATGCCACGCATCCGTCAGGCGGCCAAAGCAGCGCTGGGTGGGGTGCGCACCCCCACACTGCTCACCCGCACGGTCGCCGGTGCGCAGGACGTAGGTGCACGGACCAAAACCCCCACCCCGCTGGCGTGCAGTGTACCACTCACGGAGCTGCTGAGGGGACAGGGTCTCACGACCGCGCTGCTGCTGCTGGCGCGGACCACCACCAGAGCCACTCCTCTGCGTAGACCCGCGACCAGCTCCACCGCCACCTCCGCCGCCTCCGCCGCCTCCGCCACCACCGCCGCCTCCGCCACCACCGCCGCCTCCGCTACCACCGCCTCCTCCGCTCCCTCCGCCACCGCCGCCGCCTCCGCCCCCACTGGTGCCACCGGTACCCCCACCTCCTCCACCACTCCCACCACCACTCCCACTCCCTCCGCCGCCTCCACCACCACCTCCACCACCCCCGCCAGCTCCTCCAGCGCCCTTGCCCCCCTTGCCCTTGCCTGTGCGGCCCTTCCCCGAAGGGGCAGACGCAGCACCGACCGACTCAAAACCAACGAGGTCGGCCGCAGCAGCAGAAGCAACAGAGGGCAAGAGGGGGGAGGGAGAACACCCCTCAAAGACAGGGGTGCGGGGGTCACCACGAGAGGCTCCTACAGCGACTATGCTCTTCTCCGCCGCTAGGAGGGCCTTCTCGAGGAGGTCAATGGTGAGAGTGGTGGGGCACACTGCGAGAAAGTGGTCCCTGACTACTCTAATGGAGTCAGGGATTTGAGTGACTATGAAGTAGAGGGTGATGTACATGGGGGCGGGGGTCACCACGAGAGGCTCCTACAGCGACTATGCTCTTCTCCGCCGCTAGGAGGGCCTTCTCGAGGAGGTCAATGGTGAGAGTGGTGGGGCACACTGCGAGAAAGTGGTCCCTGACTACTCTAAGGGAGTCAGGGATTTGAGTGACTATGAAGTAGAGGGTGATGTACATGGGGGCGGCGTTTTTTTTTTTGTCTGGCCTATAAGATGAAGCATTAAAACCTGTCTGAAATGACAGATGAACAATTCTACGAAGCCTACACCACTGTACAAGAATTCTACACACTACAGAATAAAAACTAGGTACCATTCTACGGTTTAGTCAGACTCGCTGCCACTATCATCATCACTACAGCTGCCTAGGCTATCAGACGGAACTGGAATAGGGTAGTTAGCTTTCCCCTTGTGACTGAGCCATGGGAACTCAGCATCCAACCTGGCTGCTTCTGCTACTGCTGCTGCTTCTCGTGCTGCTGCCTCTGCCGCTGCCACAGCAGCTGCTGCTGCTGCTACTGCCTCTGCTGCTGCTTCGGAACTTTTTTTATTGCGCTTTCTCTCCCTCTCCACTCCCGGCAGCAGCACATCCTTTGCAGACCTCCTCTTCTTCGACTTGTGCCACCGCGCCACCAACTCGGGCCACTCCATGTCGTAGGTCAAAAGAGACACGGTCATGAGCTCACCAAGCTTGGCATCGCACAAGTTCCCTCTCAGCCAGCTCTTGATCACGTTTTGTCTCGAGAATCCGCGTTTACACTCCACAGTGCTCAGCGGGAGCACAGCTACAGTTATCCACAGGCGGACAATGTTGGGGTAGCTCGTTGTCCAGTCCGATGAGCTCAGCATGTGCCTCAGGCCCTCCGCAAAGCCGACATCCTCTTGGTGAGTGCTCATGATTGTCGCGAAGGTGTTGAGTTCCCGCTGTGCTTTGGCCCAGTCCACACCTGTAAGAATGGGCGGGCGAAGGTAGAGAAACGCGTGAGACTGATTACATATATTCACAGACGCGGATAATCATTTTAATTAACCAAACAACCTCACGACAAAAGGCTTAACACACCTGGCAGAGTGTCAGGATCGTCGGGATGCTTCTTGTACAAGTCGCGCAGAGACTGCAGCCACTGCGCTGGCCGCCGCTCGCGCTTTGCCACGGACTTCGGGTACTGGGACTTCTTGAACAGCTTCGCCCCATTGAGCGACGCGAGATCCTCCAATCGGTAGTCGAGCTGCTTAATCAGCTCAACCACGAACTCCCGCCCGAGCTTCAAGCAGGCGCTGAGGTCGCCTTTGCTCTTCTGCCCCACGATAGCCTCTTCGTGCAGCAAGTAACTGTGAGGTGTCGGCGCTCCGATGGAATCTGGGGCATCGACCTTCACCTCCCGGCACTCCTCCGAAGCATGTTTCGCCAGGAATGGCCCCAGCGCCGCGCCGCCTTGCCCGAAAGTCTCGTCGTTGCTGTCGAGGTAACGCGTCCGCGGCAGTAGTGTTGTGTTGTGTACCGTCTGCAGCACATGGGTGGCGTCAATCTGCATAAGCACAACACAGAAAGGAGTTAGAATGTTACCAAACAAAACGGGAGGTTTAAAGCGCAAACATCAACACGTACCTGTCGTGTCTGGAACTTCAAGTTGAGTAGGTTCAGCTCCTTCAGCACATCGGCCAGCAAGTAGAGTAAGAAGTGAAATTTGAAACTCGTCAATGTCTTATACATCTTCTTGTCGAATTCCTGCAGGACGATCACAACAGCAGGGAACACCGCGACGAGTCGCTGGATTGCATTGCTTCGGGAAAGCCACCTCACGTCCTTTATCCCCTGCATCTCGAGATGCGTCTCGCAATTGACCTCTTGGAGCTCCTTGAATCGTGTGTGAACAACGAGGCGCCCGAGAATGTCGACCACTGAGCGGACAGCCTTGTCCACAATCTGAAGGTCAGGATACGCGGCTGCTGCATCTTTAGCTGCCAGCGCCTCCCTGCAAGTTTAAACAGAAAAGAAGTCAGTACACAGTTGATACGCGCATCAATAAACAACCTGGACGAACTCACCTGTGTGCGACACAGTGACACGAAACGAGATGAGGAACCTTGGCGCGCATGCGCGCGACCAGCCCGTTGTGCTGTCCAGTCATCACTGAAGCGCCGTCCGTGCTCATACCAGAGATGCGCTGCAGATCGATCCCCGTTGTCTCAAAATGCGTCAGCAGGCCCGTCAGCAGCGAGGCGGCATCACACTGCTCGACCGACAACAGGGTGTAGAGCTCCGTGACTGGAAGGTTTTCGCGCAGGAATGTCAGGTAGACGATCATATGGTTCCCGCGCCTTCGGTCCGTGCTCTCGTCCAGCTGGATCCCGAGGTAGGGGCTGGCGCGGATGTGCTGCAGCTAACGGGACCGCAGGTATGACACCATGGTTGCCACGAGCTGAGCGAAACCATACCTGCAACACATAAACATGAATAGCCCTTAGATTTGTGGAGCAGCAACACAGACATGCGGGGTACAATATCTTACTCGCTGTAATAGGTGCCATTGTCCTTCAAGGGCATGTCCGGCGTGCCCTGCTCAGCCATGAATTGCACAAGAGCAACGAACAGCACAATAGGGGCGTCAGATTTGCATACGAATAATGCGATTACCATTAGTCTAGCAATTCGCCTAGCGTCGTCGTCCCCCTTGTCGTAAGCGACGATGGACTTCTGCCCTTTCTTCAGGCCATCACGTTGTTCCTTCTGCAGGACCGCTGCCTCGTGCTTCACGCTGAAATGATGCTTGCGCATCGTCTGCTTCTGAATGTCGAGGCCGCCCTCACCATAACGGCCGTACTTGTAATGCGGGTCCCCGAACACCATACAGACGCTGCAGCGCATGCAAGGTCGCTCGTCCTTCGTCTCACTAATGAAGAGCCACGGGAAGTAGCGAAGCCACTGCTCCTTACACTTCAGCTGCAGCTCTTCCACAGTCAGCGGCCGACGTCCCTTAGTAGTGCCCTTCTCCTCGGCATCGTCATCGTCGTCGGTGGATTGACGCGTCGCGGGCGGGACCGTCTCCGATGGCGCGGGAAATGTTGGACCTGCGGGACGGGCAAAGTTAAGCCGCCGCTGCTTGTATTTAGCTTTCACAGAAGCCCTGTCAAGGAGCACAGGGTTAGCCCGTAGATTGGAGGTTGTTGCAACTGAAACGACGGGGCGGATGGATTCACGGCCAGATGCTGGTATACTCGTCGACGTGGGCATGGTAGCCTTGGGCATGCCACCGTCCGCATTTTCTTCAGCCATAGTGTCTGGGGAGGCGTCGTCCGTTGGTATAACCCGGGTTGAGCACGAGGCAACGGGGGGTGCAACGACGGGGATCGACTTGCCCCGTGTGAGAAAATGTAGTGCTGAGACTCCAGGGGGGTCTTTCTCCTCTGAAATGGCCATCAGATGGTATGGTGAAAGTAGAAAACTGCACTGCGGGGCTAGTCGAGTGCAGCGGAAGAAATGGATGTAGAAGATGGAGGGTGTGCCTCCAGTTTGGTCCCTCAAACCCTCGTCTCGTAGCGCGTCAGAGTGATGCGCGATGCGGGTGTGGGCGGGGAACCACAGTTACGTGCATCCGTGATGCATACAGGTCACCCCATGGCACAAAATGACATTGTCGGTGCATGGGTGTGGCTAGCATCGGCACCGACACCCAAGCAGCGACGAAGTGCTGGCAGCATTGCTCATAGTTAACTGTTGCCAGCAGTGCTGTATCCTCCAGCGCGGATGCTATGGGACAGTAGCATTCATTACGCATGCTTGTATACAGGCTTGCAGACACCCGAACTAGTGGCCCTATGGACAACAGAGCAGAAATGTCGGTTTCAGACGGAATCGTACTCCTTATCTGGAGTCTCAGATGAAAAAAAGTATGCGATCTGAAAATGTATCTGAAGTAAAATCCTTTGTCTTACTGATCATCTGGAAAAAAAAAAGTACAGTCTTACAGATCATCTGAAATTAGAAAATTAAGTCTGAAACGCAGACCATCAGACCAAATTGGTCTACTAATGAGGTCCCTGCTCGGCGGTGCTGCTGTAGGGCGGCGCGGCGGTCGGCTTCTCGGCTGGGTGGGGCGGGTCGGACAGCTCGGGTGGCGGGCGGCGCTGCAACAGGTGACGGGGCCGCAGATGAGAGCGGCGGGGCCGCAGGTGAGAGCGGCGGGGCCGCCAGTGAGAGCGGCGGGGCCGCAGGTGAGAGTGGCGGGGCCGCAGGTGAGTGCGGCGGGGCCACAGCAGAGGGCGGCGAGGAAGCAGGTGAAAGCGGCGGGGCCGCAGATGAGAGTGGCGGGGCCGCAGCAGTTGAGGGCGGCGGGGCCGCAGTTGAGGGCGGTGGGGCCGCAGTTGAGGGCGCCGTGGCCGCAGCAGAGGGCGGCGGGGCCGCAGTTGAGGGCGGTGGGGCTGCAGCAGAGGGCGGCGGGTCCGCAGCTGAGGGCGGCGGGGCCGCAGTAGTTGAGGGCGGCGGGGCCGCAGTTGAAGGCGGCGGGGCCGCAGTTGAGAGCGGCGGGCCGCAGGTGAGGGCGGCGGGGCCGTGAGAAGGGCGGCGACGGGCCGCTGCTAGGGCGGCGACGGGGCCGCTGGTGAAAGGGCGGCGCGACGCGGCCGTTTGGGCTGCGGGACGCGACCGTAAGGGCGGCGCGACGGGCCGCTAAGGGCGACGCGACGGGCCGCTAAGGTGACGCGATGGGGCCGCTAAGAAGGGCGCGACCCTAGGTGCGCTTCGGGCAGGGGCAAGACGCGCCCCGGGGAGGAAAAAAAAGGGATCGGTGGGCCCTAGGAACAGTTCCCACGAGGGAACCTGCTCGATACCATGAGAAAATGTGAACGAGAATGAATGAACTATGAATGAAGTGGGTACAAGTACTAACCCTAATTGGGTTGTACCTCCTATGGGATACCCCACTATAGCCTACACAAAAGCATAAGCTATAATGTTATGACAGTCGCTTTTTCGTGGGGGGAGAAAGAGCATGCTGCCTTCTCTGCCGTAAAAAATGTTCTCTGTTCACCGCCCGTCCTGCGCATCGCCGACCCACACCGCCCATTCGAAGTAGTTACCGACGCAAGCGATATCGCCATCGGATCCGTAGTGCTATAGGATTTCTGCAATGGCCTACAGCCTATCACATACGAGTCACGAAAACTACATCCGCTTGAGAAAGATTACCCGATACACGACCACGAAATGCTTGCGATCGTACACGCGTTCAAAGTATGGCGCTGTTACTTGACTGGCGCGGACGTGACACTATTGAAACAATAAATCACTACAGTACCTTCGCGCACAGCCACACCTCAACCCACGACAGATTCGCTGGCTCGACTTCCTCGAGTCCAATTTTCACTACACGGTCACTTACAAAATGGGAGCCTCGAACATCGCCGACGCACTGACCCGCCCCACTGCCCAGATCCACGCAATACTACTCGCCCACACAAGAACGCTACTGACAGGCCTATTCACCCACGGGTACCAAACGGATCCATTCTTCACAGGAGGAAATTCGCAACAAGGGCAGCAGCAAGGGGAGTCTATTACGTAAAAACCGGGACTGACCGCATTTGGGTGCCTGGGTATACACTGCTACGGGAATTACTATTACAGGAGGCACACGACGGAGTTACCTCGGGGCATTTTGGAGTAGAAAAAACACGGCAGCAGCTACAGCGGTATTATTACTGGCCTGAAATGTTGACCGACGTACAACGACACGTGGCATCGTGTCCCACTTGTCAACTCATGAAATCATCACGACAGCGGCCGGCGGGACAGTTGCAGCCGATACCACCCCCAGAGCGTGCTTGGCAGCAGGTGACGATGGACTTCGTCATAGGGTTACAGGCCAGGGCGAGTGGAAACGACGTGATCCTGGTCGTCGTCGATCGACTTACGAAAATGGCACATTTCGCAGCCTGCAAAAAATCAATCACACCCGAAGAAACAGCACGCCTCTTCATCTCCACCGTCGTTCGACTGTACGGGATACCAGTCGCGATCATCAGCGACCCCGACACGAAATTCACCAGCAACTTCTGGCGGAACTTGTGGCAGCAGTTCGGCACACGACTGCAGTTCAGTTCATCATACCACCCCGAAACCGACGGACAGATAGAACGAACAATTTAGACCATGGAACAGCTCATCAGGGCCACGTATGACGACCCGACCACGTGGGAACAGCAGCTGCTATTAGAAACAAGAAGTGATTGAACTATGAAAGATTGGAGTACAAGTATGAGACCCTAGAGTTATGTAGCCCCTAAAGGCTAACCCACTATAGCCTACACAGCAATAACATATATATAATGTTTGACACACCCACATAGGCAAAGTGGGGAGAGCAAGGGGTCACAAGACCAATCAAGAAAGGCAAAGCAAGCTCAGGGTGGATCACTACGTCACCACACACTCTGAGCACAAACAAAGGACCACAAGGCCAGTTCACATGCAGAGGCATATATGTAGCACAAACATCACAGTTATCTATATCTAGCAAGCATGCAGGTATATATAAATAAATCACAGTACAGGCAGAGTCTACAACAAGTGAGGAAAAGTGGGCACAAGCCCTAGCGAAGTGCAGAAACGCTGATGATCACCAGACTGAAGTGCCTTGGTGAATATATCAGCAGGGTTGGCCTGAGTGGCCACGTAACGCAGACGAAGCTGACCACGCTGCTGTAACTCTCGAGCCAGAAAGTAACGTAGAGCGACGTGCTTCGTCCTGTGCTCCAGTCTGTGCTCCTCACACAAGGCAATAGCAGCCTTGTTGTCGACGTACAGCACTGGAGAAGAACGAGGCCGCTCTCCCACGTCACTCAGCAGGTAGGTGAGCCAGCGTAACTCCTGTGCAGCCATGGCTGTGGCGTAGATCTCAGCCTCACAACTGGAGCTAAGAACTGAAGACGAACGAGTAGAACGCCAAGAAACTGAGCCAGAGCCAAGGCTGAAGGTGTAACCCTGTGACGACCGCTGAGTAGCCTGGTCGTCAGCCCAAGAAGCGTCTGAGTGCCCAGTGAGAACAACTGAGCTCCCTCCTCCAAGCACGAGCCCCATGCCCGATGTACTGCACAAGTAGCGCAATACCCTCTTTGCAGCATCCCAGTGCACCTTTCGGTGCCTGCCAGGAGCCACATAGCGGGCCAGAAGGCCAAGAGGGTACGCTAGGTCAGCACGAGTGCAAGTCATTTGGTACATGAGGCAACCAACTAGCTCTGGGTAAGGACCACTCGGCTTTACGGACTCATCCGAAGGCAGAGCTGAGAGCGAGTGACCTATAGCCAGAGGAGTGGCCTGTGCTGAGGACCAGGTGAAGCCGAAGCGCTGAAGGACCTGCTGCACCATGTGTGACTGAGTCAGTGTGATGGTGCGGCGTGCTCTGTCCCGGGTGATCTGCAAGCCAAGGTAGCTGCGCAGTTCACCCAGGTCTGTGCACGTGTGTCTCTTCTGCAGCTCCGACTTCACGAGGGCGAGAGCCTCAGTGTCAGCAGTGGCAAAGACCAAGTCGTCGACGTACACGAGGATGTAGAACGACGGCAGCGAAATGTCAGTGCGCAGAAACAGCGACGGGTCAGCGGTAGAAGGCGCGAACCCAAGTGCCGCAAGAGTAGTCCTCAGTGTGTCGTGCCACTCACGTGGCGCCTGGCGGAGACCGTAGACCGGCCGCCGGAGGCTTCACTGGGTACCAGGCGGAAACGACCCAGTGAAGCCAGGAGGGCGGCGCAGCCAGATCTCTTCGTGCAGACTGCCCTGCAAGAAAGCTGTGCTGAAGTCAAGAGAGTGAAGCTCGTAGTCACGCTAAGCAGCAACGTGCAGTAGCACGAGAAGAGTGGTCATATTCGGGGTGTGGGAGAAGGTATGAAAGAAGTCTACTCCCTCTCGCTCACTGAAGCCTCGAGCAACGGAACGAGCCTTGAAGACAAGCGGAGAACCCGGCGGCCCCTTCACCCTGAAAATCCACATGCCACTGACGATGTTCGCCCCAGGAGGGGGAACCTCGTCGACGTAAGTGCCAGTGGACTTCCAGGATGCCATCTCTGCGTCCATGGCTGACTGCCAGTGAGAGGAGTACTCACCCGCGATCGCCTCAGCGTAAGAGCGCGGGGTCGGGATGTCTGGAGCATCCGGGTCTCCCTTAGGGGCAATCAGCATGGACACGAGATGAGGCGCAACGGCTGCAAGACACTCAAGGTCCTCCTGTCTGTCCTCAAGGACGTCCGTGCCTAGAGCACACTCACCCCTGACGGACGGAGGACAGACAGACTCAGGCTCAGCAACAAGACTCGCAGCGTAGTCTAGACGACAGCGAGCAGCAAAGTCGACAAGCTCAGCAACTAGGGCAGACGCAGCAGCAGACTCAAAGGAAGGGTCAGTGACAGCAGTGGCCAGGAGACGCGTGACAGTAGGACTGACAGCACGAAGAGAGTCAGACTCCGGTTCAGCAAGGACAAGAAGAGAGGACGCAGGAGGAGACGTCAGAGGGACACGCTGTGGAGCAGTGGAAGGACGCAGAGTCATATAGTGTGTGCTAGGGATAGGCGGAGGATGCTGACGCGGACCACGGCGACCAGTGTGAATAGCACGAATGGGTGATACAGGACGAGACGCAGGCGACACGGGACGAGACTCAGGCTCACGACGCTCTGTAAGACCGCCTGTCGGACCAGTGTAGGGAGAAGGACCAGGAAGTGGCGAGGCAGGCGGTAGCTGTGACTGCGACTGGACAGGCGGAGGACACTCTAAGGAGGGAGGAGGACTAGGAGGAGGCGGCGGACCAAGAACCTGCTGAAGGAGCGGAACGAAGTACGGCCGCGGCCGTGAACTGCCCCCAGAAGCAGCAGAGACAGCACCAGAACCTCTAGCCGAACCAGCACCAGCAGCACCTCCGGCAGCTCCAGAACCTCCAGCAGCACCGGCAGCAGCACCAGCACCTCCAGTAGCACCAGCAGCACCTCCCGTAGCACCTCCAGCAGCACCTCCAGCAGTACCTCCAGCAGCACCAGCAGCACCTCTAGCAGCAGGGCCTCCAGCTGGCGGTACCTCAACACCAAGAGCTCCACTCCTGAGGCTGCAGCGCCGAGTGTACCACTTACGTAGCCGCTGAGGGGAGGGAGGCTCTGGCTGCGACACTGCACCCGCGGGGCTACCAGCCCCGACTTCAGCAGACCCCCCAGCTCCAGAAGCCCCACGACGGAGGCTGTAGCGCTGGGAGTACCACTCACGCAGCTGCTGTGAAGAGGGAGCGCCACTAGGCTCAGCACCCACAGTCTCAGCACCCCCAGTCTCAGTACCCCCATGCTCAACAACCCTAGTCTCAGCACCTCCAGGCTCAACACCCATAGTCTCCACACCACCAGACTCAGCACCCCCAGTCTCCGCACCCCCAAGCTCAGCACCCCCATGCTCAGTGCCCCCAGACCCAGCACCACTAGGCTCAGCACGCTCAGCACCTCGCGCAGGACCAGAGTCAACAGCTACCTCGACAGGCTCGACCAGGTCTACCTGGGAAACACCTGAGGGAGCAACACCCTGGGGAGGGAGCGGGTCTACCGACGGGACACCTGGGGTAAGGAAGAGCGGCGGGGGGGGGAGCGGGGCAGTGCGGTAGGGGAAGAGATGGTAAAAGGGCACCAAATCGTCAAAGGTGACATCCTGAGAGGCGAAGACACGGCGCGAGGTGGGGTGGTAAAAACGCCATCTAGGCGTGTCAGGGACAAAGCCAAGGAAGACACAGGGAATGGCACGGGAGGAGAGCTTGTCCGCGGAGGTATCACGGACAAAGGCTCGACATCCCCACACCTAGAACATCGATGCATCGCCAACCTCCCCCGTCCAACGCAGGGTAGGCGAGGTCTCCGGAACAAAGACACGGGGCCAGAGGTTGAGCTGATGCGCGGCGTACAGCACTGCAAACGGCCACAGGAAATGGGGGGCAGCCGCATGGATCATGGAGGTACGAGCAACCTCTATGATGAGACCAATCCGGCGCTCAGCAACCCCATTCTGCTACGGAGAGGCCGGGAGAGTGAACGTCTGGCGGATGCCGTGCTCCGCACAGTAGGCTACCAAGAGGTCAGAGGAAAACTCACCACCTCTGTCAGAGTGCAGACGTAGGACAGGAAAGTCCGACTGGAACCGCTGGCGGAGCGGGAGACGAGCCGCGCGGATCCAGGGGATCAAGACATCAAGGACCTCATCCTTGGTACGCAAGAGGAACACCGTGGTGTAGCGCGTGTAGTCGTCGACGACCAGCAGAAAGTACCGCTCGTGGCCTTGTCCCTGGACGTGGGCGAGGCCCCACACGTCCAGGTGGAGAGTCTGCAGGGGAGCCTCTGTGGGAGGGAACGAGGAAGAGTGGGGAGCGGCGCGCTGCCGCCCCTCGACACAGGGAAGACAGGGAGGAGCAGGCGAGGGTGGCAGGGGAGGGAGAACCCTGGGAAGACCTAAGACAAGGTACCTGGAGTGCATGCCGCGAAGGCGCTGCACTGACGGGTGACCAAGGCGTTGGTGCTAGAGGATAGTCCTGTGCGACAGGGAGCGACACGAGCAGGGGGCCGGCAGCTGACCTGACGCAGACGCAGACGCAGCTACCTGAGGGGACTTAGTGGTCAGTGTGTATAGGTCCGACCCTGGCTGCCGAGTGGAGGTAGAGGCCCGACAGCGTGCCAAATGGGACAGCAGGACAAGGGAGGGCAGTGGTGGAGGTCGCAAGGACCGGACCCCCTGAGGGGTCAGCCAGGGAGACAGCAACCAGTCTAGGCAGCTGCTCTAGGGCAGTGCGGTCACGGAAGAAATAGTGGGAAGCTCCAGAGTCCAGAGTGAAGGTGTGCAGTGCCTCAGTAGGCGCGGTACCAGCAGACGCAGACGCACTAGCACCTAGGGCAGCAGCCTCACCAGGACCTGGAGCAGCAGACGCGCTAGCAACTAGAGCTGCAGCCTCACTGGTCCCAATACCCGGGTCCGGCGGTACACTCAGGTAACAGTCACCCTCAACACTAATAGTCAATGCATACATAGCAGCAAGGATAGCATCATAATCAAGAGCAAAGATATCAATTCCCTTCTTAAGCAGATCAGCCCAGCGGGGCAACTCAAAGGCGTCAGGAAACTGCTCGCGCCCGGCGTCGTCGAGGCGAAAGAAACAGTGCTGTGCCGTGTGAAACCTCCCACAAGTCTGGCCAGTGCGGTCACCTGTGCGGATGACGTACGGGCAGGTACCTCCGCCCCCAGACCCCCCACGCTGAGAGTACCACTCACGGAGCTGTTGGGGCGAGGGAGTCTCGCCGAGACGCTGTTGCTGCTGCCTCTGGCCACCGCCGAACCCCCCACGCTGCACCGCTCCACCGCGCACGCCACCCGCTCCACCGCCGCCACCATTGCCACCACTGCCCCCACCACCCCCACCACCGCTGCCGCCACCACCCCCTGTGCCGCCACTGACCCCCCCACCACCCGCGCTACTCCCACCTCCACCACCACCCCCGCCCCCCCCACCCCCTCCACCGCCGCCGCCCCCGCCTCCACCTCCACCACCCCTACCCCCCTTGCCCATGCCGCCCTTGCGCCTCCCACTAGGAGCAGACGCGGCCCCGACCCCCTCAGCTCCGAGGTAGTCGACAGCAGCAGCAGATGCAATGGAGGGGAGGAGGGGGGAGGGGAAGCACCCCTCAAAGAAGGGGGAGCGGGGGTCACCACGAGAGGCACGTACAGCTACTATACTCTTCTCAGCTGCTAAGAGTTCCTTCTCGAGGAGGTCGACAGTGAGGTCAGTGGGGGAGAGGGCGAGAAACTGGTCCCTGATAGTGCGAAGGGAGTCAGGGAGGCGGGTGACAAGGTGGTACAGTGTGAGGTACATCGGGGGGGGGGGGGTTCTTGGCGAGGAAATCGGGGGGGAGCGCGGCACGGTAGTGGAGGTCACTGGTACGGAGGTGGGTGATGAGGTCAGCTACACTGGCAAAGGCTTACAGGTCGGGGAAGAGGTAGGGCAGTGAGAGACGGCCTATAGCAGCAGTGGCAGAGGAGGAGTAGCGCGCGACTACTGCGTTGTACAGTTCCTTAGCGGTCTTATGCTGGCCGAAGTGCTCGCGCTCATCTAACGGCAGGTGGCTGCGAACGGCTAGGCAGGCGTGAGCATCACGGGTCTGCCACTGGGAGCGAGCAGTACTGTCAGCAGCAGTGGGAGGTGCGGGAGCGGCGCCTGACGTGTGGTCATACAGGGAGACATCGTCCTTGGCAGTGATCTGGAGGAACAGGTGGAGGTCATCTAACCAAACCTCAAACTTAATCGGGCGGCCCTCAGCGTCAAAGGTGAGAATAGAGGGAGTGGCCATAGTGGCAGTAGCAGTAGTAGGAACAGTAGCAGTAGTCGCAGTAGCAGTAACATTTGCAGCTGAAGCAGTAGTACGGCAGGAACAGGAACAGGAGTTGCTGCAGGTGGGGCACAGTAGGGCGGCGCGGCTCGGTTCGGGCGGCGCGGCTCGGTTTGGGCGGCGCGGCTCAGTTCGGGCGGCGCAGCTCGGTTCGGGCGGCGCGGCTTGGTTCGGGCGGCGCAGCTCGGCTCGGGCTGGGCTACGCGGCGGTGCGCGACGGGGGGCGTGCACGTGGGCGGCTGTAGCGGGCGGGCCGTGGCTGTGCGTGGGCCTGACTAGCGCGCGGGCGACGGCCTAGAGGGGCGTCGCGGCGGCCTACGGGCGGGGCTGCGACGCTCTGGGCGGCAGCCGACGGGCGGCTAGGGGCTGCTCGTGGGCGGCGTCGGTCGCGCAGGCGGCTAGGGTCCGGCGCGCGCTCAGAAAACGGCCGCGCGCGGGCTACTAGCGGGCTACGCGCGCTAATAAAAGGGCCGCGCGCGGCACTAGCGAGCTGCGCACGGGCAGCAGGAGGAAGAGAGGCGCACGAGGGCACACTAGGAGAGAGGCGCTCGAGGGCGCTAAATAGATACGACGCTCGAGGCCGCTTCTAGCGGTGGGCCCTTAGGTAAGCGGTCCTAGGACTAGGACCTAAGCTCTTAATACCATGTCAGAAACTAGAAGTGATTGAACTATGAAAGACTGGAGTACAAGTATGAAACCCTAGAGTTGTGTACCCCTTAAAGGCTAACCCACAATAGCCTACACAGCAAGACCCGACAGTACCCATGACCCCGAATCCCGACAACCCAGTACCACGAGCACAACAGTTCGCCAAAATATTACAAGCAGCACGGACCCGGGCAGCAGACGCAATAAAAAAATCGAACATCATCGCTAAACGCAACGCCGACCGCCACCGCAGACCTGTCACTTACCATCCCGACGACTTAGTTTTACTTGACACCCAGAATCTCTGACTGCCCATCACCCCGAAACTCCGCCCCCGATACTGCGGGCCATTTCGCATAAGCCACATGCTCACACCCGTCACCGCCCACCTCCTCCTCCCTGCTGACTGGTACGTCAGCCCCTCATTCCACGTCAGCCTGCTTCGCCCTTACGTCTCGTCCACGAGCCAACTGCCACGCAATCGCCCAACCAGCATGACCAGACCACCAACTGAACCAATCATCACCCCCGAGAAAATCCTGTGTCACAGAGTTCGCGACCCTCGAGGAGCCCGAAGGATCGAGTTCTTACTCCGCTGGAAGGACCGTATACCCACCGAAGACAATTGGGTTCCCCTTGACAGAATCGAAAATCACCCCGTCCTCACCGATTATCTGCGCAGCCGAAATTTCAGGGATGTACATGCACTTTCGTAAGGAGGACCTCCTTAAGGGGGGGGGGGTAGTGTAAGGAAAATTCCTTTTCCTTACTTTGCATCCCTGCTCAACGCGTACCTCAGTGTAGCACCACAGTCAGCACCGTTACCACTCGCAACCCTCGCATCGACAAACCGCCCGCCACCTTCGCACGTCGCATCCCGACCTCACGGCTCGGCGGGTAACCCGCGCTCCGGGCCTCCGCTTCGACACTTTTTCCCAACCTCAGTCCCAGGCCCGTCGCGCAACAACCACAGTCCATTACCGTTACCACTGTAGTTTCGCTATGTATTCTTCGCTCATGCCTTCGTTCATTGTACTCTTGCTTCGATAGTGCAATCCTCGTTCGTTCACTCAATTGCACTCGTAACACGCAGCCTCGCCTTCCCCTCGCCTCGCCAATCGTCTCTTTCCCCCGTCGCCATGGTGCCTCGCGGGCCGCGGTCTGCGCGTGAAGCTAGCATGGCGGCGGTCGACGCTGGCCGCGGCGCTCTCTTTAGGCTCTAGTGATAGTGAAGAGGATGATGATGATGAAGAGGATGAGGATATGTTTAATTACATTTTCTGTAAACGTTTGTTATATCAATGCAAAACTTGTTTGAAATGGTTCAGTCTTCACCAAATAGTGACGCTGATCGTTCAGTTTTTTTTGTCATATACACCCTGAAAAGTCGGTTTTTTTTCTTTTACAACAACACTGACTGATCAGCCATGAACA
This sequence comes from Closterium sp. NIES-65, assembly GCA_948144175.1. NCBI lineage: Eukaryota > Viridiplantae > Streptophyta > Zygnematophyceae > Desmidiales > Closteriaceae > Closterium > Closterium sp. NIES-65. The sequence goes on from CANXME010001361.1 coordinate 2,091,997, forward strand.
AACTCCTAAGTTTGACCAGTCAGCCTACGCCAAAATGAATCTGAGGCCCTGCTGTACGCGCCGCACGGTTGGGAATGAATTTGAATAAGGGAATGTACCCCTTAGAGTACATGGCTAGCTAGGTCGATTCATATTCCCCTGTACTCTTATTTATATCGTTGTATTTGCATGTTTTAATTCATCTCAAGCATTTTACATTCACTCTGCTATTGAGGTCAAGAGCCCACCTAGTCTACTTATCTGCGTGCGAACCTCCCCGCGGAGATCCTAGCAGCGTTCATCAATTGATCGCAGCAAGGTCGACCAGGTCGACCTGACCATCGCGGCTCGGAACCACAAAGAATGTCTGAGAAATTTTGGCACACCGTCGAAGCACCTCCATTGCAATTGGCATCCAGCAGTTGAAATACTAGGCAAGAATCAGAAACAGGAAAGAGGGGTGTTCACTAGCAGCAGTTGAGATACATATAGGAAACCCTAATTGGGTTGTACTCCCTATAGAGTACCCCGCTGCAAGCTAGACAAACATCACATTCTGACACACCCTCATAGTCAAAGTGGGGTATAATCAGCACAACAAGCAGGCAGAGCAGTAGTTCACAGGTGTAAGCAAAGCTAGAGGCTATCACAGAGGGCAAGTGAGGAGGAGGAGAAACTGTGAGGGCGAGAAGATGGGAGGCGACGGCTGAAGTTGCAAACACACAAGTAGCAGGAGTGCGCAGCACTGTCGCTACCAGGCTAAACCCGGACTACACGGCGACAGACGCAACTGGCTCACTGTGCTCCAAGGAGTGCACACACTGTGGCTACCGGGCGCAGAGCCCCGGACTACTCAGGCCACAGGGGGTCGTGGCTCTCTGGACTACCAGGGGTGCTCACACTGTGGCTACTGGGCGCAGAGCCCCGGACTACTCAGGCTATAGGGGGTCGTGGCTCTCTGGACTTCAGGCGCTGCGGACGACAAGTCGGCTACCTCCGGTCAACCTCCCTCAATTGTCCTACACCCCTTTCACACACTCCCTACTGCACCTCTAGCACTGCTCACACGCCACCCCCCTCGTACCACTCCGATGGCTCCAACACATCCACCCCCCTCAGTGGCAGCTGCAGCAGTGGGAGACGGAGGAGGAGGAGGAGGAGCAGGGGACGGCTCACACACCCGGCACCCCCATACTCTCCACATCCAAACCCTAACACAAGTTCGCGGGCAGCAGCGGGGGTGGGGCGCAGTCAGAAGCTCGGGACGAACCGCATGCGGGCTGCCCGGGCCGCGCGCGGGCCTGGCGCAGCCCGTATGGGCCGCGCGCGGGCCTGGCACAGCCCGTATGGGCCGCGCGCGGGCCTGGCGCAGGTTGCGCGGGCCGCGTCGGGCGACGAGGGGCGGCGCGCGGGTCACCGGGGCAGAAAACCGCCGCGCGCTCTCGGGGCGCGCGGCGGGCAGGGCAGAAAACCGCCGCGCGCTGCGCGCTCCGAGCGCACGGCAGGAAGAAAACGGCGTGCGCCCGGGGCGCGCTACAGGCGCTAGAGCAGCGGAAGCATCGCGTGGGGCCCACCCACAGGATCGACCCAGGAGGGTCGACCTGCTCTGATAGCATGTTGAAATACTAGGCAAGAATCAGAAACAGGAAAGATGGGTTTTCACTAGCAGCAGTTGAGATACATATAGGAAACCCTTATTGGGTTGTACTCGCTATAGAGTACCCCACTGCAGGCTAGACAAACATCACATTCTGACACCAACTTCCTTGCAGGTTAGGCGAGCTGTGACGAGAAAAAACAACGCGGCGAACCAATGGTTACGCAGAAACCTTGAATCGCTGGATTTTCAATTGGTGCGCGATTGTAAAACGAGATCTGAGCGAGATATTACAACTCGTTAGCTGCAGTAACTCGTCGCAAACCGGTTGGGATGGGTTGGGTTGACCTGGTCGACCCAACCTGGTCAACCCGGTCGGGAAGTCCCAACCCAATTCGGTCGGGTCGAACTGGTTGATTTTTTCCGCAAAACAGCTTTCCTAGAAATGAGGGATCGGGGGGTGGTCGACCCGACCTCTTTGGGTCGCAACACGTTGTAAAACCGAGACCCCCTCCCCTCGTGTCACCTCCCTAGCTATGGTAGTCACACTATATGATCACGTGCCTTCATTGTTTTGTCAATTTATTCAGTCACAGCTTCGTTAATCGTTTTCCGCGCAACTCTGTTTTACAACTCATTGCAGAGATTCTGAATCAAAATATCTATCATGCGGCATGTGACTCTAAACAAATTGCTAATTCAGCTACGGCCATGCATGCGCATAGATTCCTTTGGACCGTAGACGATTGAACAATTGCGCAGCTTCATCCCGCGTAGCATTGAAGCGAGACTGGTACCAATGGAAGTCAAACATGGTCCAATGGTGGTAGTGTACCTCCACAAACAACTCATCCACTATTCCCTCTAAGCCAGGTACACCCAGCCAATCTGCAAGAACAGAGAAACGGGAAATTTCACGAAATAGGCGGGTTTTGCACATAACAACGTGCATCAAAATCATAACAGCACTCTTGCGGGGCATCTAACCATACAGGCGGGGAAAGGCCCTTAGTGCAGCAAGTGAGGCTCGAAGAAAAAGGTAAAGGAGCAGCAGCAGCACGCCACTTACAATTGAGTAGTGGCCACTCAGCGCCTTCTATGTCCATCTTGACCACCACAGTGTCTTCTGGGGTGAGTCGCAGCTCCTCCAGCATCCACCGCGTGGCGTTGATGGTGTTCTGCCACAGGTAGGGGAGATTGGGGAGGAGGAATGAAGGAACTATTAGTCAGTACTTTCCCTTTATCTCAAGAGGGGTGTAGGAATGAAGAAATGAAGGATAGGTACTAGGTCTTGTGGGGAAGCGGTGACAGGTGAAAAGCAAGAGCGATGCACGACTCATCATACACATGTTTAGACCACAAGAACGATCATGAGAACGCAAATTTGTGCATGTAGGTTGGGAAAGAGTGCAGGCAAAACCACGCCTGGTTTTTAAACGCACTTGCAACTGCAGAAGCATCACCACCACCAACACTATCCCCATCACCATCACCATCAACAACACCATCATCATCACCATCAACATCAGCATCAGCATCAGCATCAGCATCAGCATCACCATACCAGCAGCCACAATACCATCAGCACCACCATTACCACCAGCACGAGCAGCAGCAGCACGAGCAGCATAATACATTATCTGGTTTGTCCTCCATCCCAACCAGGGTGTTGTAGAAGTGGATACGATTCAGCATCCACCCCGGGATAGGCCCGGGCCCATGCCCCTTGGGCCTGAGACGCGACCCAGAGTTTATGGCGCTCGTGTTGAGTGGCTGCCAACGAAGCACAGCAGAGCAGAGCAGAGCAGAGCAGAGCAGAGCAGAGAATAGCAGAGCAGAGCAGAGCAGAGCAGAGCAGAGCAGAGCAGAGCAGAGAATAGCAGAGCAGAGCAGAGCAGAGCAGAGCAGAGCAGAGCAGAGCAGAGCAGAGCAGAGCAGAGCAGAGCAGAGCAGAGCAGAGCAGAGCAGAGAATAGCAGAGCAGAGCAGAGCAGAGCAGAGCAGAGCAGAGCAGAGCAGAGAATAGCAGAGCAGAGCAGAGCAGAGCAGAGCAGAGCAGAGCAGAGCAGAGCAGAGCAGAGCAGAGCAGAGCAGAGCAGAGAATAGCAGAGCAGAGCAGAGCAGAGCAGAGAAGAGCAGAGCAGAGCAGAGCAGAGCAGAGCAGAGAGAGGAGATTTCGGGGGCTCATTATTCGTCCCATTTCATCCAGTGAATTCCGGCAGCCCGTTAGGTGCGAACCCGAGTGGCTGACACAATCGGACACAGACACGGGGCAGAGAGCCGACGAAAAAAAAAGCGAAAATGGGACGATTTTTCAAGGCACTTAAACGCCCCGTAGGCCTTAGACGCGGCCCCGATATCATGGCACTCATGTTAAGGGGCTGACACAGTCGGCAAAGACACGGGGCAGCAAGGGGACGAGAAAGCAAGGAAGAAGCGAAACGTGATTAGAGAGAAGGGCACCACTAACTGTGGAGAGAGATTGGGTTGGTTGGAGAAAAGGCGGCGTTGCCATGCAGCACACACACACGCGCACGCGTACGCACTGAGGCGAGACGACAAGATGAGGAACCAGAACAGGTGTGAAATCAGCAGCAGCTGCAGCAGCAGCAGCAGCAGCAGCAGCAGCAGCAGCAGCCAAAAACTGCATAAAGCACCCAGATAGGCCCAGGAATAAGCAAAAACCACACCCCGTCCCACCCAACCACAGCACTTCACCTGGCACCATTACCTCCCCCACGCCCTTCACCTGGTCGTTGGGCTGCGGAACGACAAACATGCCTTCCTGGACCTCAAAAGCGTGCACTTCAGTGAACTCAAGAGGGTACATGCGCAGGAACCACGTCACACTCGTGCTGAACGCGTTCGCACCAAAGTCTATTAGCACTCGCCGCGGACTGCATAGAGAGAATTGGGTGCGGTTGGGTGCAGAGGGGTGAGTTGGGGTGTGGTAGGGTAGGGTGGGGTGGGGTTGGGTGGGGTGGGGTGGGGTGGGGTGACGCAGGGCTGAGTTTGGTAGGCTTTTTTGGGTGTGGTGAGAACGTATAGCGAGGACATGGAACGAATGACTGGAATTGTTTTCCCTACTCCTCGGGTTTCGAATTCAAAAAGGCTAAATAGGCGAAAATAGGGATAGAAGGAACAAGGGGCAAGGGAAAGAGAGGAGACAGACCTGTGGGAGAGGGAATGAGGGCGAGAAAATAGGTTGGGTGGAAGGGACACAGACCACCCACTCGCATCCCTCCAGCTACCAACCCAACCCCGCCCATCCTCCCACACCTGCTGATCCTCTACCTCCTGCTCCCCTCACCCACCCACCTGCGGTGCAAGCAGTGGTCGAGAGCAGCGCGGAGGTACAACAGCACGTGCGTCTTATCCTCCTCATAGTCGGCATAGCTTTAGAATGAGATGGTATGTGGACAAACCTTCCACATACCTCGAAGCCTCAAAACCCCACCTGCGGTGCAAGCGGTGGTCGAGAGCAGCACGAAGGTACGGCAGCACGTGCGTCCTGTCCTCCTCGTAGTCCGCATAGCCCAGCGTGAACCCGCGCCGGAAATTTAAGTCCGGCTCCATTGCCTCTATAGGCAGGCCCTGCACGCGGCAGGGGGAGAGAGGGGGCATCCACTGCACGGGGGGAGGGGGGGGGGGGGGGGGGGGGGGGGGGGGGGGGGGGGGGGGGGAGGGGGGGGGGAGGGGGAGGAGGGGGGGAAGGGGGAGGGGGAGGGGGGAGGGGGAGGGGGAGGGGGGAGGGGGAGGGGAAGCATCAGCAAGGAGGAAACGGGGAATTCGACTAGCTGAGGTGCCTGAAAGAATCGATCGCCCCTCGATAGGCAGGGCCTGCACGCGGCAGGGGGAGAGAGGTGGGGTTCACGTGCATAGGTGAGAAGAGAAGGAGAGCAGAGCAGCGCAATAGCATAGAAAGCAGCACAGGGAGCAGTGGAAGGAGCCGAAGAGAAAGCAGCGGAACGAGCAGAAGAAGGAGCAGCAGAAGGAGCGGCAGAGAGCAGCAGCAACCTCACACAGGCGGATCCCCACAGTATCGAATTGACACAGAACTAGCCGCAACCTCACACAGGCGGATCCCCACAGTATCGAATTGACACAGAACTAGCCGCAACCTCACACAGGCGGATCCCCACAGTATCGAATTGACACAGAACTAGCCGCAACCTCACACAGGCGGATGGATGTATCGACTCATGGGGCTCCGTTTCCCTGTGTTAAGAACACCTCGATCCTTACAGACGTGTAATTTCTTAGAGAGTCGACTAAAACTCACGTGTATGGCAGCATCACATGGATGGCAGCATCACTCACAGGGCTCCATTTCCTGGTGTTGGGAATCCCACGCTCCTTCAAAGGTACGTGAATCCAATCATTACACGGCGGTCCTTCCTCTCCTCCGCCTTCCCCGCCCTCCCCCCAGCGCACTTGCTGCTGTTGCTGATCGGCCAAGGACATCTGCACCCGCGAAACCTGCCCTGCAACAGCTTGGTTCGCGTCGCCCGAGCCTGCTCCCACGCCGAACCTCTGGCTGAAGCTCGGCAGCGTGGAGGGCGAGAGCATCTGCACGAGGAGGAGGAAGAAGGCGGTGAAAGCAGCCGCTGTTGCGACGACGGCCCATGTGAGCAGGAACGACGGTCCCTTGCTGCTCATGCTCATCCTGCTGCCGCTGCTGCTACCGCCGCCAGTCAGGCCGCGAAACACGGAGGATGGGTACTACAGTAGATCCCTCCTGTCCTCCGGATGCTTGGTCGTCGCCGGGTTGGGACGCTTTCCTTGTCGTCGGGTTATTGTCTACGGAACCCAGACGATGCTGCTGCTGCTGCTGCTGCTGCTTCGCCTGGTGTTGTTGTTGCTGCTGCTAGTTTTCGCGTTGGTGTTGCTTGCGGTAGTTCGGCGGGATTGGCGAGAAGCGACGGAAAGAACGGAGCTTGGAAGAATTTCGCCGGAAGTTGGTCGGCTTTCGTGTGAGAATTGGTGATGCTGTTTGAGTCCACCTCCTTGCTGTTGCTGCTCTCCTTTCGTGCTCGCAAGACCAAATCTCAAAAAGCGAGTCGCGAACGTCTGGAATGGAAGGCGGATGTGTGGGAAGGTAAGAAATTTATGATTAGCGCAAACAAGGCAATGGCAGAACATAAGCCATCGTGAAATGGGCGAGGACTGTCGGGAGAAACCAGATTTGGATTGAACAAGAATGCATCGAGGTCCCTTCGGCTGAAGCTGAATTGGAAACGGTACATTTACACCTTCAGTAGACAATAGTAATACTACATTCTGTAAAATATGTTATTTTCATTCTGGAGAGGTACAACATACAGATCTAGTATCGCTGGCGCTTATATTACAGAAAGGTCAAAATGTGCAGTTCGAGTCGAGTTCAGGTGGTGCGTGTTTCACCAAACAAACCAAAATCCGCCCCAAACCTATTCAGCCACCTGATGTGGTCAGGTTCGGCCACCTGTGGTTGACGAGTCTGGGAATTTGGAACACCAACCGCGTACGCTCGCGGGCCACATGAAATGGCCAGCACGCCAACCAAACCTCTCTTGCCTCAGCCCAAACAGGTTGCGGAGCTCCCTTGGGCGTCCAAACCGTGGTTCTGGTTTGGTACGGCTGCGAGGCACACCTGTTCCCATCATTATCTCCAGAGATTTCGAACCGTGTACTGCTTGGTTGGGCACCTGTACTGTACCCGTACAGTACCGAGTTCGGCCGGGCAGGAAAACGGTTCCTGCCAAAGTAAGAAAAACGCGAGCCACAGAAGTAAAAGAATGGCAGTGGAGTTTTCGCTCTGTTGCCGCCGTATTCTCTTGCTGCTGCGACTGTACTGGTGGAATTCAGGATTCCTTCGGGAGAATCGCGCCATTGCTGGTTCACCCCCCCTTCCCCAAATCCCTGGCCTGCACTGCTCAAAATGAAGAATGGAAGCTTTCTTGCCCTCAGGAGGTTTTCCATTCAATCGCCGTCACCTTGGGATTAGGTTGGAACGCCACGATGATACAGAGCATCATTCCCTCCCTTCACACAGCGAAATTTGGTTTCTCCTACTCCTATCTCCTAGAGCTGATTGCTCCTGGTTCTGCATTTCCGCTTCTGCTTACCCCTTCCAATTCTTCCTACTCGCACAGGGAAGGGCAGGTAATCAGGAGAGAGAATCGTTGTGTAATTCCTTAATGTCTATCGCAACGACTAATACACAAGGTTCGCGATAATGAGCTGCAGGTCTTGGTAGGTAGGAACACCATGCCAGCCTCCTTAACCCTGTCCTATTCGATATGGATTAATATTATTTAATATATTTCAACACCGGAACGCCGGCCGGCCGTGCTACCGTATCCTATACCAGAGCGTCTACGCACGTTTCATCACCCTCCGTCCCTGATGGGTCTCGACATTAATCTGCGACGCATCCGTCGCTTACGCGTGACTGTAGCCGCCGCAGACGCTGCGGCGAACGCGGCTCCGCCAGTCGAGGTTGTTCCGTCTCCCCGCGATGTCTGGGAGGCCGCAGAAGCCGACAAGCTGGCCCCGTGGTCCCAAAAATCGTCGGAGCGCGCTACAAGTGTAGGCGGCACGGCGGTGCCGTCCGCGGCTATTGTTTCTGGCCGATCTATGCTCGCTCGGAGCAGCAGCGTCGGATGCGGACCCGTTATGACCGCAGACGACGATGACGACGAGGACCTGGAGCCTAGCGACGAAGACGGCGACTACGACGACGACGAAGACGACGTTTGGGCTCGTTCGCGTGCTCGTCCGCCGCAGTCCAGAAATCGCTCAGCGGTCGCACGGACGGCATCCGACGTAACGGGCGCCTTTCCCGCCTCCGGTTCCGGTTTCGCCGCCACCGTAGCCGCCTCCTCCGCCGGCGCGGAGTTCCGCACACTTGAGCGTGCCCATTCAGGCAACGACCCCGCTCCCGCGCCCGTCCGCCGCCCTGCGCTCTCCGCCTTCCCCCGAAGTCATTCCCTCGCGGCCCCCGTCGCGCGCAACAAGCAGGTCGGCCGCGTGCCTGGCAGCGGCGGCGCGGGTGGATCCAAGCCGACGAGCAGTGGCGGATCGCGGCTTCTCAGGCGGGGGGTCAGCGAGCGCGAACCAGGAGGGGGGAGCAGCAACCGGGCGCAAGGCTCAGGCGGAGGCGGAGGCGGAGCTTCCGGAATGGAGGAATGGAGCTGGATGCGGCAGAACAGCCTGCGCGGAAGCGCTGCGTCCCGAGCCGAGGGAGCTGCGGCGGCAGCGGATTGGGTTCGGCAGAACAGCCTCGGCGGAACCCGAACCTCCCGCTTGGAGCGAAGCTCTAGTTCCAGTCTTGATAAGGACGGCGGAGAGGAGGGGGACGGCGGGGACAGCAGCGGTGAGGAATTGGCGGGTAACGGGGACGAGCAGTCGGCCGGCACTGCCGGCCCAGCTGGCCCGGCCGGCTGGGGCAGGCAGCAAAGTCTGCAGCACAATTTACGCGGTAGGTTTAATCAGAGTCACTCCGTGCGGGCGGGTAGCGATGCCGCGGGAGGCGGGGAGGACGCGATGGAATGGGGGAGGCAGTATAGCCTGCGCGGGGTAGGGCAAGGGCCGGGTGGGTCGATGGTCGAGCGCCGACGCGTGCCGTGGCTGCACGTGCGCCCAGTCGCGTCGGTCGTCGCTTCTTCCATCCGCAACCCCATGCAAATGGCCGCGCTGTCTGGCTCAGGGGGATCCGGAGGGGGAGGAGGCGGAGGTGGAGCGCCCGCCGCCATGGCTTTCCCGCGCTCGCAGTCCCTGCACCCCGTCAGGCGGTCGGTGGGGGGATCCGGGGATTGGGGAGCCGCGCGAGCCGCTTTTGCCGGACCAGGGAGCGACGAGGAGGAGGAAGCGGACGGTGAGGCGCGCCGCGCAGGTGCGGGCTGGGAAGGGGGGGCGAGGAGGCCGGGCGGGCGGAGGACCGTCGGGGGAGTTGGGGGCGGCGGGAACGACGCGGAGCCGAGGCAGTGGGAAGGGGGCGCCGTGGAGGGTGCGGGAGAGGGGGAAGCGGTGGTGTTTGAGCGCACGAGCACTGCGCCAACGGGGGAGCTGCATGCGGCGCGGTATCGGATGATGGAGCGCGAGAGCCTCCGCGCAATGTACCGCGCGGACAGGGCGCGCCGGCGGATGGAAGCAGGCTCCGGAGGCGCGGGCAGCACTGACTTCGGCCGCGGCGGAGGCGGAGGCGGGGGAGGGTGGTCGGGTAGCGACCGGGAGCGGGGGGGCGGTGGCAGGGCGGGCGCCGCCAGCCACCTGCGGTCGCATTCACTGTTGGCGGGTGGGGACGACGAAGGCAGTGACGGAGGTGGAGGAGCGGGCGGAAGCGCGGGGGTCGCAGGCGCGCAAAGGGGAAATCATCCCTACCCCGCAGTGGGCACTTCGCTTCCGCCCAGCGCACGCAGGCCCGCGCCTTCCCGCCACCATGCGGAGGCGGCGCATGCCCCCGGCGGTCCGCCGCAGGGCTACCGTGACCCTTCCGCTTCCGCGGCAGCTTCGGGCGCGGGAGCGGGCGGAAGGGGTCACCGCGTTTCGTTGTCGCTAGGAGATATGGAGCATGCGGGGGAACATGAGGGGGCTGGCGCTGGCGGCGGCGGGGGCGGGGCCCCTCTCGCGGACGCGGGCGCAGGCGTAGGCGGAGGGGGTGACGGGGCTCCCACGTGGCCCTGTCTTCCGGAAGTTTTGGCGAATAGGGCCGCGCTTTCGCACGGGCACGTACCTGCCTATCCGCACAAAATTCCGCAGAGCTACAGTCAGGGCAGCGTTGGGGGTAGCCCCGCGCGCAGTCGCGCCAACAGGAGCGGCGGCGGGTACGGGGGTAACAACAGCGGGGGTGAGAGCGGGGGGGAAGAGGCAGGGGGGGGAAGCAGTAGGCGCGGGGGAGAGGTCCGGGGAAGTGAAGTGGGAGGTGCGTATACGAACAGGTTGGGTAGTGGCAGCAGCATGAGCAGCATTAATAGTGCGTTGTGGGCGGACGAAGGGAGGACGAGCAGCAATGGGGAGAGGGAGTTGGGGTTTGGAGCTGGATCGAGGTCCGTGGGAGGAGGCGGAGGAAGTGGGGGGAGTAATCATGGTACTGATGCTGCTTCTGCTGGTGCTGCCGCGGGGGTAGCTGAAGGGAGCAAGAAGAAGGGAGGGCTGGCGGGAGGCATGGCTCTTGGTGCGTCTAGGTTGCGTGAGTCGGCAGCTGCACGCATGTTCAGACGATCGCCCTCGGTCACTTGAGAAAAAGGTACGAGTGGTGTGCACATCTGGGCAGGGGGCAGGCGGGCAAGGGGAAGGGGGCAGGGAGCAGGGGGCAGGGTCATGAGGCAATAGGCAGTAGAATGCAGCTAGCTGTCTGTTCACTGAGGGACATGGCGACTAGATAGATATCCGAGGCTGGAGATAACTCAGAAGGTGAGTGTGTCACGACAGAATATGCGGGCCAATTCGCCCTCCCTTCACGGCAGTGCTGTCTGTGTGGTGCTCTTTACGGTGCATTGAGAAGACAAGAAAGAGAAGAAGAGATTTTGTGTAAAACTGTCACAAGGCCTTTGCATCATCACCCGAGACTGCTGTGAGATGCTATGGATGGGGTGGTGAAGTTCGGGGTCCGGGGAAACCAGCCTGGGGTGGTGGTGCGATCTAGTGAAGCTGTTGTTGCTTGCGAGATTCTCGTAAGTTGCATTGCGGAGAACGTACGTTGAGGACTGGACATGTCTCTGTTAGGGCATTCGGCCATTTATGGACAGTTGAATGGGACGGTAGGGAGGGAATTGTGAGAAAACGGAGCTCTAGAGGTGAGGGGGAGAGAGAGAGGGGGAGGGGGGGGGGGGGGGGGGGGGGGGGGGGGGGGGGGGGGGGGGGGGGGGGGGGGGGGGGGGGGGGGGGGGGGGGGGGGGGGGGGGGGGGGGGGGAGGGAGAGGGATGGGAGGAAAATATTGAGGCAGAGCAGGGCCTGACATGAGTTGATGCTACTTTTCGTATAAGGCGGGTACACATACAGTGCTGCTGTTACTCTGTGCATATACATGATCAAATCTGCAGCCGGTGGTGTTGTTTGCAACTCTCTGTACAAGAAGGGATTAATAGTAAAACAATCAATCAAGCTGCTCGCGTTTCTTCGCTTGTGTTATGCGTTCTAGTCCACCTGCCGTCGCCCTTTCTGCCCTGACAATCGTCTACCATGTGGGTAACTACCCACCATCTCATTTCCATACTCTCCTGCTGCTCTCCCTGCTTCCTTTTCCTGTCCATCCCGTACCCACATATCTCCCTGGTGCTCTCATCCTGTGTGGTTCTTGTTTCAGGCTTGTGCATCGTTCAACCAGGATGGCTGATGTTAGCAATGGGTTGTTTGGACATCCGTTGGTTCGATTTCATATACAGCATCTGTGCCCGTATATGATAAAGAAGGCATTGGGATTTTGAAGGACAAGCCGTGTGACTGTATGTGTGTCTCGCAGTTCCAGCCCGCTGCATGCATGGCCTCTCGATGTATGTTGGGAAAATGCTGCTGTAGATGAGCAGAGCAGCAACTCAGCAGGCAGAGCGATGCAGCAACTCCAGTTCTTTTTCTTGCTCTGGTTTCTAATGCCCTGAAACTGTTTCTCGCTGATAGTACTGCTGCAGGTCCCTTCTACAATATGTAGGTTGCCATGCTTCCATCTTACAGTACAATGTTTCTTCTGACACTCTTTCTTATTTAATGGATCAATCTTATACTATTTGTTTCCCGAACAAGTTCATTGATCTGCGCCCTTGACTTTGTACACTAGCAGTGCAGTACAGTTCTCCACTCTCCTCCATCATCTGCCTCTAGTCTGCCGATAATGTAACCGTGAGGCGAGGCGACCTGGAGGACGACAGGATCGCAAATGGGTGACCACGCAGCAGCCGGAGTCCACATTTTGAGATCAATTCGAACCAAAAATAAAAATAAAAAAAAAATGTAATCCGAGTCCAGAAAGTGTATCTTTGCGGATTAGACGGATTTTCAAGATTGATTGCTCAACGGATTGTCAGAATTGATTGCTCAAGTGCATCCTTAGCCAGTCTCGAAGTGCCTTATCGATTCCCACAACCTCATTTGTTAAAAATTTGGTCACGGCACGGAGCTTATTGATTCGACAACGTCTACACCCTCATTCTCGGCCTACGCACAATTGGGAGCCCGGGCAACAGTGCGTACTGTTGCTTGGACCCTAGCGATCTGGTGCTTGGAGCCGAACCCTAGGTAGGTGGCGGGCAAATGCACTCCAAAAGGAACGGTATACAACGGTGTAAAGAAGAAAATGTGTTTTTGCGTACGGTTGAGCACGACAAATGTGCTTACAGGGTATGTTATTGGACCATTTTGGACGCATTGATGTCATTACAGGTGGCATGTTCATGTGGCGATTGTGCATGTGGCGAGAATGAGGGTGTACTCAGTGCGAGATGAAGATTGAGGGCAATTCAGAATGTGCACTCAATGTTTTTCCGGAGACCGGGAACACTGGGTTACACTTGGATACAGTCGTTATGGTGAGATGTTGAGTGTACGCAGGTGGTGGGGAAATGAGTGAGAGTGGTGGGTGTGGATGGCGAGTGTGTGAGGGAAATGAGGAAAATGGTAAGCCAGTAGAAAACAAGTTGCCCAGCCAATTCGGAAACTGGAAGCCAATCGCTGTTCATGTGCTGGGCTGATTTGGTGTGTGCTTCAAACGGATTTTTTTCTCGGGTCCTGTACAATTATCTAAAACTGTATGGCTAGCAGCAAATGGAGTAATTACTTCAGAATGTAAGAAGCAGCGCGAATCAAGGTCAAGCAAAGTAGGTGAAAGGGGGTGCTGCTGTTGCTAGGGAACAAGAACCTAATTTCTTGGACAGGCTACTGCATTTTCGCTCGCGAGCAACTATGTAAATGTTGGGCTAGAGCTCGTTTGCGAGGAGTAGGCCGTACAAAGTAGTACTTAAAGTCTGAGCCATCATGCAGAGGAAAAACCACAATGGCCGAGAGCATTTTCACAGCCCAAGAAGCTGGTTTGACAGCTGTTTTGGTCTTGAGTTGCCCTAATGTGGGATAAGTTAATTTCCGGCTCTTCTAGTTCTGGTCTGTCGCCGTTATAGCTTCATCGTTAGCATCTCTAGTTTCTCGCTCGTTGTAGTCGTTCCTTCGCTAGTATCCCCTGGCTTCCCCCCTTCCTCTCCCTCCTTTGCCTTTTCCCGTCCCCGCTCGTCCGCTCGTCCTTTTCCCTCCCCTTTCTGTCCCACGTTAAGACGTGAGTGCGGTGAGCGCCCGCGCCTTTAGGGCGGCGGCGGCGGAGGAGGAGGTGGAGGAGTTGGAAGGGGAGGAGAAGGAGGAGGAGGAGAACATGGGGAGCTGTTTCTCCGTCGAGACGCGAGTGGTGGGCGAGAAACAACCTTCTAAAGGAGCGGACCAGGCGCAACTCCAGCAGAATCAGCAGCAGCTGCAGCAGCAGAAGCAGCAGCAGCAACAACAGTTAAACCCGGGAGCCGAATCCAACGATAGCATTTTCCAGGGTGAGTGAATCGGCTCCCTCTACCATCTTCCACTCATATCAATGACGCGAAATTCCTGAACGCTTGGCGACGTCTTGCGACGCCCTGGCGACTATCGCCGTGCGGTATCGTTGATCGCGCGAAGATCGTAATCTGCGTGATTGGACGTAGCCGGCCCGCTCGTCGTGACTGCGCGCGTGAGTGCGAACCGCTGGGATAAGAATAGAACCATCGTATGGACGATAACCAAGCTGCGGAGGCGGAACGGCGCGAAGTGCATGGCATGGCAGCGGAGCGGGAAGCGAGTTGAACTCAGCGGGGGAGAGGGAAACGATCCTTGGGGAGAGATGAGAGAGATGAGAGAGATGAGAGAGATGAGAGAGATGGGAGAGATGGGAGAGATGAGAGAGATGGGAGAGATGAGAGAGATGGGAGAGATGAGAGAGATGGGAGAGAGGGGAGAGATGGGAGAGATGAGAGAGATGGGAGAGATGAGAGAGATGGGAGAGATGGGAGAGATGGGAGAGATGAGAGAGATGGGAGAGATGAGAGAGATGGGAGAGATGAGAGAGATGAGAGAGATGGAAGAGAGGGGAGAGATGAGAGAGATGAGAGAGATGGGAGAGAGGGGAGAGATGAGAGAGATGAGAGAGATGGGAGAGAGGGGAGAGATGAGAGAGATGGGAGAGAGGGGAGAGATGAGAGAGATGAGAGAGATGGGAGAGAGGGGAGAGATGAGAGAGATTAGAGAGATGGGAGAGAGGGGAAGGTGGGTCCTGGGACGGGATGGTTCTTGAGGCGCCTAAAAATTCGGGGCGGGAAGAGAGTTGGACTGAGCGATCCGGAAATTATCGTTAGGGAGAGATGAGAGAGAGGGGAGAGAGGGGAGAGAAGGGAGAGAGGGGAGAGAAGGGAGAGAGGGGAGAGAGGGGGGAGAGGGGAGAGAGAGGAGAGAGGGGAGAGAGCGGAGGGTGGGTCCCGGGACGGGTTGGGGGGGGTCGTTGCGTGGGGAAGGGAATGGGGAAGGCGTCGTACTGTCCCCCAGCCAGCATCGGAAGGATTTTTTAGTCGACTCACAAATTGGGTAGGGGGGGGTCATTCATTGTGTGTGGGGAGGGGAATGGGGAATGAGTCGTACCGCCCGCCAGCCAACATTGGTCGGATGCTTCTTTCCAAGTGAATGCACACACGGATGTTCACCACCGCTGCTGGAGCCGGGAGTGAGTTAGAGAGACGCAGTCAGTCGTATGTATAGGCGTAGCGTAGGGCCAGCCAGTGGATGAGGATGTCAGCCAGACAGGTACCTACCTATCTATCTTGGCGCTGGAGCTGGGAACGGAACGGAGAGACGATAGTTGTTGTATTGTTCTGGATCCTGATGAGATTCCATTGGGGTCCTACCAGTCCTGATGACAGTTCGTGTGGTGCTGCTGCCTCGTGATGCCCCTTACCTACCAATTGCCTTGCAGAATGCCTCTGCGCGGTACCTGAACCATTAACTTTGTTTCGTCTCTCCGTCCGTCCTTTCTAGCAGTTATCATACAATCCAATGCCCATTCACGATTCATCTCTCTCATTCATTATGCTGCCTGCCCTAGACATGTGACCGGGAATTTCTTCCCTCGCCACCTTCATATCATACACACATGCAACTACCCAAACCTCCTTTCCCTTGCCCAAACCCCCCTGGGCCGGACCTTTTCCCTGCCTCCCAATCAGGCCCGGATCTCGCCGAGCCAACCCCGAACCAACCAGGCGCTGTAAACCCCCCTGCATCTTCCCCTTCCGCCACCTCCGCTCCTGCTGTTCCCCCTGCGGAAAATCCGCACTCCGCGGATGGAATCTCCCCCAAAGGCGGCGAGGGGGGCGGCACTGGCGCTGGCAGGACGAGCAGAAACAGCGGGAACAGCGGGAACAGCGGCGGCAGCAAGAGCAGTGCAGGCAGCAGGAACAGCGGCGGCAGCAACTCAAACCACCCGCAGCAGCAGCAGCAGCTGCAGCAAGGAACAGCATCCAACCATCCGTCCATAGCCATCCCGCAATCACCGTCCCCATCCTCCACCACCTCGGGTCGAAGCCCCGTTGCTGCTCCCATCTCCCCTGCCGGCCCGGTCACACCGCAAGGCCACAACAGCAGCAGCAACAACAACAATCAGCCGCTGCGGCCCGTGCTGCCGACAGCAGCAGACGACCTAGCAAATTACTCCTCCTCCCATGCTTCCTCCCAGGGCCTCCGGTCGTTCTCCTATGGGGAGCTTCGAGAGGGCACGTGCGGGTTTAAAAACGACCTGAAGCTCGGTGAAGGGGGGTTCGGGTCGGTTTATAAAGGCGTGATTGCGGTCGGGGGTGGGGGGAGAGCGGGGAGGGGAGGCGGAGGGGGAGGGGGGCGTGGGGGGGGAGCGGAGGAGACGAGTGGGCGGATGGTTGTTGCAGTGAAGAAGCTGAACGAAGATGGGCTGCAAGGCCACAAGGAATGGATGGTATGTTATTACCCGCCCTTTGGCCCCCCCCATTCCTCCTCTGGTTTTTAAGGATTAAAAAGAACCAGCGTGTTCCTGAATGGTAGTGGCTGTGAAGAAGCTGAACGAAGATGGGCTGCAAGGCCACAAGGAATGGATGGTATGTTATTCTTACCAGCCCTTGCCTCCGCATTCCTTCTCTTCTTCCTTCTTATTTCTCCTCAAGATCCCGATCCTGGCCCTTCCCCCTTATCCTAACCCTTTCTCCTCCCCAGTCGTTTCCCTCCCGTTTTACCCGTTCCTTTTCCCTCCGCCCTTCCTTCCTTTCCGGCTTCTTCCTCGTCTTACCGTCTCCCGCGTTCTTTCTCTCCAATCCGACTTTCTCTCTATAACCTCCCTCCCCCCCCCCCCCCCCGTTGCCGCCTTCCTTCAACCCCCCTGCCAATGATGCCCCTATTTCTCCCTCCTCCCCATGAACTTTGTGATAATAGATGACTTTTGAGACGTCTCAAAAGCCATTCCTCCCTCCTCCCCATGCTCTTGTGATAATAGTTTGCTGTTGAGACGCCTCTCCTTTTGAGACACCGCTCCTCCAACCCCTTCCTCTCCCCACTCACTCCCCCTCAACCTAGCTAATCACCACATCTCTCAGGCCAATGATTGAACCCCCAGCTCCTCCCCTCCCGCTCCCCCTCCCCTTCCTCCTCCCCCTCCCGCTCCCCACCCCCTTCCTCCTCCCCTCCCGCTCCCCCTCCCCTTCCTCCTCCCCCTCCCGCTCCCCCTCCCCTTCCTCCTCCCCCTCCCGCTCCCCCTCCCCTTCCTCCTCCCCCTCCCGCTCCCCCTCCCCTTCCTCCTCCCCCTCCCGCTCCCCACCCCCTTCCTCCTCCCCCTCCCCCTCCCCCTTCCCCTCCCCCCTCCCCCTCCCCCCTTCCCCTCCCTCACACGTGGCACCTCAAAGGCCGGAGGAGACCATGCTGGGCAGCACGCTGCGGCACCCCCCCTCCTGCTCCCTCCTACCCCACGCACCACCTTCTCTCCCCCATCTCCCCCCATTCTTCCCCCTATTTCCGACCATCTCCCTCCAGTCCCCCCATTCTCTCCCTCCTCCCCCCCCCCCCCCCCACATACACCCACTAAAGGCGGAGGTGAACATGCTGGGCACGCTGCTGCCACCCCAACCTGGTGACGCTCATAGGCTACTGCATAGAGGGCGGCTCATACAACTCCACTCTCCCCCCATTCGCCCCCACTCGCATCCCCTCCCCCCTCATTCCCTTCCCCATTCCCCCCCCCCACAGGCGGAGGTGAACATGCTGGGCGCGCTGCGCCACCCCAACCTTGTGCTCCCCGCAACCCCTCTCCCTCACTTCTCCCCCCGTCCCCCCTTCGTCCCCCCACGACCCCCCCTACAGGCGGAGGTGAACATGCTGGGCACGCTGCGCCACCCCAACCTGGTGACGCTCATAGGCTACTGCATGGAGGGGGGCTCGCGCCTGCTTGTTTATGAGCTCATGGAGCGCGGCTCGCTCGACCACTACCTCTTCTCAGGTTCGTTCCTGTGTGCATGCGTGTGTGCATGCGTGTGTGCATGCGTGTGTGCATACGTGTGTGCATGCGTGTGTGCATGCGTGTGTGCATGCGTGTGTGCATGCGTGTGTGCATGCGTGTGTGCATGCGTGTGTGCATACGTGTGTGCATGTGTGCGTGTGCCTGTGTCACGCGCATGGAGGGGGGCTCGTGCCTGCTTGTTTATGAGCTCATAAGAGCGCGGCTCGCTCGACCACTACCTCTTCTCAGGTTCGTGTGTGCATGGGTGCGGGTGTGCATGGGTGCATACCAGGAATGGGGCTCCGCCCTTCCTCCTGTTATCGCATCCAAACTGCCCATTAATCAGGAGATGCAGTCACGTTGGGCGGGCTTTGGGCCGCATCCGTGGGGTGGGATGGCGGGAGGGGATGGTAGTTGAGCTTTCATTGATAAGCTTCCCTCCCTTCCCCTCCCTCCCTCCCTCCCTCCCTCCCTCCCTCCCTCCCTCCCTCCCTCCCTCCCTCCCTCCCTCCCTCCCTCCCTCCCTCCCTCCCGTCCTGCCCCTCCTTCCCCTCCCTCCCATCACTCCCCTCCCACCCTTCCCTCCCCTCCCTCCCTTCCGTGCCCTCCTGCCATGCCCTCCCCTTCCCCTCCCCTCACTTCCCTCCCGCCCTCTCCCTCCCCTCCATCCCTGCAGAAGTGGGCAACCCGCTGCCATGGGGGCAGCGCATGCGCATAGCCCTGGTCAAGGCCGCGAGTATTGACTCATCTCAGAGTCCTGTCTTCCAATTCTACTTCCTCTCCCGCCTCTTCCTCCCCTCCATCCCTGCAGAAGTGGGCAGCCTGCTGCCATGGGGGCAGTGCATGCGCATTGCCGCGATCAGTGAGGCGTCTGGGAAGCCTGTGCCTGCAGATGTGGGCATAGTTTTGAGACGTCTCAAAACACTCCTTCTTGCAGATGTGGGCATAGTCGCACACACGTTCTCTCTTGTGTGTTTTGAGTCGACTCAAAACACACCTGTGCCTGCAGATGTGGGCATAGTCGCACACACGTTCTCTCTTGTGTGTTTTGAGTCGACTCAAAACACACCTGTGCCTGCAGATGTGGGCATAGTCGCACACACGTTCTCTCTTGTGTGTTTTGAGTCGACTCAAAACACACCTGTGCCTGCAGATGTGGGCATAGTCGCACACACGTTCTCTCTTGTGTGTTTTGAGTCGACTCAAAACACACCTGTGCCTGCAGATGTGGGCATAGTCACACATTCTCTCTTCCCCCCCCCCCCCCCCCCCCCCCCCCCCCCCGCCTCTCCCTGATGCTGTAGGGTTTTTTTGAGAATTCTCAAAGAAGCCTGTGCCTGCAGATGTTGGCATAGTCGCGCATTCCATCTTCCCCCCCCCGCCTCTCCCTCCCATGACTGCAGACGTGGGCAGCCCGCTGCCATGGGGCCTGCGCATGCGCATAGCGCTGGTCAATACCAAGAGTGTTGACACGTCTCAAAGTCCTGTCTTCCAATTCCACTTTCCCCCCACCTCCTCCCCACCCCCCACCCGCCTGTGTAGACGTGGGCAGTCCGCTGCCATGGGGCGTGCGCATGAGCAGAGCGCTGGTCAAGGCCACATGTTAGAGTCCTGTCGTGACTTTTGAGTCGACTCAAAAGCCTGCGCATGAGCAGAGCGCTGGTCAAGGCCACATCTTAGAGTCCTGTCTTCCGTTTCCACTTCCCCTCCCCCTCCCCGCCTGCTCCTGCAGACGTGGGCAGCCCGCTGCCATGGGGGCTGCGCATGCGCATAGCGCTGGGCGTGGCGCAGTGCCTGGTGTACCTGCATGAGAACCCCCACCGCCCCATCATCTACCGTGATCTTAAGGCCGCCAACGTGCTGCTGGATAAGGTGAGAGGGGTGTGGGGAGGGGGAGGAGGGAGGAGGGCTGTGGGGCAGAGGGAGGGAGATGGAGGAAGAGTGGGGGAGAAGGGGCCGAAGGGGGAGGAGAGGGATGGAGAGAGGGAGGACACGATGAGTGGAGGACACCTCCTGGAAAAGAATGTGGGAAAGGTGAAGGTAGTGTTTACGGGGAGGGAGGAGGTTTGGGTTTGGAATGTCTGATTAATGCTCTGAGAGGCGCAGGGTATGGGTTTGGAATGCCTGGTGTACCTGCATGAGCAACCCCACCGCCCCATCATCTACCGCGACTTTAAGGCCGCCAACGTGCTTAAGGTGAGAAGAGAACTGGTGGAGGGGTGGGGAAGATGTGGGGGACGAGAGCTCATGCCTCTCTGTTCTCTTCTCTAATTCATTCAGCCCCTGTCTGCCCTCGCATCACTTTCGGAATCTCTCAGGAGCCTCTTTGCTTTCTGTATCAGCCCTTGTGTGCCTTCAAATCATGCAACTTCCCAAGGCACCATCAGCCGTCCCTCTTCCTGTCTCCCTCTCCCCCTCTTCTCACCCCCCCCCTTCCCCCCCCTTTCCCCTGCACAGGATTTTAACCCCAAGCTGGCAGGCTTTAGGCTCGCTGCTCTGTTGCTCAGCCCTTCTGCATACCTTCTCTCCCTGTCCCGATTCCTTTTCCCCCCCTCTTCTCCCCCGCCCAGGATTTCAACCCCAAGCTTGCAGACTTTGGGCTGGCAAAAGACGGGCCGGTGGGGGATAAGACGCACGTGACCACGCAGGTGGTGGGCACGTATGGCTATGCCGACCCAGACTACCTCTTCACTGGTGGGTGCTCACTCTCTTTCTCCCTCGCTCACTTGCCCATTCACTCGATTTCCCACTCACTCACTCACTCCCCCACTCACGCACTCCATCCCCCACTCACTAACTCACTCTTGCCACTCACTCCCTCACTTGTCCCACTCGTGCACTCACTCCCCCACTCACGTACTCACTCGCCCACTCGCGCACTCACCCCCCCACTCGCGCACTGACCCCCCCACTCGCGCACTCACTCCCCCACTCACTCACTCACTCCACTCGCTCACTTGCTCACATGTGGTGCGCCTTTTATGTTCTACCTTCATTCCTGCATGCATGCACAGCCTCATGTGTTTTCCTCCATCAGCTTACTGACCTCCTAAGCCCAACATCTTCAAACCCAACGAATTCCCACCTACGCACCTCTACTAACCACTACCAACTAACCACCCTATCCGAGACACCCTCTCTCTCCCACTCAACCCCCAGCCTGCGCACCCCTCTCTCTCCCACTTTCTCCGGGTTCTTCCACCAACCACCCAGGCCATCTGGCTCCCAAGAGCGACCAGTACGCCACCACTTGGCAGTGCTGTTGCTGGAGCTTCTTTCTACTCACGCGTGCCTGCACTCCCCTCTTTTTCCCGCTTGTTTCCCGCTTGTTTCTCGCTTTTTACCGCTTTGTTTCCCCATTCCCACCACCCAGGCCATCTGACTCCCAAGAGCGACGTGTACGGCTTCGGAGTGCTGCTTCTAGAGCTTCTATCCGGCCGGCAAGCCAGCGATTTCCCTACAGACGAGGAAGACGAGTCGAGGAAGCAAAGCAGGACCAGGGGCAACAGCGAGGTGATGGATGCTGAAGCTGGAGACGAGGACGACGAGGAGGAGGACGAGGGCGATTTGTTGGAATGGGCCGAGCCTATGCTGGCGGATCGGAAGCGGGTGGAGGAGGTGATGGACCCGAGGCTCGGGAGGGAGTGGCCGGCTCGGGGCGTGCAGAAGGCGGCGCTGTTGGTGTTGCACTGCACGGCGAGAAACCCGTATGAGCGCCCGATGATGAGCAGCGTGGTGAAGACGCTACGGGTGATGCAGCAGGGGTATACGTGGCCGCCCGCTGCTTCGGGGGGTGATGCTGGTGGTGGTGGTGGTGCTTCTGGTGGGGGGACCACACCCCGAACTCCCAGAACGCCTACCTGAGAGGGGCGAGGAGAGGGGAGGGGAGGGTGGGTGGGGTAGGGAGAGGAGGGTCGGAAGAAAAGGTGGGAGCAGGTCGAGGACTTGAGGAGTGAGGGGTAGATATTACGGTAGTGATGGTAAGGAAGGTAGAGAGGATGTGTGGGGATTGCAGGATAGGGCCAGGGAGGAGAGAGTCGGAGGGGGGTGGAGGGATCAGAGGGAGATGTGCTAGTGGGACGTGGTAATGATTTTGGGGGGATTTAGTGCACGGGTGGTGCCATGCAGGCAGTGTTCACAAACAAGACAGGCAGAAGGTAGAACGCGTGGCAGTTTTTTATTGTGCAGGTAGCACTGACATGTGAGAGGTGCAGGCTGAGGAGAATGTTTGTGTGAGCTGGTTGCGGAATACAGTAGCTGCTGTTTTTATCCCTCGTTACCCTACAGCAAAAGCCGCTTATTAGGCTGCTATGCTTATCCCTTGTGAGCGTTTATAAGTCTGCTTAGGTTGTCAGCACATCCAGCATCACCGTGTGTCTTAAGCAGTTTTGATGACTGGGGAGTCCTAGGTAGAGGTGAATACAAAAATGGACTAAATACAAGATTGGCGTAATTTTGTGTTCTTCTGTTTCACTGAAGTCATCATGGTGTACCAGTACCCTCAGTCTCTTCCCTCCAAAATGGCTCAGCTGTCTGACATTCCGAGCCACAGCCGAAACCTACTGCCATGGCCAGTAACGACCGAACCAATCAACACGCGTCCAGAAAGCCGCGTCATTCAAATAGGCCTTCCGAGGCACGAAAATCTGGGGGAAGCCACCTCACCGAGCCTTGAAAACAGGTCTTCTGGTTCGGATGGTGCTGATTTGCACCACATTGGGTTCGGTGTGCTTCGCTTCGCGTCGCTACTCTGGACTTCGACAACCTCGGTGATTCGCTGTCTGGAGGTCTTCCGCTGCGATGGCAAATGTCCATAATGCCCTAAGAACCCGAGAAAGGGCTAGGCTGCCTCAGCTGTTTCAAGTGCGTTTTGGGGGTAGTCTGTGTGTCTTTCTTTTCCTGCAAAGTAAACCCTGAAGCTAGGCTTCCTTCTCCTCCCAGTACGTATCCCTTCTCTTTCCTCCACTGGTGACCGAGAACTTGAGAGTTTTTCATTGACTTTCCAAACCCTTCCTGACCTTGCCGAGACGGATTAGGTTCCTGACAGGTGTCATTGTAGATCTAGAAAAACCCTTCAAAACTTGTATTTTCTTGCGGCGTGCGTACGCAAGGTTGCGCTCGTGCCCGTAAGCATGAAGGGTTAGTTTCCGCCCCTTTCCGGGTGCATTCACGGCATATTCCCAAAGAGCTGGGCCTCGTAAGTTTGTTTTCCAGACCAGTCGAAAGCCCACGTTTGGATCCCATATTTGACTTCAGCTGTGGCAAATAGCAGAGGGGAATTATAGCGGCAGTTACTTGCAGTCCCCATTGGAAGCAATCCAGTTCCGTAGTTTTCTAGAATCTATCTTGCTTTAGCCGACACGACAGAACCGCAAGAAGAAAGCGACCGTGTGACATTCTCACCTGTCAATGTCCCGTTTGCTCTAGTCATTATTCCGTTAACGCCTTTCTTTGGGCCCATCCGTCGCCATGGCAACAGCAGCAGCAGCAAGCAAGCAGAAAGTACGTAAGCGATGGAGCCTACCTTGGTCGTCTCTCCTATTCGAGGACACAACCTCGCCTGTCCTCGCTACGAAGAATTCCCTCCTATCCGGCGCCTCTCAGGTCCCTCGCGTTCCTCTCAAAAAACTACGAGCCGCGCTCCTATGTCGGCTCGCGTGTGCCGTTCTAGCAACCGTCGTCCTCTTTATAGTCGTTCTGATCCGCGGGGGAAGAGAAAACCACTTTTTCGGTACCTCCGAGTCGCCGAACCATGCAACTCACACGACCCAGGAGACGAGCTTCGGAATCAGCAGCGCGAGCGTGCTGTCCACTCACAGCGTGCCACGTATCTTCCTGTACCGGATGATTGGAAACGATATGCCGCCGTTACAATGCGAGGGACAGCTGTACAACAACCTGCAGTACACGCTACAGTACGAGCCTAAGCACCTGCCCGGGTGCCGGCGGCTGTGGGTGCTGAATAACATCGTGAACAGCACTGTGGAGAAGATGACTTTGGAGCTGCTATTGAACAACGGATACACCATGGATGTGAGTGGATTAGGGACACCTTGTATGACGCGCTTTAGAAGTTGTGAACAGCAGTGTGGAGAAGATGGCTCTTGAGCTGCTGCTGAACAACGGATACACAATGTATGTGAGTCATGCACGGGTGCAGCATGGGTGTGAGTGAAGCACCGGGTGTGAGTGAAGCACCGGGTGTGAGTGAAGCATGGGTGCAGCATGGATTCAGCCTCTTCTCAAACACCCGCCCCCCACCTTTCAAGTTCTTCCCTTCCCTTCCCCGTTTCCCCCTTTCCCACCTAACCCCTCTCCCCTTCTCCCTCCTGTCCCGACCCTCTCACCCCGCTTCTTCTCCCTAAATCCTCCTCCCTTTCCTATCCATTGCTCGGCACCTCAACTAGAAGCCACGTGGTCACATTCTAGAAGGCTTCTTCCGTCCCTTTCTCCTCCTCTGTTTCCCATCTTTGAGGCGCCTCAAAAGTATTTTTCCGTCCCCCCCTCCCCTCACTCCATGCTTCCCTATCCATCCCGCTGAGCCGCAACTAGAAGCGGCGTGGGCGCAGCCTAGTGTTTTGAATCAACCTGCATGGAAGATGCTCTCCCTGCTCGCCCTCTCGCCCTGCTCTCCCTGCTCTCCCTGCTTTCTCGCATCCCATTCCATCTTCAAGCCACCCCTCTTCCCCCCTTCCCCTTTCTCTTCCCCCTGTCCCCTTTCTCTTCCCCCCTTCTTCTTTCTCTTCCCCCCTTCTTCTTTCTCTTCCCCCCGTCCCCTTTCTCTTCCCCCCTTCTCCTTTCTATTCCTCTTCTCTCATCTCACCGCACCTCACCGTGCCTCACCGCAGGACATCCTCGTATTCCGCATCAACTACACGCGCCTTGCCTCCCTGCCCGAGCACGCATGGCTAGATGCCGTCACAGGTGCGTGGCTACCCCATGCGGTCACTTGTGCATCCCTCTTCTCTTCTCCCATCCCCTCTTTTCTTATCCTTTCTTTCACCCATCCCCCAACTCTCAGCCCCTGTCGCCGATCCCTTTCGTCTCCCTCTTCCCTCCCTCCTCCCAACCCAACCACTTTCCTGCCCTCCCTCTCAACCCCACCAGAGGTGAACAAGGTGCGGAACCACATGATAGCGCATGGCATAGCGCATGGCATTTCGCATGGCATAGCACATGGCATAGCGCATGGCATATCGCATGGCATAGCACATGGCATAGCGCATGGCATATCGCATGGCATATCGCATGGCATATCAGATGCATATCGCATGGCATAGCGCATGGCATAGCACACACACAACTCTCAACCACCTATTCCACTCCTTGGCTCTCCTTCCCCTTCCCTCCCTTCCAAGTTTTCCTCTTGGGACACACTGCG
This sequence comes from Closterium sp. NIES-65, assembly GCA_948144175.1. Taxonomy (NCBI): domain Eukaryota; kingdom Viridiplantae; phylum Streptophyta; class Zygnematophyceae; order Desmidiales; family Closteriaceae; genus Closterium; species Closterium sp. NIES-65. The sequence continues at coordinate 2,117,443 of CANXME010001361.1, forward strand.
CAACTACATGATTACGCGCATCACTCAACTGCCGCCGCCTATGCCCACCCCACTCCACCCTACCCCACCCCGCCGCACCCCACCGCACCCCACCCGGGCCACCAGAGCTGAACGAGGTGCGCAACCACATGATAGAGCACGGCATAGCGCACGGGGCGCGGTGGGTGCTGCCTCTGGACGGGAACCACTTCTTCACGGCAGAGATGTGGGGCTTCATCCTCGCTGCTGCTTCCCGCCACGAGGCCGCCGGGAAAAAGAACCTCAAGGTGCGAACAGAGAGAGGGCGCTGACGAGAGAGGGAGAATCGGGGGGGGGGGGGGGGGGGGGGGGGGGGGGTCTGAAGGTTGAAAGAATTGGAAGTGAACTGATTTTTGATAAGGAAGGCACTAGGCCTTAAGTACAAACACGGTTGGGTTGAGCAAAGCTAGGGAAAGGATGGGATGGGAATCCTAGCAAATCTCCAAGTGGTGAGTTGGCAGATTTGCAGGATTACGAGAGAATCCCAACCAGATAGGGTTGGGATTACAAATCTACACCCAACCTACAAAGTAACCTAACCGATATAGAATATAGTACAAATTGTTGACTGAATATTTCTAACCAAGGTCTTTGTAGGAATTCTGGGGGATTGAAGCAGAGAGGATGGCGAGAACGGGTGCAACCGGTGCAGGCAGCCAGGGGAGACGGATGCTTGCTGCATGCATGTGCGTTCTCATGTCTTCCTCCCATGTCCATGCATGTCTTGCCGTGTACAGTCCATCAGATCCCAGTGGCCAAGGTAGACTGATGGCCCTCAATCGCCCGCCCCTCTGGCTTAACAACAGCACGGCGGCACCTTCCACCGCGTTTCGAAACAACCTTGCCTTCATTTCTTCCTCGCGTCCCCCCTCTTCCCCCGTGCGTCCTGTTCACCATCCACCGTCCATCAGATCAGATCCCAGTGGCGAAGGTGGATGGACGGCCCTCAATCGCCCGCCCCGCCCTCTGGCTCAACCGCAGCACGCCCTACCGCGTCTCGAAACAAACTTTCTTTCACTCCCCCCTCTTCCCCCTCCGCTCCCTCTGCCCCCACTTCCGCCATGTGCCCCACCCACCGGATACACATCAGATCCCAGTAGCCAAGGTATCTGGCCCTCAGTCGCCCCTCTGGCTCAACAGCAGGGCTGAGACAAACTTGCATTCATCACTCTCTCCCCCCTCTACCCCCGTATGCCCCATCCATCATCCACCACCCACCACCCACCACCCACCACCTATGCATCAGATCCCAGTGGCTAAGGTAGACGGCCCTCAGTCGCCCGTCTGGCTCAACGGCAGCACGCTCTACAGGGATTTGCAGCCGCACGCGCCTCTGCAGTGGGAAGGGCACCTTGGCTTTCGCAACGACTCCCCCCACCGCTTCCACCCAGGTGTGTGTGCTGTGCTATGCCTGATTCAACCCAGGTGTGTGTGCTGTGCCATTCCATCAACCGCCCCCTATTCCTCTCCCAGCCTATACCCTCTCACGCACTTCCATCATCCCTCCAACCCCCTCCACCTTCCTCTTCTCTCCCCCCACCTTGTTGCTCCTCCAACCCTCCATGTCTCAAACCCCAAACTCTAATGCCGCACAGGTCTGGGGTACGGGCGGCGGTGCAAGCTAGAAGCCATGGATCGCATCTGTGGCACAGGGCTGTACTATGAATGGCACGAGGCGTTCCGATACCTGGGACTGCTGGAGCTCTACCACCCAGACTTCACCCCTCTCAGAGCAAACACGGGGGAGTGCGGGTGCATGTGGGAGGTCGGCAGGGACTATCGCACGCGGCCGATGAAAGAGTCTTTAGCGCGGGCGTGTGGGATGAGCGTGCGGCTGTGGTATTTTCCGTGTGACGGGAGGGGAGAGCATGGGGGAGCGGTGACTCGGAATGAATCGTATGCGTTTTCGTTGAGGTATACTGCGCGGTCGATACTGCGGGGGAAGATTCGGGCTATGATTGAGGCGACAAAGGCGGGGAAAAGAAGATGATCAAGCGGGCAAGGGGAGGAGGGAAGGAGGGGAGGTTAATTGATTCTGTTCGAAGTGATTATCCCAGTAAAAACTGACCCAAATCATGGGAAGGTACCGTGCCGATTCAGGCTTGGACTGACCAGTGCCGGTCAGAGACGGTCAGGGATGGAGAATGAAAGGATGGTGTGGTATTGCGCTCGATTGCAAGCCCAAGCACGAGAAGATCCAAGATTATCCTTCATGCCTATCACAGTCTGTGTGTGAAGTGTGTGGAGGAGTGGAGGAGTAAGCATTGGAGGACTGGAGTCACGAGTACCATTACACTGGATGGAAGGGCACAGCCCATTGCAGTGCAGTTGGAAGGAGACCCTTCGGAGGGCACTGGGGAGGGGATGGCTGGTACTGAAACATCATGATTTCACACTTGAGGGGGGGAAAAGCAGTGCTAGGTGCCATACAAATACAAGGTAGCCTTTTTAGTTTATATGAAAGCGTGCTGGTTTTTGTAGAAAGCATGTGTTTCGCATTAGAGTGGCACATAGTTAGGTACACCAAGACCCTTTTCGAA